>JBBPBP010009779.1:21035365-21068375 GCA_037974735.1 Cicer chorassanicum | reverse complement strand
ACATAAAATATCTTTTTTTTTTTTTATGATTAAAAAGTCCATTTAAAAAAAGAGACCATATCATGGGTGTCAAAATTTCATTCTTTAACTTTTGTAGAAATCAAAAATTTATTTAATCTCTCTTTTTATATATTAATAATATTTGAATAACCATAACTTTTTAACATCTCATCTTTTTCTCTATATATTTTTCCATCACATAATCAACATCCAAACTCTTATATCATGTGAGTAATAAAGTAATAAAAGGATTTTATGTATATGAAAAGTAAAAAGCATAAGACTACGATGATAATACCTTTTTTTTACTTACTCTCATGATAATATTGTAATTAATAATATATGAATTATACAATAAATGATTCTATTTATAGAGCTAATTATACTAATTAAGTTATTTATTTTTCAACCAATTTACTAACCTAACTAAGTAATGGGTGTATTTACATCCAAATAAATGTTTTCCGTCTTTATCATTCACCTAAATTCTGTCAACAAGATCTCATCCTTAGTTCTATTGGACACAAAGAAATAAACACTTTGGGCCACTCCTTGATAAGTCTCCTTCTTCCATAAATTTCTCAGTTTAGGTTTAAAAATGTATATCCTTAATTTATATTTTGAAACCCTAAATTTTTCTCTACTAAAATTCCAAAAATTTCAAAAAATTTCCTCTACTAAAGTTTATATTTTGAAAGATTTCAAATTATCTCAGTTGATTTCAAATTTTATCATGCTCAGTGAAGCTTTAGTGTATGTCATTTCATGTCATTTTTTTGCATCAAACACAAGTCAAAAGTGCATGTTTGAATTGACATAATTTTACTGCATTTTGAAATTTGAACAAAACCATAATGCCACTGTGGTTTCGTCAATCTTAAAACTACGAAATCTACTTGTAACTAGCATAATATGTGATATCGGTTTCACAAGATTACAAGATGTCAGATACCACTCAGTGTGTCAACTTTAAAATTGTTCACAACTGTAAAAAGAAGTTCTCCGTCCAACAAAAACATCACTCACAAGTCTCATAAAACACAAAATATCATATATAAATTCCATTTAGTAGGAGCTATGAGTGATCTTCTGTCACAGTATCTGCAAAGGTTTCTAGTGCACACAAATTTTATCTTTACTGTAAATCAATAATCCTTTGAGAACTTCAACTATTATGTCAGAGAATCTACCAAGAGACAATTCATTAGTATGCAAGTTTCAAAAGAACTATATAAGAGCCAGAGAATCATTAGAAATTAAGTCATAAGAAGAGGATGCATTGCCAAATTATTGGAAAAGTCAACTTCCAAGCACACACATAGATGATAGATGTTGTTCTTATTCAGATATATATGTTTTTCTTGATGTCTTTATGAAAAATTAAATACTGTGAGGGTCATGGAAGAGCTGATAGCAAAAATAGACAAAGCACGGTTCTAATATTAAGTTGAACCTAAGTCCTTCTCCAATTTTCTACATGACCATAGGGTCAACTGATATAGTTGAATTTCAGAAATCTGCTACTACTTTCACAATTCTTCAATTGATCAAGTTCCTTGTCTAGATCATTAATAGACTGATTGTATGCCTGCATTGGCGAAGACTGACTAGCGATTTCTATCTGTAATAATAATAATAAAAAAAAAAGGCTATGTCAAGGAACTACCAATTCGCATACAGAGAAAAAAAAAACATCTACATGTACTTCCCAGTTAGTGGCAAAAAAGAAAATGAAAAAAAGAATACCACGAAAGGCATATTTATGAAATTGAACAGAGTCTATATTATATATATCAAAAGATCAAACAGAACCTGGTTTGGCCAACACGAGTTCAGTCAACTCAGTTTCATACCCATTAATTGTCTGTCTAATCTCAAGATTAATGAGTTTTTTATAACCAGAGGTAAAACTCGCGTCAAGCCAGTTTCAACATTCATAAAAGTAAAATCAATAGATGAATAGATTTAATCAATATACGTGAATTATCATTTAAGTCCTAAAAATTGTATAGGTATGATAATTTAGTTCCCCAAATTTACTACACGACAAATCAGTCCTTGAAATTGAATATTGTTAATCCAGTTAGCCCTTTTATCAATTAATTCTAATGCAAAATAGAGACCAATATAAACCCTAAAAAAAAGCATGCCCTAAACAATGTGTAAGCTAACAGATTTGTGAAAACATGTTTTCCTCACAAGCATAAGCATGCCCTAAACAACCTGCAAGCTCAACATTCTTAACTCTATTAGATGATAGATGGACTGAATTGATTGACGGTCATTAATTTCATAGATCAATTTGTGATTTCGTAAATTTGAAAACCAAATTGTCAAGACTCCTTCCTACAATTTGGATAACTAAAATAATGATTCACTTGATTCAATACACATAGGGTCTACTTGGACCGATCAACTCATTTGAGCTTATCTACTGGAATATGCCTGTGAGATTGTTCGAGATAACTTATCGAAACAACTTATTAATAATTAGGCGGACGCTAGTGTACAAAATTTTATTTTTTAAATTTATTAATAATTAGCGTCGGCTAAATAAAATAAGGCCGACACTAGGTTATTTTTTTAATTTTAATAATTAGCGTTGGGTTAACTGACACTAAGTTTAAGATTTTTTAAAATTAAATTATTTAAAAAAATAATAATATGTTTTCTAAAATCTTCATCACACACTCCTCCTCCTCCTCCTCCTCCTCCTCCTCCTCCTCCTCACTCTCACTTCACTCCTCACATGCCATAACATGATTACTAATATGAACCACAATTCCCTTGATCTTTAAGCCTTTTAAATAAATTTTATTAATTTTTAATGCATATGCCATGTTATGAAAAAAACATAATTAATTGAAGATGATATACACCCACCATTATTAAAGATCATATTAACATACGTAAACGATAATTTATTCAAAAAACATTATATTATTAAGTAGAATATATATTATAAATTAGAAATTGGGACCTTATAGTTTGTTTACTATTTTATTAAAAAAATATATCGTAACAATGAATTAACATAAATAAACTTAAAAATCACTGATTTAATTTAAAAATATTTAAAAGCATATGAATTTTTATTTAAAAATGATTATTATAAATGATAAAATAATGTGAAGAAGAGAACCCTTGTGATCACTATTAGTGAGTGACGAGACGATCGATAGGGTTTAAGTGGGTGTTCGAATGGAAGGAAAGAGAATCAAGGCTGCTAATGCAACCAATCAAGAGCAAAACCCTTCAACAGATTTGCAGAGATTGTTTCTACCTCTCCTTCGAAAATGAAATTCACCAACTCATCATTGATAATCACCTCTTCACTCCCGGCGACCGCGTCGCTATCGGCGCTTCCGGCGGTAAAGACTCCACCGTTCTCGCCTACGTTTTATCCAAACTCAACCGCGTTCACAATTACGGCCTCAATCTCTTCCTCCTCTCCGTTGACGAAGGCATCACGGGCTACCGCGACGATTCCCTCGAAACCGTTCACAGGAACCAGGTTCAGTTCGGATTGCCTCTCAAAGTTGTATCCTACAAGGACTTGTACGGATGGACAATGGACGAGATCGTTAAACTCATCGGTATCAAGAACAATTGCACTTTCTGTTGCGTCTTCCGTCGCCAGGCTCTCGATCGAGGCGCCTTTCCTCACTCTCGTCTCTGTCAATGTAAGTGTAACCTTAATCTTGATCTTGTTCTTACGTATTACACATCTTGTTGGTTAATTTATTTCCAATTTTTTAGCGTTAATTTTGAGTTAGAACCTGGAGCAGTTGTATATTACGGATTGAAGTTACTTTGCAAGATTGAACTTACTTTGCAAGAGAGTTTATAGGTCAGGATAGAATGGATCTGCCTTAATCTTTGCAATAGTCTACCCTTTAGTGAAATTAGAAATCAGAATCCTATTAACTTCAAATTAAAGTCTCTTAATCTCTTCTGTATAGGTCAGGATATTGTCCTTATTTTACTATTGGCATATATTGATAACGTTTTATGAATTATGTTGTTACCATTCCGTGCATTGTACCCTGTGCTACTGAACCAGCTAAATGACATTTCATCCATTCAAGATGATAATAACTGATTTTAAGATTATATCATGCATATATTGTATCGCCCATTTGAAACTGAAAACAATAATGAAAGCTTTTGGAGTGTAGAGATAAAATTTGGTGTTACTGATACTCTGTTGGAAAACTGATTAGTCAAGGGTAGACTAGTTAAGATCACCTTTCTAATGTCTGATATACCATTGCCTTAGATAGTCATGGTGCTAACTGCTACGAGTATATTTTAAAGCAGCATTCAACATTAAAATGGGCACTTTTCAGCATAACAGCATTAAAATGGATACCTTTCAGCATAACAATTGATTTCTAGCAATATGCAGCAGAAATTTGGATGAACACCCTGAGGACAGCTGTTAAACATAGGCCAACCTAACATATACACCCTCTTCCTTTTCAACCCATAGTTTGCTTTGCTCAATTGCTGCTACATTCATGATTAAACATTATCAGATATTTTATTATCAAAAAATGTCTGTTGGCAATTTGACTTCCTTCCATATAATAGATTTGCCTGTGCTTCTTGAATAAGTGATTATCTTCTCTTTGCAGGTCTGCTCCAGAATTAATTGATTGGTTGTCAGAATTAAACGAGGCACACAAACAGCTTGAATGCAAAATTAACCCATTTTTAAGCAAGGTTTTTCATCGTCTTGTGTTCTTTTTTTACCTGCCCATTTTCTTCTCTCAGTCATTACCAAAACCATGCTAAGAGGTTTACATGTATTTATAGTTGTGGAAAATGTATCTGAATTTTATTTTCATAATCTTTAGAGTATATGCATTTATTCATTTAAAGCGGGGAAATAGTTATCGAAGGAGGAGTGCGTTATTTTGAGTTGAAACAGCTTCTTTTGCTGTCCTATTGCCAAGCTATAACCTTCTGCCTTCTACTCAAGTCTGAAGGGCAGCCGGTCTATGATCATCCTATAATAGCTTGCCTTGAAGAGATCAAGGAATTAAAGAATTAGGTCTTTTATTTTCAAACTAGTTACATCTGTGACTGTTAAGATTAATTAAATCTAGTTTCCATAGTCATTTACTTGTCATACGAACATGATTAAAATGAATAAGATACATGTTTAGCTTCTTCTAGATGGAGTCGAATATCTATTATTTGAATGTCTTAGGCTTTCTTGTATTGTGGATTATCCATCTTATACGAATGTCTTTTCCTTTCTTGTATTGTGGACTACACATCTTAGTTGATTGTCTTTTGCTTTCTTGTATTGTGGACTACCCATTAATGAAGGAATCTTAATGTAGTATATGCAACAGTATTTGACTTGTTATAAATTTACAATATTATTGCCGTTTTAGTCCTTTATTTTAGATAATTTATGGTTCAACTAAATTTATTGGAAATGCATATGCTTATATTGGATAATTTATTATATTGCATGCATCTTACATTGGTAGCCTTGCATTCACCTTAGAGGAATTTGTATACCTCATGCTAGATTAATATATAAGCTCTACTTAGAGGAATTTGTATACCTCATGCTTGAAATGTATGTAGTTAGTCCGTTAGTGTAATCTTTAGATTTTGCAATTTTCTAATCATTCCTCACTCTACAGATAAAACAACTTGATGCAAAACTTCCAATTGAACTTGAGGACATTCTTAAAGCAAGTAGTGGATTAGAAACAGTAGTAAAATCGGTTGTCTCAAAGGATGGAATACAAAAAAGACGAAAAGAAAAAGATCAGGTAAATTATAGATCTCAGTTGTTATTCTTTGATTTTGATTATATTGATTATTAATGTAAAATATCTATGCAATTTTACTTTCATTTGATTTATATTTATTCCTGTAAAAGTTCACTAATTTGATTCTTGCTCCTTAACCTGGCAGAAGAATCACATCGGCATGCATAGTTTGGAAATGTTAAAAATTAGAGCTTCCCTCGAGGAAAAATTGAAACAGCAGGGTTTGTACGCTCCAAAGCCTAGTGATTCTCTAAAGCGTTCGAGACCAACTAATGGGTACAACTTTACTGTTATATATCTTTTACCTTAATTTAAATTGTCATTTTTAGTTTAAAAAAAAAACTAAAAAGCTAAAAGGAAATAATAATATTATTCATTAAAACTGATAAAAAAACCAACAACAGGTATTTAAGAAAAATATAAAGTTTGACTAGAGTTACTTGTAATATTCAGACAATGTTTTCGAGTATTATCCATAATTTTACATATTTTTTATTTTTTAGACATTTTTTTCTAACGTCAATTTCAATTCTAATGATAATATTGTTTGGACGATATTTTTTAATTTAAGTGTATATCATGAAATGCGGAGACTTAAAATTTAAACAAAAAAAAAATGCTATAGACTTAAAAAGGATCGTTCAAATAGTATACGCATTTTTTGTTTAATTTTTAAGTCTCTACATTTCATAAACAAAATATTATACACCTAATTTTTTTGTTTAATTATAGTTTTGGTTCTCATATTTTAAAAATCGAAAGTTTGAGTCAACTCCTTGTATTTTTTTAACTAAAAAAAATTATGATTTGACATATTTTAAATAATGTGATATACGATTTTATTATATAGAATCATTTAGATGCATTCATTATTCATATGTCATTGATTAAATTACAAAAATTAAAAAAAAATTAAGTTGAAAGTTAAGTTTTTATAGAAATTTATTGTGATTTCATGAGTGTTAATTAATATATATCATCGTATTATGTCACATTATTTAAAACTTGTCCCAATGCTATTTTTAATTAATAAAAATCAGAATGAGGAATTAAAACTGTCAAAATTTAAAGTAGAATGATCAATTTTGTAAATTGATATAAACAGAGAGACTAAAATTACAGCAAATCTAAATTTCTTTATGACATACACTTAAAAATGGTCGTCCAAGTTGCATTAAGTTTGCAGATAAAATGACATATTTTTTTTGTTTATTTTTAAGTCTCCATATTTCTTGGTATACACTTAAAATGCAAAGATCGTCTAAATTATTTTCACATTAAAACTGAAATAGACGTTAGATGTGAAAATATTATAAAAATGCGAACTATGTCGAATTATCAGTAATTGTCAAAAATATTCTCTGAATGTTGTAGTCAATTTTTGTAAATTTTTAAAAATATTTTTGTTGGTTTTTTTAATCAATTTTCACGAATAATATCATTATTTAATATTTATTTAATTTAAAGCTTTTTAAGTTTTTTTTTAAACAAAAAAATTGATTGTAGTATGAAGTTACCATCACAAATGACGATCTACCACTATTTAAGAAAAATGAAGAAAAAAAACATTTTTAAAGTAACATAATCTCAGTGTTTCAAACAGTAAACTCTCCCACAAATCAACTTTACAAGTGACGATCTTTTATTATTTTAAAAGTAAAATAATTTTGTATTTGAATTCTAAAATCAGATATAGTGATTTTTTTTTAAAAAAAATAGTTATTTTGAAAAAATATATTCAGTTCTATTTCTATGGTTTGATTTTTTAAACACACACCACACATTCTAATAACACATTTATTATAATTTGACCCTATTCTTGAAATATACCAAGCCATACACTTCCTCTTTGGGGTTTTTATTTTATGTTGTTTCTCTCCAAGAAAGAATCAGGGAGTCCTCCCTCCATTCACAATTAAATTCATTTTTTCTTTCTCTTAATCTCATTAATTATTATTTAAGTTTTATAAAGTTAGTTTTTCATGTGTCACCTTCACGGTCATTTTTCCATCATCGTGGGTCGCTATTGATAAAACTAATTGATAAAGGAGACGTCCCTAAAGTCCACAATAAGTCCACCACTTGAAAATAATAACATCAAAATAATAACGAGAAAATCATTATTGATACTTAAAAGAATTACATAATCCCTTTGCCAGTCGGATTAGTTGGTACCTACTTAACAATATGAGTAGCGTATCATATTAAATTTAGTATGCCAAAAGATAGTTTAGAAAATTTGGAGAGTGTATCAAAGGAATCAAAATCAAATAAATCTAAACACTAAACCTATAAGTAATAGTAATTTATTTTATAAAAAATAAAACAGGAAATCATGCAATAAAACATACCACAATATTTCAAAATCACATTTATAAGGATTATGACCACTTTTTAATATTGATAAAACATAATAAATACGGTGAATTCGAGTAAAACTAGACTACATATGTTCAAAACCTATAACCTGATCTTTAACATCTAACTCGATGCTATTGATCATCTCTTTCTGATGTTGGTGGTAAGATAATCCTATGGGACACTAGACTTGGAAAAGAACCAAAGAGAAAGAGATGATCAATAACATTGAGTTAGATGTCAAAGATCAAATTATGAACATAGGTAGTCTTTTAAGTAGTTTTGCTGTTTTCTAGAAGTGTATCGTATTTATTATGTTTTATCTATATCTAAAAGTGGTCATAATCATCTGTTTTTCAGGTGATTTTTGCAGCTAGAGCACTTGGTAATGGAAATATTGTATGTTTTATTGGCATGACTTTTTGTAGTATTTTTTATAAAATAAATTACTAGCATGTGTTAGTTTAGCGGAGATGCCGCAAAACATGAGAGGTGAGATTATCCTTTATTTCCATCTATATTCCATTTACGAGTTATAAGATAACTACTACAAAAATAACTCACTTCAAGATGATTTTTGATAGTGTTTTCTATGTAAATCTACTTCACAGCAGATAGAAACTATTCCCTCACTGCGTAACCGCTAAAGTAATAATAACCGCCCAATTCAAAATCTTGTTCCCTCCCCATACTCCTCTAGAGGAAAATAATAACTATCTGTCAGGTGGCCACTAATCTTTCTCTATCATTTTTTTTTTCTTTGATACACTCTCCAAATTTTCGGCTTTGTTTACACCCACCAAACTATCTTTTTGCTTATATGCTACGCTACTCATATCGTTATGTAGGTACCAACTAATGTGACTAGCAAGTAGATTATTTCTATTCAGCGTAATGCTTTTTGTCCGTGCCAGCTATCTATTTTTTATCTTAAAAGTGGCTGTTGGGTTGCGCACATCTAAATTAGCTGTTTATTTTTATTGCATTTTAAAGTATCAATAATGATATTCACATTATTTTGATTTTATTAAAATATTTTCATGTAGGACAGGAATTCTAGACATAATTAATGTCAGAAGATATTATCATTGATGTCTAGAATTCCCGTTCTACATGAAAATAATAACATTAAAATAATAACGTGAAAATCATTATTGATACTTAAAATGCAATAAAAATAAATAGCAATTTAGATGGACGCAACCTAAGATAAAAAGATAGATGGTACGGACAAGAAGCAATACGCTGAATAGACTTACAAAAGACTTATGTAGAAAACACTTTCAAAAATCACCTGAAGTGTGAGTTAATTTTGCAGTAGTTATTTTTAAATTACAGTTATCTTATAACTCGTCAATAGAATATACATTGAAATTAATGATAATCTCACCTCCAAATCTCCCATGTTCAGCAGTATCTCCGCCAAACTAACACATGCTAAATGTGGATGCTTTAAAATCAAATAAATCCAAACAATATAACTATAAGTAATAGTAATTTTTTTATAAAAAATAAAACAGGAAATTATGTCAATAAAACATATCACAATATTTTCATCCCGAAGATCCCATGCATACATGTTACCAAGTGCTCCAGTTGCGAAAATCACCTAAAGCGAATGATTATCACCACTTTTAGATATAGATAAAATATAATAAATACGGTGCATTCATAGAAAACAGTAAAACTAGACAACATATGTTCATAACCTAATCTTTGACATCTAACTCGATGCTATTGATTATCTCTTTCTGATGTTGATGGTTAGATAATCCTATGGCACACTATTCTTGGAAAAGAACCAAAGAGAAAGAGATGATCAATAGCATCGAGTTAGATGTCAAAGATCAGGTTATGGACATAGTAGTCTTTTAAGTAGTTTTACTGTTTTTTAGGAATGTATCGTATTTATTATGTTTTATCTATATCTAAAAGTGGTCATAATTATCCGCTTCAGGTGATTTTTGCAGTTGGAGCACTTGGTGGGTGTAAACTACGCTAAGCAGAAAATTTAGAGAGTGTATCAAAGGAAGAAAAATGAGAGAGAAGGATTAGTGGCCACCAGGTAGTTAGTATTTTTCCCATGGGACAAGATTTTGAATTCAACGGTTATTATTACTTTAGCAGTTAGGCAGTGAGAGAATAATTTCTATCTACTGTGAAGTAGATTTACATATAAAACACTTTCAAAAATTATCTAAAGTGTGAGTTATTTTTGCAGTAGTTATCTTTAAATTACAATTATGTTATAACTCGTAAATGGAATATACATGGAAATGAAGGATAATCTCCTCTCTCATTTTTAAAGCATCTCCGCTAAACTGATACATACTAGACGTTGATTTTTCAAAATCAAATAAATCCAAACAATATAAGTAATAGTAATTTATTTTATAATTAATACAACAGGAAGTCATGCTAATAAAACATATCACAATATTTTCACCCTGAAGATCCCATGCATACATATTACCAAGTGTTCCAGCTGCAAAAATCACATAAAGTTGAGAATTATGATCACTTTTAGATATAGATAAAACATAATAAATACGATGCATTCCTAGAAAACAATAAAACTACTTACAAGTCTACTTATGTTTTAAACCAAACCTGATCTTTAACAGCTAACTCGATGCTATTGATCATCTCTTTCTCTTTGATTATTTTCCAAGTCTAGTGTCCCAAAGGATTATCTTACCATCAACATAAAAAAGAGATGATCAATAGCATTGAGTTAGATGTAAAAGATCATGTTAAAGGTTATGAACATATGTAATCTAGTTTTACTGTTTTCTAGGAATGCACCGTATTTATTATGTTTTATCTATATCTAAAAGTGGTCATAATCCTCAACTTTATGTGATTTTTGCAGCCACTTGAACTTGGTAACATGTATACATGGAATCTTTTGGTGGAAATATTGTAGTGAGGGATATTGACATGATTTCCTGTTTTATTTTTAATAAAATAAATTACTATTACTTATAGTTATATTGTTTTGATTTTAAAGCATCCACATCTAGCATGTTAGTTTGGCAAAGATGCTGCACGGAGGTTTAGAGGTGAGATTATCATTAATTTCCATGTATATTCTATTTACGAGTTATAAGTTAACTGTAATTTAAAGATAACTGTTGCAAAATTAACTCACACTTCATATAATTTTTGAAAGTGTTTTCTATATAAGTCTACTTCACAGCCGATATAAATTATTCCCTCTCTGCCTAATCGCTAAAGTAATAAGATAGAAACTATTCACTCTTCAACCGCTAAAGTAATAATAACCGCGGAATTCAAAATCTTGTCCCCTCCCCATACTCCTCATACTCTTTTCTTGTTACGGGAAAATTCTAACTACCTGCCAGATTGCCACTAATCCTTCTCTCTCATTTTTTTTATACCTTGATACACTTTCCAAATTTTCGGCTTAGCGTAGTTTACACCGACTAAACTAAATTTTATATGCTAATTAGGTAGGTACCAACTAATCCGATTAGCAAAGGGATTATCTCTATTCAGCGTAGTCCTTCTTGTTTGTACTTTATCTTAGGTTGCGTCCATCTAAATTACCTGTTTATTTTTATTGCATTTTAAGTATCAATAATGATTTTCACGTTATTATTTTGATGTTATTATTTTCATGTAGGACGAGAATTCTAGACATAATGATAATATCTTCTGACAACAATGATGTCTAGAATTCTCGTCCTACATGAAAATATTTTAATAAAATCAAAATAATGTATATTTTAATAAAATCAAAATAATGTGAAAATCATTATTGATACTTTAAAATGCAATAAAAATAAACAGTTAATTTAGATGTGCGCAACCCAACAGCCACTTTTAAGATAAAAAGATAGATAGCTGGCACGGACAGGATGGATTACGCTGAATAGAGATAATTCATTTGCTAGTCGGATTAGTTGGTACCTACATAACGATATGAGTAGCGTAGCATATAACATTTACTATGCAAAAAGATAGTTTGGTGGGTGTAAACTACGCTAAGTCGAAAATTTAGAGTGTATCAAATAAAAAAAATGAGAGAAGAAGATTTTAAATTTGGCAGTTATTATTACTTTAGCGGTTAGGCAGTGAGGGAATATTTTAGGAAATATTTTCTATGTAGATTTACATAGAAAATGAAGGATAATCTCACCTATGATGTTTTGCAGCATCTCTGTTAAACTAACACATGCCAGATGTTGATGCTTCAAAATCAAATAAATCCAAACAATATAAGTAATAGTAATTTATTTTACAAAAAAATACAATAGCAAGTCATGCCAATAAAACATACCACAATATTTCCACGCGAAGATCCTATGCATACATATTACCTGTTCCAGCTACGAAAATCACCTGAAAAGCGAATGATTATTACCACTTTTAGATATAGATAAAACATAATAAATTCGATGCATTCCTAGAAAACAGCAAAACTACTTAAAAGACTACATATGTTCATAACCTGAAACTCGATGCTATTGATCATCTCTTTCTCTTTTTTTCTTTTCCAAGTCTAATGTCCCATAGGATTATCTTACCACCAACATCAAAAAGAGATGATCAATAGCATCGAGTTAGATGTTAAAGATCAGGTTATAGGTTTTGAACATATGTAGTCTAGTTTTACTCGAATGCACCGTATTTATTATGTTTTATCTATATTTAAAAGTGGTAATAATCATTCCCTTTCAGTAAATCAGCTGGAGCACTTGAGCTGGAGCAATTGATAATATGTATGAATGTGATTTTCGGGGTGGAAATATTGTGGTATGTTTTATTGACATGATTTCCTGTTTTATTTTTTATAAAATAAATTACTATTACTTATACTTATATTGTTTGGATTTATTTGATTTTGAAGCATCCAAATCTAGCATGTGTTAGTTTGGTGGAGATGCTGTAGAACATGGGAGATTTGGAGGTGGGAATATCATTAATTTCCATGCATATTCTATTTACGAGGTATAAGGTAACTGTAATTTAAAGATAACTACTGCAAAATTAAATGAAAGTGTTTTCTAAAGTAATAAACTATTTCCTTACTGCCTAACCGCTAAAGTAATAAGATAGAAACTATTTCCTCACTGTCCAACCGCTAAAGTAATAATAACCGCTAAATTCAAAATGTTGTCCCTTCCCCATACTTCTCCTTTCTTGTTAAGGGAAAATACTGACTACCTGCAAGGTGGTCACCAATTCTTCTCTCTCATTTTCTCTTTTTTTTTACTCTGATATACTCTCTAAATTTTCGGGTTAGCGTAGTTTAAACCCAATAAACTAGTAAATTTTATATGTTACGCTACTCGTATTATTAGATAGGTACCAACAAATCCGACTAGGAAATAGATTATCTCTATTCAACGTATTCCTTGTGTTCGTGCCAGCTATCTATCTTTTTATCTTAAAAGTGGCTGTTGGGTTGTGCACATTTAAATTAGTTATTTATTTTTATTGCATTTTAAAGTATTAATAATGATTTTCACATTTTGGTTTTATTAAAATATTTTCATGTAGTAAGGGAATTCTAGACATCATTGATGTCAGAAGATATTGTCATTGATTTCTAGAATTACTGTCCTACATGAAAAAAATAACATCAAAATAATAACGTGAAAATCATTATTAATACTTAAAATGCAATAAAAATAAACAGCTAATTTAGATAGACGCAACCTAAGATAAAAAGATAGATGGTACGGACAGGAAGGATTACGCTGAAAAAAGATAATCCCTTTGCTTGTGAGATTAATTGGTACCTACCTAACAATATGAGTAGCGTAGCATATAAAATTTACTAGTTTAGTGGGTGTAAACTACGCTAAGCCGAAAATTTGGACTATAACTCAGGGTCTGGCCTTCTTAACCCTTTCATTGGTTTTCAAACATATGGCCAACTGATTAATGATACAAGGACTATAACTCAGTAGACACAACGTAAGAAGGCCACACAAAGTTTGCAACATGGGTATTGGTCTTAAAGTTCACACAAGTAGACACCTTTGTAAAGAGCTAAACTCAAAATATTTCTACTTTGATTTTGAAACTGTAAGCAAACAAAGTGAAGCATACATTACATATAAAATAAAGTTACAAAATAAGAATATTATAAAGCATGAGACATAACCGTTGTCATAAAAATTCTAAGTGACACTATAATATAATAGTGTAAGGAATGGAAAGAAAATCTTACTTTGAGTAACCACAGAATGAAGTAGGAATATGAAGAGAATATAATTAATTAAACAACAATATATTTAAGCTGAGAAATTAGAGTATGAATGAAGGAACTATATGTTATTATAAAATAATAAATGGGCTAACTTGATCAGAATGAGATTTAGATTATTTGAATGTGAAATGTGATCTAGTTGAATTCAAGGTTGTGTAGTTTATAGTTTCCTTTATTGGCTTGTGAGTCAGAGTCCTCACGAGAATGATGGGAATAATGTTATGGCTTTGGTATATATATCAATTTCCAAAAACTATATCCAAGAATATAAAATATATGTAAGTTAGTTGATCTGGTACTATAGTCTATAATATGATTTTCCCACGGTCCATGTTTCTAGGTTTCTCTTATACACGGAGAGTCGTTAGGAACAAATACATGTCACTTTCAATTTCAGTCACAAGTAGTAGTACATATGATATAAAAGAAAATATTAATCAAATAATTAATAAGTACGGAAAAAGAAACATTTAATTTATTAATGTGAATTTTTACGGCTGTGATTGAACAAGGAAGCTAGAATTTGGCAAGCAACTTGACCTATTGCAACATTAGTTGATTATGACTGCCTAATCTTCACATACATGATTATAGTTCAACTTGATTGTGTTTGATATGCTATTGTTTTCAAGCATGCCATTGGCATTTCCCTATCCAATCAAATGGCTTTGCAATTTTCAAGTCATGCTTTTGAGCACCACAGTCATTTTCATAAAATCAGAAAATGGAATTTTCTAACAAAAATATATTTTTCTTTTTCAAAAATTGCATATTTTCAAAGATTTGAAAAAAAATGAAAATATTACTTATGACAACGTCGTCCTGAACAAATGTAAGCTGTGCGAATTTTTTTTATAAAAATAAATACAAAAGAGACATTTAAAATATATTTTTAATGAAAGAGTAAGAGTATTAGACGGCGAAAAATGTATGTGTCTAGTAGGTAGTAGGTTACTTGTTTTGATTAAATAGTTTGTATTTTGTATGACAATGTTATGAGTTACTAGTTTTGAATGAATTGACAAGTGGTTCGGTCGGGTTAAGGGACGAGTTAGGATCTAAAAATTTGCCCGATCAAATATTAGGATAGGATAAGGGACACACCAAATTCGACTTAATCCGTCCTTTGTACACTCCTACTAAATATTATGCATTTGGTTTGGTACCCTCTAATCCTAACTCTATAGTGCTATGAACGGCCATTGAGGAGTAACGAAAGAGAAACATGGCATTAAAGAGTATATGCTATATTAATGGATAACGATTACAGTCATTGAGTAGTAATGAGAGAGATTGATGGGGCACCAAATACCACAAACAATTTGTGTTTATGCACTTTTGGCTAATATTCGCAGATCAACGATGGAGTGGGCAATATTTTGCAACAAAAATACAATACGTTTGTTAATTGTTAAGGCCCTTCTATGAATCATATCATCACAGCTAATCATAGGTTCCATTTAACTACCTTGTTTTATTTGCTTTAAGTTACCTCCACCGTATCATGTCACAATGCTATTTTTAGTTAAAAAAATAAGAATAAAGGACAAAAAATGTCAAATTTTAAAATAAAATGAAATTTTTTATGGATTGCTATAAATAGAGAGGTTAAAATTACAATAAATCTAAATTTCTTTATACCATACACTTAAAAATGGTCGTCCAAGTTGCATTAGTTTTGCTGATAAAACAAAAGTGTGCCTATATTTTGTTTGTTTAATTTTTAAGTCTCCATATTTTATGGTATACATTTAAAATGCAAGGATCGTCTAAATAATTTTAGCATTAAAACTGAAATAGATGTTAGATGAAAAAATATTATAAAAATGTGAACTATGTTGAATTTCCGGTAATTTTCAAAAATATTCTCTTAATGTTACAGTCAATTTTTATAGTTTTTTTCAAAATATTTTTGTTGGTTTTTTAATCAATTTTAATGAATAATATCATTATTTCATTTTAAGCCTGTTAAGTTTTCTTTTTTAAAAAAAAAAGAAAAAAAAATTGAATTAGTATGAAGTTACCATCACAGATGACGATCTTCCAAAATATTTAAGAAAAATGAAAAAAAAAATAAGTAACATAAATTCACTATTTCAAATAGTAAACTTTCGCACAAATCAACTTTACAAATGATGATCTTTTATTATTTTAAAAGTAAAATAATATTGTTTGTTTTTTCAAAAAATGTTTATTTAAAAAAAAAAAAATTATTCACTTGGTTTAACCTTTTAAACACACACCACACATTCTAATGACACATCTATTATAATTTGACCCTCTTCTTGAAATATACCAAGCCATGCACTTCCTCTTTGGGGTTTTTATTTTATGTTGTTTCTCTCCAAGAAAGCAACCAAGGAGTCCTTCCTCCATTCACAACTAAATTCATTTTTTCTTTCTCTACAAAATTCATCTCTTTAATTATTATTTAAGTTTTGTAAAGTTAGTTTTTCAAGTCTCACTTTCACGCTCATTTTTCCACCATCGTGCGTCTCTATTGATAAAAGAGGTGTCACTAAAGTCCATAATAAATCCACCAAAGAAAAAAATCAATTTTATTGAACATTCTTTTTAAGTTTAAAGTTATTAATAATAATCTTAGGCCACTTGTCAAATATTTTACAAAGTCAGATGTTAAATTAAAATATTCATATGTTCATAAATTAAATTGAAAAAGCTGAAAGATTGAGGTGATTTTTTTAAAATTAAATAAGTTTTAATCTCTATAAAATTTTAATATTTTTCTAATCCATATAAAAAATTCTTTAACTTTTTAGTTTCACAAATTTTTAGAGACAAAAAATATCCTTCTTATTGATCAATAAATAAAAATAAACCAATATTATAAGTGTACAAATATTACTTTTTTGTATGGACCATCTTATCTTGATAATATTGTAATTAAATTTATAGAGCTAATATACTAATTAAGTAACCAATTAACTAACCTAACTAAATAATGGGTGTATTGACATTCAAATAATTATTTTCCCTCTTTCTCATTCACCTATATTCTGTCAACAAGATCTCATCCCTCGTTCCATTGGACACAAAGAAATCAACACTTTGAGCAACTTCTCCTTGATAACTCTCCTTCTTTCATAAATTTCTCAGTTTAGATTTAAAAATGTAAATCTCTAATACATATTTTGAAACTCTAAATTTTCCTCACTTTTTGCATCAAACACAAGTCCAAAGTGCATGTTTGAGTTGACATAATTTTACTGCATTTCAAAATTTGAACAAAACCATAATGCCAACGTGGATTTGTTAATTTTAAAACTAGAAAATCTACTTGTAATCTTGGGTGCTTTTGTTTCAGATTTTTTCATGAAAAAATCTATTTTTTTAAACTAAAAATCATTTTGTAGGGTTTGAAGGGTTTGTTTCAGATTTTTTAAAAATCATTTTGTTAAAAAAATTAATTTTTGGCTAAAAATGAAAAGCGAAAAATAGTAGCTTCTCACGATATATGAGAGAGAAAGATGCCAAAAATTTTAAAAACACAGAACTTAACCCATTGATAAGAGAGAATGATATAATTACCCTTACCCTGTTTCAAAAATCCAAAATTACCCTCCATCAATTTTTAATGGGTTTTCTCTGTACTGCATCAGTTTCACGCACTCAATTGTGATTGTTTTTCTCCTTACATGAGACTCTCATATAGGTTTTTCATCAAGTAAATTTCCTTCTCCTTTTCAATTTTTTCACATAGTTTTTTTAATTGTTTATACGCCTTTTATTTGAATCATTTTATTTTTACATCATTCATATATTGATACTACTTTTTTTGTTGTTGCTTTTTTGTGTTTATTTATTACTTTTTGATGAGTACTTAAGTTACATTAATCAATTTTAAAATGTGTATAAGAAATTGATTAAACTTATAAATTTTGTAGGGTATTATAAAAGTCATGTCCTTTATGGTAATTTTGTAGTTTAAAAAATCACTTTTATAAAATTGTATACAAACAGATTAAAAATCATTTTTTTAAAAAAATAATTTTTATGATAGTAAACAAACGGAAATAAAAAATAATAATTTTTAGACAAATCTCTACAAAATAATCTCTAAATTTTTTTAACTAAAAATCATTTTTATTTAAGCTTAAACAAACGCACCCTTTATTTTATAATAGTAAATTAAGTATGATTTTTCAATTTAAGCATTGTTTTCTATTTATGTACTGTAATTAAAACGTTCAACATAAGTAACTAACTTTCCAAAACTTAAGTAATAATTAATGAGATGAATTTTGTAGAGAAAGAAAAAACGAATTTAATTGTGAATGGAGGGAGGACTCCCTTATTCTTTCTTGGAAAGAAACAACATAAAATAAAAACCCCAAAAAGGAAGTGCATGGCTCAGTATATTTCAAGAAGATGGTCAAATTATAATAGATGTGTTATTAGAATGTGTGGTGTGTGTTTAAAAAGTCAAACCATGGAAATAGAACTGAATATATTTTTTTAAATAACTATTTTTAATCAATGACATATGAATAATGAATGCATCTAAATAATGAATAATGACATATGAATAATGAATATGAATAATGAATGCATCTAAATAATTCTATATAATAAATGACATATGAATAATGAATAATGAATGCAAAGAATGCATCTAAATAATGAATACAATGACACATGAATAATGAATGCATCTAAATAATTCTATATAATAAAACCGAATGCCACATTATTTAAAATATGTCAAATCATAAATTTTTTTAGTTAAAAAAATACAAAGAATTGACTCAAACTTTCGATTTTTAAAATATGAGAACCAAAACTATAATTAAACAAAAAAATTAGGTGGATAATATTTTGTTTATGAAATGTAGAGACTTAAAAATTAAACAAAATATGCGTATACTATTTGAACGATCTTTTTTAAGACTATAGCATAAATTTTGCTAATAATACAAAGGAATACTCACATTTTTTTTTGTTTAAATTTTAACTCTATGCATTTCATGATATACACTTAAATTAAAAAAGATCGTCCAAATAGTACTATCATTAGAATTGAAATTGACATTAGAAAAAAAATGTCTAAAAAATATGTAAAATTATTGATAATGCTCGAAGACATTGTCTGAATATTACAAGTAACTCTAGTCAAACTTTATATTTTTCTTAAATGCCCATTGTTGGTTTTTTTTTTATCAGTTTTAATGAATAATATTATTATTTCATTTTAGCTTTTTAGTTTTTTTTTTTTAAAACTAAAAAATGACAATTTAAATTAAATATATTTACTTGTTTATCTTTCCAATTCGGTTTAATTTCATTTGTCAACCTTTATATATATATATACACCCTCCTAAGGATAAAGGAGACTCCCACCTCTGTTCATTTCCTATCTGAGAGTGGCTGCCAGAACGTTGATAGCTTGATATTTTTGTTGTATTTTCCAATCAATCCATACCACTCAATGGTGGTTAATACATTGTTTGGATCCTATCATAACACAAATCAAAAGGAACATAAGGACAAGCAAACGGTGGTAACTTACGGCAAATAAAACAAGGTAGTGAAATGGAACCTATGATTAGCTGTGATGATATGAATCAAAGAATGGCCTTAACAATTAACAAATGCATTGTATTTTTGTTGCAAAATGTTATTGGCCACTCCATCGTTGATTTGTGATTATTAGCCAAAAGTGCATAAACACAAATTGTTTGTGGTATTTGGTGTCCCATCAATCTCTCTCATTACTACTCAATGACTGTAATCCTTATTCATTTATATAGCATATACTCTTCAATGTCATATTTCTCTCTCGTTATTCCTCGATGACCATTCATAGCATTGTAGAGTTAGGGTTAGTTAGGGTTAGAGGATATCAAACCAAATGCATAATATTTAGTAAGGGTCGTAGGATTTGGTGTGTCCCTTACCCGATTCCAATATTTGATCGAATAAATTTTTAGGTCAAACCCGTCCCTTAACCCGGTCGAATCTGGTTAGTTGCATATTTAAAAAAGACGAGATGAAATAAGACGAGACTGAGTTGGTCGAATCTGGTTAGTTGCATATTTAAAAAAGACGAGATGAAATAAGACGAGACTGAGTTGGTCTCAAGACGAATAGCCAACTAATAGTTCTTGAACTTTTTTTTAGAAAATAAAAATTTAAATAACTCATATAAGTTACACTTATGAATTTATTCAAAACTAGTAACTCATAAAATTGTCATACAAAATACAAGTCATTTAATCAAAACAAGTAACCTACTAATAGTCTTACTCTTTCATTAAAAGTAGTATCAAAATATTATTTTATATTAATAATAATAATAATAATACTAATAATAATAATAATAATAATAATAATAATAGTAATAATAATAATAATAATAAAGAAGAAGAAGAAAAGGACACAAAGATGAGAAGAAAAATAAATACAAAGTCGCATGTAGGATAAATGATGTAGGGAAGAGGAAATTTTTTCAAATCCTCAATTAAGTTAGTGGAGTGGAATCAATAATAAGATAAAAAATAAAAATAAAAACCCTTGTCTTTAACATATTTTCGGGATGGAACGGGTAATCGGAGGATGTCCTTTTTTTTTTTACCTTATTTCTTTTTTATTTTGTCCTTAAGTTTTTTTGGACTGAGTCAGACTCAACCCATTACTTATGGATCAAGTCAGATTCATGAGACGAATCGAATCTTGTACATCCCTAGTACTAAAACACAAAATAAAAGAGACATTTTTTTATAATAATAAAAAAATAAAAAATTTGTTTTTTTTTTTAAAAAAAAAGTGTCTCTGTTGTATTTATTTTTAAGAAAAAATTCACACACTTTACATTTTTTCAGGACCGCTGTTGTCATTTGTAATATTTGCATTTCTTTTCAAATCTTTGAGAATATGCAATTTTTGTAAAGGAAAAGTATATTTTTGTTCAAAATTCCATTTTCTGATTATGAAAATGAATGTGGTGCTCAAAAGCATGACTTGAAAATTGCAACGAACAAAGTGAGCCATTTGATTGGATAGGGAAATGCTAATGGCATACCTGAAAACACAATCAAGTTGAACTATAATCATGTATATGAAGATTAGGCAGTCATAATCAACAAATGTTGCAATAGGTCAAATGGCTTGCCAAATTCTAGCTTCATTGTTAAATCACAGCTGTAAAAATTCACGTTAATAAATTAAATGTTTATTTTTCTGTACTTATTAATTATTTGATTAATATTTTTTTTGATATCATATATACTACTACTTGCGACTAGAGGTGGGAATAGACTAGTTTGAACTAGTCTGAGTTTGACATGTAAAAAAATTCAAGGTCTGAGTATGGCATGTGGCCTGTCATAGGCTTACTTTTTATACCTGAGTCTGACTTTGATAGAAGTCTGTTATGGCCAATTAGCCTACTTAAAAGCCTATTTCATTTTAACATTTTTTAATAAGTAATCAAACATATCTTTAAATATATTAACGAGTTAAATTTCAATGAAATTATGTTCTATTTCGATATTTAACATTACATTTTGAAGAGTATGACTTCATATACATTATACTTAAATTATATTTTACAATAATACTTTTAAATATGTCAAAAACTAAATGAGGTTAATATGCGTAAATTACTAAAAGTTGAATATATAATAAAAAGATCAAAATTTAATATAATAATTATAATAGTAAAAAAATATTATTTATGTTTATTTAAATAGACAGGCCTAAAAGGCTTATTATGTGACCTGTAGCCTGATCTTTTTAACTAAATAGGCTTTTTTAGAAGCTTTAGTCTTATCTATTTAAAAAAAAAAATGTAGTCTAGCCTAAGCCTGACGTAGGCAAGGCCGTAGCCCTCGTTGGTCGGCCTGATATATTCTCATCCCTACTTGTGACTGAAATTGAAAGTGACAAGTGTTTGTTTCTAACGACTCTCCATGTATAAGAGAAACCTAGAAACATGGATCGTGGGAAAATAATATTATAGACTACCGGATCAACTAACTTACATCCGGATCAACTCTATTTATGTACCGTGTAATTGAGAACCCACATACTCCCTCCAATTACAAAATATAAGTATACAATTAGTTGAGAAAGTATACAATTAAATCTAGTGAATTTATCTCCCAATTAATAAAACTAGCATCACATATGATATATAAGCAATTTGTAATTTACCTCTTTTTCATAGTGCATTGCAGCTTATTTCTTGTTAAAATAAACAAATTTAATCTGAGTTTGTTTTATAAGAGATAGGTCGATGCAATTCACTTTGAAAAGGAGTTATATCATACATGGGGATAATTTTGTTAATTGGGTGGTAAATTACGAATTATGAAAAATTTTGTTACTGTATTTTTTTATGCCTTCATTATAATATAATTTCAAATTGTTTATTTTTCATTTTACACTGTCTTAAAAATATACATGGTTAAGGGATTAACGTTTTTTAATAGAACTAAATATATATTTATTTTCCAGGAAAAATGGTTATTCGAGAATTGTACCGGTAAGTTCTCAACTGATTTTATTATGATTTTTAATAAACATTGTTGCTAGATTTTGCTAATCTTTGATGATTATGTATTGAAAAAGACAACTAAAGGTTGCATCAGCACCAATCTGTGCTAATGGAATCGGATCCTCCTATTCTAGTTCGACATGTAATTTGCTTTTGAAATCGTACGTGAAGGTACATATGAATAGTCAATTTATTAGTTTTAGTTTAATTTATTAGATACTTATACTATCAATGATCAAATGAATAATTATTATTGAAAATTTTAATTGAAATTTTTGAATTTTGTAAAGATTGGAGGATTTCAACATACTATCAATGGTCAGTGATACCGATCGTACCATAACCTGGTATGCATTAATAATATTTATGACTTTGAATCGTGTATAATTTTAGTGTTTTACATTTGTTTATTTGTGTTTGTAACCACCTGAATCCAGAAGTGTCCCAAAACTCTTAAGTATTTAATCTTCCTCTTTTATAAGGTGGCTAGCTGAATGTCCATTTTTTTCAAAAGAAACTTTCTTAATGTTTAGCTAAAGCAGATTGATAAAGTTACAAAAAAATTATTTTTTAAGTGGGTGCTTATATTTTTGAAATGCAAGCATTAATTTTCTGATGTCCAAGTTGTTGAATTACACATAATTCATTTTCTGTAGGTACTTATATTTGGAGTACATGCTAGCCCGGACCAGGTAAATTTTGAATATCGATTTTTTGAGAAAAATGTTACAAGACAAAATTTTGGTGAAAGGTTTAATAGTTTTGATTAAGTGTAGATATAATTTGTTTTTATATTGTGTAAATTATTAACATTAAAAAAATAAATTAATTAATGTAAATTGCGTTGGTCCATAAACCCATAGCCCGCAAGGGACTACGTTTGGGCATCAATATTGTGTATATGCATGACAAAGAACTGTGACATCATGTAATCTATATAGTTATGATATCTATATAGTGAAAAGAGACACATTTATTTGTCATATATATTGCTAATTTTATAATACTATTAACACTTTTTATATATATTTTTTTAACAATTTACTACAATAAGTATCAATATTTTAATTAAAGAATAATTAATAGAATTAAAATTTTGAAAAAAATATAAGGAAAAAGAAATCTCACAAATAGATCTTTTTAGAGCAAGTAATTTTGATTAGAGTAATAAAACTATATAGATATAGTTTATGTAGTTTGTTTGTGTTCCCAAAATACACCTTAGATTAACTAATTTATAGTATATATCGGTGGGAGAAGTTACTCTTTTAAAAACTTTCCGTACTCAGGTGTCATAGAAGCATGAGACAATTGCAATTTCGCCCTTCCTCTATCCATTTCACTTAGTTATATTGATTTTGTTTGTTTTACAGGAAATATGTTTCTGCAATTAACTTTTCAAATTACAAACCGAGGGGATAATGTTGTTAATTGTGAATATTTATTAAGCTTTATCTTTTATTCTCTTCTTGAACCATGTTCTAAGGTAAATATTTCGCATCTGTGACCGGTGCAGGTTGCCTCACCGTTTACAATTTCGATAGTGGCGATTACTTGTAAGTTCAATGTGTTATGTTGTTTTACTAATATTTTCAATTGTTGAGATTTATGGAGTTCTTAATTAGACTATTGCAAGCGTGTATAAGTCGTTGTGATTTCATTCTCTTTAAAGCATTCATTGTTTACATTTTCACAACATTGATGGTGTATTTTCTATTTATTATTATTGATATAGTTTATATCTAGAGAGTTACTCTCTTGTATATAAATCTCCACAACCTTATTATGAAATACAAGTAATTCATTCTAAATTGTTCGAGTTGCTATCAGAACGAGGTTCTAATATATAGTTTTGGGTTTGGTTGTAGTCAACCCTAGTATTTTAAATTTGCTTGCCTTTGACCTGAAACATTAACATGAGCAATTGTCAAATCCTCTTCCGTTGCCACATAAATTCCCACTTGCAGGTGCATAAAGTCACAGGAGAGACACTTAGGGTTGTTTCCAAGATGGGAGGTGCATTCGTTTTGTCTAGATCTATGTTTCCAAGATGGGAGGTGCATTCGTTTTGTCTAGATCTAAAACTTAGGGCTCTGATACCATATAGATATCATCCATAACTGTTATGCATTATTCCGACAGAAGCTCTTTTTAAATCCTTAAATTAGGAGGAAAATAAAAAAAAATATGAAAAAAAATGAATAGTTCTTGTAATGAAAAGATTTTTCAACGTGTGTTAATGATCGTTTACATTTTTGTTTTGTTTATATGACAGGTGGAAAACAGGCTTACATTGCACAAATCTGATATAGGTAGTCTTGATTTTGTGCATTGGAATTCTGTCAACCAAAATCAGGTTTGAAATTAATAGATCTAAAACTATAATACAATTAATTAATAATATCTTATTCTTTTCATTTCAGGTTGCAGCATTTGGAATTCTGTCAACCAAAATCAGGTTTGAAATTAATAGATCTAAAACTATAATACAATTAATTAATAATATCTTATTCTTTTCATTTCAGGTTGCAGCATGTGCGTCGAATGATGTAAATAATGAATTGATAAGACCGTTTGTAAGTTTCAAATCTCAAATTTGCTTTATATATTCAATGGAGTTTCTAATGTTGCAATATCTTAAAATATATATATATATATTTGGCTCCTCCAAAGTAAAAAAAGAGGAACTTTAACTAAGAATGTTTTTCATAATTGTCAGTCTAATTAAACTTGTGTCATTAATTTTTATAATACACTATAATATAAATCTAAATAGGAGGTACAATGATATCACTGACTTTGCTTTTGCTTCAAATGGGCCAAAGTCAATTTGTTTTATAATTTATAGAAACTACTCCGCTGACAGGAATGAAAAATTTTATATATAATATATGTATATAATTGAAATAAGATCGAGACTTGCGCGCTGAGCAGTTTGAGTAATTTTATATTTGATAATGGTATACTAAGTGTTACAACTATTCCTCTTAATTTGTATTGTTTAACAGCATTTATTGTTCTTATATAGTATATTAAAAACATTTATTAATATTAATTTTATTGAAGGAAGAACACTTATTAATATAAAAAATCTCAAATATTATATTAAAAACACTTAATATACCATTATCAAATCTAATCAAATATAAAATAAATTACTCAAACTGCTCAGCGCGAAAGTCTCGGTCTTATTTCAATTACATATATTATATATAAATTTTTTCATTGTTGTCAGTTAAACGGAATCGGTTTCTATAAATTATAACTGACCTTGACCCATCTGAAGCAAAAGCAAAGTCATCAAAGTCGTCATCAAAGTCAGTAGCAAAGTCAGTGATAGCATTGTACGTACTATTTAGATTTGTGTTAGACTAACAATTATGATTGAAAAGCATATATACTTAGCTCACCTTCCTAATTTTTTAGGCCAAATAATTAACATATATATTTATATATATTTTAAGATAGTGCAACATTAGAAACTCCATTGAATAAATTAAATAAAGCAAATTTGAGATTTGAAACATAGAGATGGTATTGACAATTCATTATTTACATCATATATTAATATTTCTGTATCATCATTCGACACACATGCAATTTGAAATGAAAAGAATAAGATATTATTAATTAATTGTATTATAGCTTTAGATCGGTTAATTATAAACCTGATTTTGGTTGACATGAATGCACAAAATCAAGACGACGTCTATCTCAAATTTGCGCAATATAAGCCTGTTTTCCTCATATGTGCCTATGTTTACACCTGTCATATAACAAAAATATAAACGATTTTAGTTGAAAAATCTTGTCGTTATTAGAACTATTCATCTTTTTTTTCAGATTTTTTATTTTCCTTTATATCACTCCTAATTTAAGAAGATCACTTTCTCCTTATTTGTCGGAATAATGCATAACAGTTATCAATAATATTTCTATATGTATCAGAGCCCTATGTTTTAGATTTAGACAAAACGGATGCACCTCCCATCTTGTTTAGACAAAACGGATGCACCTCCCATCTTGCAAACAACCCTAACTGTCTCTACTGTGAGTAACCCTACAGATGGAAGCATTGGTCGAGGCGGCAACCTTGACAATGGAAGCAGACCAGGTGGCAGCGCGAATTATGGCACTGGCTGCAATGGCAGATCTGGTTACGGAACCGTACTAGGCTGCGACTCGAGCAACAACGACGGCAGCCCTGGGCGCGGTCACAGTTCTGGTTGTACCGATCATTGGAACGATGGTTCTTAAATGAACCAAGAGGGAGGAGCAAACCAAATGGTGGCAACCGTGCTGTGAAAAGGTGACCACGACAAGGCAAATAGGTTTCACGTGTCGGGAAATACAGGTTATGTTTTCGCACATGGCAACGCAAGGATGATGATTTGGAGACGGCACATTTGGTCGGTGACAGATCAAAGGCAAGCAAATTTAAAATACTAGGGTCAGTCTTGACTGCAACCAAACCCAAAGACCCAGAACTATATATTAGAACCTCGTTCTGATACCAACTCGAACAATTTAAAATGAATTACTTGTATTTCATAATAAGGTTGTGAAGATTTATATACACGACACTAACTCTCTAGATAGGAACTAGATCAATAATAATAAATAGAAAATACACCACCAATGTTGTAAAAATGTAAATAATGAATGCTTTGAAGAGCATGAAATGACAACGACTTGTACACACTTGCAATTGTCTAACAACTCCATAAATCCCAACAACTGAAAATATTAGTAAAACAACATAACACATTGAACTTACAAGTCATCGCCTCAATGTAGAGACTATCGATATTGTAAACGGTGAGACAACTTCTTCGGGTCACAGATGCGAGGTATTTACCTTAGAACATGGTTCAAGAAGATAATGCTTGAAGTAAAAGATAAAGTATAATTAATACTCACAATTAACAACATTATCCCCTCAGTTTGTAATTTACCTCATTTGAAAAGTTAATCGTAGAAACATAATTCTTGTAAAACAAACAAAATCAATATAAATTTGGATAGTTTAAAACAAGAACTAAGTGAAATGGATAGAGGAAGGGCAAAATTGCAATTGTCTCAAGCTTCTATGACACCTGAGTACAAAGAGTTTTTAAAAGAGTAACTTCTCCCACCGATATTTTTTAATTGGTCAACTAACCTTTGACAAAACAAAATATATACTATAAATTAGTTAATCTAAGGAGTATTTTAGAAATTTTGGGAACACAAACAAACTACATATACTATATAGTTTTATTACTCTAACCAAAATCACTTGCTCTAAAAATATCTATTAATGAGATTTCTTTTTCCTTAGATTTTTTACAAAATTTTAATTCTATTAATTATTCTTTAATTAAAAAATTAATACTTATTATAGTAAATTGTTAAAAAAATAAAATAAAAAGTATTAATAATATTATAATATTAAAAAATTAGCAATACATATGACAAATAAATGTGTTTTTTTTCACTATATATATAGATTACATGATGTCACAGTTCTATGTCATGCATATACACAAAATATTGATACCCAAACATAGTCCATTGCGAGCTATGGGTTTATGGACCAGCACGATTTACACTAATTAATTTATTTTTTTTATATTAAAAATTTACACAATATGAAAACAAACTATACCTACACTTACAAAGCAGCAACCGACACATGTCTTCCAATCAAAACTATTAAACATTTCAACAAATTTTTGCCTTGTAACTTTTTCCCCAAAAAATCGATATTCAAAATTTACCTGGTCCGGGCTAGCATGTACTCCAAATATAAGTACCTATAGAAAATGAATTATGTGTAATTCAACAACTTGGACATCAGAAAATTAATGCTTGCATTTCAAAAATATAAGCACCCACTTAAAAAATAAATTTTTTATAACTTTATCAATCTGCAGCAACCGACACATGTCTTCCAATCAAAACTATTAAACCTTTCAACAAATTTTTGCCTTGTAACTTTTTTCCCAAAAAATCGATATTCAAAATTTACCTGGTCCGGGCTAGCATGTACTACAAATATAAGTACCTATAGAAAATGAATTATGTGTAATTCAACAACTTGGACATCAGAAAATTAATGCTTGCATTTCAAAAATATAAGCACCCACTTAAAAAATAAATTTTTTATAACCTTATCAATCTGCTTTAACTAAACATTAAGAAAGTTTCGTTTAAAAAAAAAATGGACATTCAGCTAGCCACCTTATAAAAGAGGAAGATTAAATACTTAAGAGTTTTGGGGCACTTCTGGATTCAGCTGTTTACAAACACAAATAAACAAATGTAAAACACTAAAATTATACACGATTCAAAGTCGTAAATATTATTAATACATACCAGGTTATGTTATTGAAATCCTCCAATCTTTACAAAATTCAAAAATTTCAATTAATATTTCTAATAGAAATTATTCATTTGATCATTGATAGTATAAGTATCTAATAAATTAAACTAAAACTAATAAATTAACTATTCATATGTACCTCCACATACGATTTCATTAGCACAGATTGGTGCTGATGCAACCGTTAGTTGTCTTTTTCAATACATAATCATCAAAGATAGCGAAATTCAGCAACAATGTTTATTAAAAAAAAAATAAAAATCATAATAAAATCAGTTGAGAAACACCAGGAACTTACCGCTATAATTCTCGAAGAGCCATTTTTCCTGGAAAATAAATATATATATTTAGCTCTATTAAAAAACTTTAATCCCTAAACCATGTATATTTTTAAGACAGTGTAAAATGAAAAACGAAAAATAAACAATTTGAAATTATATTATAATGAAGGCATAAAAAATAAAAAAATACAATAACAAAATCCTTCATAAATCATAATTCACAATGTAAAAAATTGCAAAAAATCAAAATGAAACAAACTAAGAAAAAGTCCATTGTTAAATATCCACATTCATAATACAGTAAGTAAAAAAAATAAAAATTGACAAGAATCAAAATCAAACAACAAAACAATGGACTTTCTGAACTTACGAGAACCTACGAGAGAAGACGACAGTAGCGGCTACCTCATAGGAGAGGAATTAGGGTTGATCTGAAAAATTTGCTTTTATACTTAGGGTTTCTCTTAATGGGCTTTCTGACTCAAGTCTGACTCACCCGTTTGACTCAAGTCGGTTTCTCTATTAGTGGATCGGTTGGCTTGTGATGTCCAGATTATGAAATACAACCACTCATTGCTTGGGTTTTTATGAAGTTCTAATTCATAACATTAAATTTCCTTAAAAAATTGTAACACTAAATTATTTTTGAAAAAAAAACCAAACTAATTATTAATTATCTGTTTTAATTGATTTATATTATTGTAGCACGTTAATTATCAACTAAATTGTCACTTTTTTAGAAAAAAATTTAATTCAACTAGAACTATTCTATTAGTACGTAAACAATTTCGTTTATATATTAAAATATTTGAATGTCTTACCGTGTTTAAACAACCCTATATATACTAATTTATATTTTAATAAATAAATTTGGTTGCGAAATAGGAGGGAGTTGGCTACAAAATAAGAGGGAATTATTTAAATATTATTTGAATGTAACCGACAACCAGTGGCGGAGCTTGACTAAAAACTTTGGAGTGGTCGACATAAAATTATAATATGTATAAATCAAATATACAAAGAGTTAGCATTCTAAATTTAAAGAGTTGCATTCTAAAACATGCCGCCATTATGTACGATTCTTTATTCTAAATAAGCGAAATTAGCAATTTAGGAAACAAAATTAGGCAGCCATCATTCTAAATCTGCCGTATATCTTGTTCCATAAAGAGGTGGACAACAACAATTTAAATCAACCAATTTAGCAACAACAATTTAGCCATCATTCTAGACAAGCAGCCACTGCTTTAAATCAGCAAAAATCAGCAACAAAAATGAGCACAAACATTCTAAATCAGCAACAAAAATTAGCACAAAAATCAGCAACAAAAATCAACAAATCAACAACAAAAATCAGCAAATCAGCATAAACACCTTCTATGCAACAAAAATCAGCAAATAAACAATAAAAATCAGCACAAACATTTTGTTCAAACACCTTGTTCATCAAATCAGCAAAATCAGGAAAAACACCAAATCAACAAATCAGCAAAATCCAAACCTTTGGAGTTTTGACGACGAACAGGCGAGGCGAGCTCAAGGTGAGGCAGCAAAAATCAAACACCTTATATGGACAAAAAATCAAACACCTTATATGCAAAAAAAAAAACTCCAAAAAAATCAGCACTAATATCTAATTTGAAACAAACAAAAACTCCAAACAAACAAAACTCCAAAACAAAACTCCAAACAAAACTCCAAACATCAATTCTAAATTTCTGATTATAATACGAATTGAAATCCGAACCTTGTTTTGACGTACGGCCAACAAAGGTGGAGGCGAGCAGTCGCAGAGGCGAGGCCGAGGCAGCGAGCAGAGGCGAGGCCGAGGCAGCGAGCAGAGGCAAGACGCGAAGCGGAGGCGGTGGTAAGCCGCGAAGGCGCGAAGGGAAGGAAGAGGCAGAGCGAGACGCGATTGCGAAGCGGAGGCGGAGGCGGGTGAAAGCAAGAGGGAGAGAGAGATGAAGACTAGAAGAGAGAGGACAGATATTTAGGTTTAAGGTATAACTGTAATTTCTTAATTTTAACGAGGGCAATTTGATATTTTATCCATAAATTTTTATTTTTTTTCTGGGTGGCCGCGGCCCCCTTGTCCCCCTACCTAGCTCTGCCCCTGCCGACAACCCTATTCAATTTCTATAATTTTTAATTTTTTTATTATCCTTATGATTGATAACAAAAATTATCACTTAACGAGAGGCTCTCAGACCTCCACCAAACCTCGCTGTCACAAGATTTTTTTTTAAGTAGACGCAACTCATTTTTATGCATTTTGATCTTAAGCTGTTCACTTTAACAAAAATATAATGATTCACATGTATTAGCATTTTTAGTATATAAACATTAATTTTTATCTTTCACTAATTTGTGTAAATTATTTATTTACACATAAAATAAATAAAAATGAATTTAGTTTCAGTAAAAAAGTTTAGTTAACACAATATATTGGACAAATAATTTTACAATATAAATTATTTTTATTTACACAATCGTATTTAACTTAATAAAATATTTAAAAACGAGGATAAAAAAATGAATATTCTATTTCTAAAAATGAAAAATATATTAAAAAAAAAGAATTATAAATATAATCTTTTTAAATGAAATAAACATGTATTTTTATGTTATTTTATATTTTACTTTAATTGTTGTTTTATCAAACATTTTAACTTGTAGCTTAATTTTATCAAATACACCCTTATTCTAATATGAAAAAACGGTCCAAGGAGAGAGCTTTTAAGGCATATTCTATTTCCAATGAAGGACCAATCAAATGCGTAAAAGCTGACATGTCTAAATTTAAGGTATCCAGACCAATATTAAGCATGAGAATAAATCACGTATCTACATGTAGTCACATGAACTCGTCTTGAATGAAGTTGACATCCACAAGAAGAATACAAGAATCATTTAGTACCAAATAATGACTTAAAAATGTAGCTATTAGAATATAAGGAACTAGTGTTAAAATTGCACTATGCAACAATAATTGCGGCCACAACATAAAATATTTTGAAGCCTCATTTATCCTTAGGAGGGTGTATATATATATATAAAGGTTGACAAATGAAATTAAACTGAATTGGAAAGATAAAAAATTAAATATATTTAATTTAAATTGTCATTTTTAGTTAAAAAAAAACTAAAAAGCTAAAATGAAATAATAATATTATTCATTAAAACTGATATAAAAAAAAACCAACAACAGGCATTTAAGAAAAATATAAAGTTTGACTAAAGTCACTTGTAATATTCAGACAATATTTTCGAGTATTATCAATAATTTTATATATTTTTTAATTTGTAGACATTTTTTCTAACGTCAATTTCAATTATAATGATAATACTATTTGGACGATCTTTTTTAATTTAAGTGTATATGATGAAATGCGGAGACTTAAAAATTAAACAAAAAAAAATGCAAGTATTGCTTTGTATTATTAGCAAAATTTATGC
>JBBPBP010009779.1:21011330-21032380 GCA_037974735.1 Cicer chorassanicum | reverse complement strand
ATTTAACTTTTGTAGAAATCAAAAATTTATTTAATCTCTCTTTTTATTTATTAATAATATTTGAATAACCATAACTTTTTAACATCTCATCTATTTCTCTATATATTTTTCCATCACGTAATCAACATCCAAACTCTTATATCATGTGAGTAATAAAGTAATAAAAGGATTTTATGTATATGAAAAGTAAAAAGCATAAGACTCCGATGATAATACCTTTTTTTTACTTACTCTCATGATAATATTGTAATTAATAATATATGAATTATACAATAAATGATTCTATTTATAGAGCTAATTATACTAATTAAGTTATTAATTTTCCAACCAATTTACTAACCTAACTAAGTAATGGGTGTATTGACATCCAATTAAATGTTTTCCCTCTTTCTCATTCACCTATATTCTGTCAACAATAGGCATGGCAACGGAGCGAGGCGGGGCCGGATTTTTCTTACTCCACCCCCGTATCCGACTAATCGGGGAAAACCCGCACCCGCCCCCGTTTCATAGCGGGTGTAGAATTTAGGCCCCCATCCCCGCCCGCAATGGGGTTCGGATTTCCCCGTCCACACCCGCACCCATTCATATATATATATATATAAAATTATAAATTTAAAAATTATATCTATTATAATTAATATAATAAAATAATTGTTATTAGACAATTATAAATAAGAAAATATTTTCTATAGAGATAAGTTTATAATTTTTAATATTTTAAAAAATATTAAGTATGTTCAATATGTATATGTATATAAAATTTAAAAATTACATTAATATTACTTGCAGGGCGGGTTCGAGTGCGGGGTGGATATGACCACCCCCAAACCCGTCCCCGCCCACTAATTTTAATTGCGGGAAAAATCCGCACCCGCACCTGCACCCAATCAAAGCGGGTTTGGGTGGGTACCCGCAGGTGCGGGTTATATTGCCATCCCTAGTCAACAAGATCTCATCCTTGGTTCTATTGGACACTAAGAAATAAACACTCAGGGCAACTCCTTGATAAGTCTCATTCTTCCATAAATTTCTCAGTTTAGGTTTAAAAATGTATATCCTTAATTTATATTTTGAAACCCTAAATTTTCCTCTACTAAAATTCCAAAAATTACAAAAAATTTCCTCTATTAAAATTTATATTTTGAAAGATTTCAAATTACCTCAGTTGATTTCAAATTTTATCTTGCTCAGTGAAACTTTAGTGTGTGTTATCGGTTTCTGGTTTAGAATGGCACCGTGGTTTCTGGTTTCGTCAATCTTAAAACTAGGAAATCTACTTGTAACTAGCATAATATGTGATATCGGTTTCACAAGATTACAAGATGTCAGATACCACTCAGTGTGTTAACTTTAAAATTGTTCACAACTGTAAAAATAAGTTCTTCATCCAACAAAAAATCACTCACAAGTCTCATTAAACACAAAATATCATATATATAAATTCCATTTAGTAGGAGCTAGGAGTGATCTTCTGTCACAGTATCTGCAAAGGTTTCTAGTGCACACAAATTTTATCTTTACTGTAAATCAATAATCCTTTGAGAACTTCAACTATTATGTCAGAGAATCAAACGTGTCTAGTATCTTTTCACCACATAAAATCTACCAAGAAACAATTCATTAGTATGCAAGTTTCAAAAGAACTATATAAGAGCCAGAGAATCATCAACAATTAAGTCATAAGAAGAGGATGCATTGCCAAATTATTGGAAAAGTCAACTTCCAAACACACACATAGATGATAAATGTTGTTCTTATTCAGATATATATGTTTTTCTTGATGTCTTTATGAAAAAATAAATACTGTGAGGGGTCATGGAAGAGCTGATAGCAAAAATAGACAAAACACGATTCTAATATTAAGTTGAACCTAAGTCCTTCTCCAATTTTCTACATGACCATAGGGTCAACTGATATAGTTGAATTTCAGAAATCTGCTACTACTTTCACGATTCTTCAATTGATCAAGTTCCTTGTCTAGATCATTAATAGACTGATTGTATGCCTGCATTGGCGAAGACTGACTAGCGGTTTTTATCTGTAATAATAATAAAATAAAAAAGGCTATGCCAAGGAACTACCAATTCGCATACAGAGAAAAAAAAACATGTACATGTACTTTCCAGTTAGTGGCAGAAAAGAAAATGAATAAAAGAATACCATGGAAGGCATATTTATGAAATTGAACAGAGTCTATATTATATGTATCAAAAGATCAAACAGAACCCGGTTTGGTCAACACGAGTTCAGTCAACTCAGTTTCATACCCATGAATTGTCTGTCTAATCCCAAGATTAATGAGTTTTTTGTAACCAGAGGTAAAACTCGCATCAAGCCAGTTTCAACATTCATAAAAGTAAAATCAATAGATGAATAGATTTAATTAATATACGTGAATCATCATTTAAGTCCTAAAAATTGTATGGGTATGATAATTTAGTTCCCCAAATTTACTAGATGACAAATCAGTCCCTGAAATTGAATATTGTTAATCCAATTAGCCCTTCTATCAATTAATTCTAATGCAAAATAGAGACCAACATAAGCCCTAAAAAAAGCATGCCCTAAACAATGTGTAAGCTAACTGATTTATGAAAACATGCTTTCCTCATAAGCATAAGCATGCCCTAAACAACCTGCAAGCTCAACATTCCTAACTCTATTAGATGATAGATTGACTGAATTGATTGACGGTCTTTAATTTCATAGATCAATTTGTCATTTCGTAAATTTGAAAACCAAATTATCAAGACTCCTTCCTACAATTTGGATAACTAAAATTATGATTCACTTTATTCAATACACATAGGGTCTACTTGGACCGATCGACTCATTTGAGCTTATCTACTGAAATATGCTTGTGAGATTGTTCGAGATAATTTATGGAAACAACTTATTAACTTCACCTTATTTCCATATGATCTTCAAGATAGCTTATGAAAACAACTTATAACTTTACTAAAAACAGTTTGACTATTTTATTTGTTGTTATAGAAATAGCTTCTTCGTAAGCATGTACAATAAACGTCTATGCTATAAGCTTTTAATAAAGATGTTTATCCAACATTGTTACTAGTTTCACTCCCGTTTTTTTTGCCGTTACACTTAAATAAGTTATGTGAACTAAATTCATGTTACCTACATGAACTTAGTTTATGCTCAAGTGGTAAATTAAATTTACGTAAATTACATAAATTCAGTTCAGTTAACCTATTTGAATGTAACTAGAAGAAAAAATAAACATAGATAAAACTAGCACCAATGTTATCCGAACAAGGCCTTATTCAAACCATCTAAAAAAAAACTAACCCACCCTGACAATAATTTTGTACTGAAGAGGGTGAGGAAACTTATATCCCGCAAATAACATATCAGTGTCTCTATGAAGCTGCGTGAGAAGAACAAAACAAAATTAGGGTTCATTCATTCATCAATTCATGAAGAGAAAATGAAATTAATAGAATACAATAATATTATAATGCATACATGCGGAGAATGTTGGCTATAGTATGATCCTCTCTCTCAATGGTGAAAGATGTTGCATTTATGATCTGTGTCCCTCTCATAAGATACCTTTTTTTTCACACAAAATTCAAATTCACAAAAATTAATATTAGTAAAAATGAACAAAAGAGAGTGATGGTTGAGACATACTTTTTGGTTCCTTCAGGAACAATGAATCGTTCTTTACGATCAGGAGCATTCATGGTTTTTTTGTTGCTATTTTTCAGTACTTTCGCGGTGGTCGGAGGTGGAGGAAGAAAGGAGGGGCGGCGGTGAGGGTTTGAAGAAAAAAAAGAAGAGGGGAAGATATGGATGAATGAGAAAGAGGGAAAGAAAACAAGAAGAAGAGAGAAACAGAAGAGGGAAAAGGAAAAAAGGAAAGTGGAGGTATTAAGAAACAGTGGTATGCGCTTAATCTATATTGGGATTTGGAGATTTTATACAATTAAGTTGAAAACAGTTTAGGGATAACTATCTCACAAACACTTATGCTAGTAGATAAGTTCAAATAAACCAATGTTCAATGAGAAAATACCTAAGGAATGATAAATCATCTCACCTGCTCTTAGGAAACAGAATAAAGTTCAATGTTTATATTGCATACTTACTTCATGGCATTGGTGTTTCCAATTTTCCCTACAAAGCAGTTTCCTTTTTCATAAGAAACTGTATGGTGCCAGCATCCTGTTTGTGATGTGTATATCATTACCTTACACCTTTTAATTTCATGTTTCATATCTGAAGCTAAAGATTCATCTTGCCCTTAATTCAGCAGACAAGTGTGCAGACTGAATGCTGTTTAACATTATACAAAGGCTTCCACACATGCATGCTCCATAAATTATGAATTATTTTATGTCATCAACCTGCAAAGATGCCATTTCTCAAACAACCATGTGATTCCAAAGTTAATTATGTTAGGTTGAGTTGGAAGGCCTAGTGAGTAGGAAGCATTCAATAAACAATGCCATTCTAAATCTGAGATTCAAATCAAGATGATATAATTGCATGCCAAATCAATGACATCAAGGAAAAAAAATTGTACTTGTCTCCCTCAATTCTTTTGCTATATATATGAAGCAGAAACCAACCACTAAAATTCAGAACAAATTGTGCATATTATCTCCTTCTCCTATAGTCTTTTATTGTGTTATCTTACAAAAAAAAAAATGGAATCAAACACAAAAAACTCTATGCATATTAGGTGCAACAGTTTACCTTCTGCACCTCACCCTCTTGTACCACAATTCCATGAAAATTTGCAAAGATTAAAGGATTCTGAAGCCACATCCACTTCTTCAATAAGCCACAAACTAAGTGGCTTGATGGATTTGCATGATTGTGCTGATAAGTTGCTACAATTGTCAACCACACAACAAACATTGACACTTGAATGCGGTGAAAAATCGGTTGATGATTTATTAGAAGGATCTTTGAGGCTTCTTGATATTTGTAGCACAGCACAAGATTGCTTATTGAGATCAAAAGAAAACATGCATGTGGTTCAATCAGTTATTAGAAGGAAAAGTGTTGCTGGAGTTGAATTCACCGTTGAAGGTGAAAAATACTTAACATCAAGGAAAATGATTAAAAAGGAAATTCAAAAGGTATTAAGAAATTTGAAAGGAATGAAAAATGAGTTGATTGCTTGTTCCTCAAACAAAGACAATGAAAATTCTTCTATCCTTGTCATGTTAAAAGAAGCAGAAGCAGTTACTGTGAGATCCTTAGAATCTATGTTGTTGTTTGTATCTGATTCCAAGGGACAATCAAAGAAAAGTGTATGGTCAACAATGTCTAAGATGATGCAGCCAACAAGAGTGACTTGTGATTATTCTCAGGAATCAAATTCAAATGAATTTGTAAAGGTGGATGCAACTTTGCAATCTCTCATAAGTCACAAGGTGTTATCTGTTGAGAATATTCATAGCCATATGGAAAATTTGGAGATTTGTATTGAAGATTTAGAAGTAGGTGTTGAGAAACTTTCAAGGCAACTCATTAGAACAAGAGTTTCCCTTCTTAACATCTTTAGCCAATAGTTTTAGACTCACAAATTCAATTTTGGTCTCATCTCAAAGATGTACTTAACTGTAATTAAAACTTGGTTTGTTACTACATATACAATATTATACACAAGGATCAAATTATAGCTACTATGTATCTCTTTCTTTTTGCCTTTAAAACATATTTTGCTTCATATCTCATCTTTCAAATGCATATGTGAGAATCATTATTACTTAATTGAATAGATAAATAGAGGAATGTAAAATGTGAAAAATGAAACCAAGATTAGAAATGGCTTCCAATCAAATTCATAGTATATTTTTTCTTCATATTTTTTACAATACCTAGTCATATATAAGAAGAAAAAACACATTTATACATCTAAAACATAGGTTCGTATTCTTTATAATTAATTTTTTAGTAAACTAATACATTTATACATCAATATTAGTATTAAGTACCCAAATACATCAAGATTAAGTACCTAAGTACATCAAGATTAATTTTTTTTGTAACCAAAAACATTTGTAATAGTTAATCTTAAATTGTTCGTACTAGATGAGCCACGTCAGACATCTTGATACAAGGTCGACCGACTCCTAGGTGATGTGTTGTTGATTCCCCTTAGCTTGGCCGACCATCCTAGCCTACAATCCACCAAACACTGAGCTGAAAGGTGTAGGCGTTTGTCTTCTTCATCGGCCATCTCAGTGCACAGCTCACCAAGCGCCGAGTCTAAAAGGTGTGCATGTTTGTCTTTTTAGCTGGCCATCCCAGTCCAAAAACTAAATAATATACTCCCTCTTCATCAATTTTTATTTTTATTGCTTCAATTGTCTCTTGTAAAAAGATTAGGAGTATTCCATTAAGTAAGACAGGAGATAATAGAAAGTATGACTATATTTTTTATTTTAAATTATTCAAATTTCTAGTGTGACCATTTATTCAAAAGAAAAAGGAATAAATAAACTTCTTATTTTATTGCAATGTTTGAACCACCTGAGATGCCAAATTGCCCACCAAAGTTGAATGATATTTTGTATTTTCTTTAATGAAACTATCTCTTAGTCAAGTCTTATTTCTCACATATCTGTAATAAAACAAAATAACATAACAAAAATGATGAATGAGAGAGAAGAGGTGGAGTATCATTAGCAATTATAAACTTCACATCAATTATTATATGGATATAAAGTTGACGTGACTAAAATGACAGAGGTATAAAGTTGAGTGATAAGGGGATTGCGGGTTTTGATCTACACCCTCAGCAAAATAGTAACAAATATTAATTAGGTCATTACAAAAAAAAGAATTATCATATGCGGTATATGCCCACATGGGATTCAAAGTCAAATTAAATCCATATTGCTGTCAAAAAGATTACAAGTTTAGTTAGGTTGATGATTAAAAATTAAATGCCTGCACATGTCCTTTTTTTTATGATCTAAAATTCAATGAACAGCGTGATTTTTGTCTTTCTACAATGAGTTAGTATATTAATTATTACTTCCCTTAGTTCAGGAAAGACTGCATAAATACAAGTTGCTAATATGTACAACTAATTCAATCTGTATTTTCTGTATTATATACTTCATTTATAATACAACAAAAGTGATTCTATTTTCATTAGTTAATTTTATACCTGCATTAATTGCATTGATGGAAAAAAACTTGCAATGCAAACGTGTGTTAAATGAAAAATATTAAGCACTTAGTTGTAATGTTCCTGTGTAAGAGACATTGCATTAAACATCACTGAGATTTTTCATAGATCTGAATCTAAATCAGTTAGCCTTTATGGATTTTTGTTACTATTTTGATTCCTTATGTCTCTTCAACTCATAATATATATTGAACTAATCTGAAATCTCAATGAAAATAAGATAGATCCAAATTCAAAAGAGCTTTTCTTGTCTTCTGTGTTAAAATTTAATGGCAAACACTTTTTTTAGTCCAACTTCACACCACCAACCTCGGTCGAAAAGCTTGCCATCTAAACCACACCCTCTCATTCTTCAATGCAATCAACACTTGGCAAGTTTAGAGCCTTTAGATGTAATCAACTCTTCATCATTGTTTGGTCGAAAACTAGCCGATCTTCAAACCTTGCATGATTGTGTCGAAAAATTGGTATTGTTACCTCTTACTCAACAAGTCCTTGTTCAAGCGCGTCAAGAGAAATGGATCGACGAGCTTTTAGATGGATCGCTAAGGCTGCTAGATGTGTGTTCTGTTGCAAAGGATGCTTTAATTCATACTAAGGAATGCGCGCGCGAACTTCAATCAATTATGAGAAGAAAAAGAGGAGGTGAAATGGAAATAACTGCTGAGGTAAGGAAATTTTTGGCTTCTAGGAAGGTAGTAAAGAAAGCAATTTTCAAAGCATTGGAGAATTTGAAGACAAATGTGAAGAAAGGTAAAGGAAAATTATCACCTAGTAGCAATAAGGAACATGAAACAGTGACTTTGGTTAGTTTGTTAAGAGATGTTGAAGTGGTAACTCTTTCCATGATGGAGTCGTTGCTGATCTTTATCTCTGGACCGGCGCAATCAAAACCGAGTAACTACTGGTCTTTGGTTTCGAAGCTTATGATGCAGAACAAAAAGGTTTCTTGCACACAAGAAGGTGATAACAACGAGTTTTCCAATGTTGATGCTGCATTGCAATCTTTTGTGTTTCATGTGACAAGAAAATCAGACAATGTCAATCATTTGCAGAACCAGTTGGAAAATTTGGAGTCTGTTGTTCATGACTTTGTGGAAGCACTTGAAGCTCTTTTTAAAAGATTTATTAAGATTAGAGTTTCCCTTCTCAATATCCTTAATCACTAGTTGTACAAATTTGCATGAATGCTTTTGTAATTATGTCATCATGCTAATGAGTTTGGCTTCTAGTGTTTTAGCTTTATGAGATAATCATTGTCCATATTTTCTCTTATTGTTTATTTCTTCTGTTATTCTGTTTCCTTGCAATTATGACTTGGAATACTTTTTGCACTTTTATGCATATTCCATTTCATATTGAAAACCTTTTTTGGCTGTAAAATTTAGCTTTCCAACTTATGTGTTGAAAACATACCACTATATGTACTAATACTTGTTGATGGTTATCAATGGTGTTATTTTCTGCATCTTTTTCTACAGTAATCCATTTAGAGGAAGGTTTTTAAAATAATCCACTCTTTTCATGTTTAGAGTTTTAGATCCAAAAAATATGGATTACTGCTTTGTATATAGGAGCACGAAAGATTGCTTCCACTACTATTTGCCAACCGAACTATATGGCTAATATTGATAATTGGGATGCAATTCATCTATGATGAGCAATTCATTTTAGAGAATAGGGTAAAAATTATCAACTATTGATCAACAAATCAATTATAAATATTATAGATACATCATAAGTTCATAACAAATGACGAATATGTTAAAATAGCAATCATTGGTTTTCTCACTTTATACTCTAATTTTTTATGGTTGAGTGTGACGTCAAAGAACTTTCATATGCCATCAAGTTTCTCTCTTGTCCAACTCCATATGCATTCAAATACCTACTTTCAAACCAAGACTCAAGAAGACTGCATTAGAAACTTGTAGGTAACTTTAAATGTAAAGCAGCACTCTTTTTAATTCAAAATGTAAGTGGCAAAAGGTAGTTGAAACTTGAAAGTTACTTAACTTAGGGTGAAGGGATGTTATCACAAAACTACAGTTGTTAGATTTAAGTTACAGCAAATACTTCCTTCCAATCACACTTATAGTTTTGTTATAACACTACATGACCCTAAGGTTGGATCGGATTAATAAAAGAACTCTCCTTTCTTTATCTTTTCTTTCTATCTATCCGTTCAATACACATCTTAGACTTCATTGGAAGGTGAGACAATATTAACGATTATAAAAATGGACAGAAACCAAAGCATACATATTTTTGATTTGTCCTTCCAATTTTCAAATCACCAGCATAAAAAAATAGGCTACAAGAAGTTATTAACCACTTACACTTGGAAAAAGTAATAATACTCTTTAAAAATTATTATTTTAAACGTGAACTTCTGCAAACCATCATGCATCAAATTAGTTTTTCACATGTCATTGAGACAGGTAACTGCAACAAACAAAATGATAACATAAATTAATAGGTGTCTAGCTGGGAAAACTGCATAAACATCGCCGCCAAGAAGTAACCAATATAACAGTAGCTGAAGATCAAGAAGACTTCCCTTGTCTTCAATATGTCCTGTGGTAGGCAGACAATTTCATAGACTAAAAGATAATTATGCTAGAAAACAGCTCTTCTAACCTCCAGGCTCCAGACAAAAGCTCCATTTACAATGTATGCATAATGCATTGCTAAGTACAAAGTATTATATTGTAAAGATGCCATTTTGTAAGAATCCATGTGGTTCCCAAGAAAAAAAAATTGAGAAATGAGTTGGAAGCTTGATGCATAGGGAGTATAGCCAGATCATGGTGAGGTAGCTGAGATCGAAATCAAGATGATATAATTGTATACTAATTAGGTGACATTTGAGGAACAAAAATATTCTTCTTGTCTCCCTTTATTGGTTACTTTTGTTTGCTATATATGAAGCGAAAATATTCAACCACTATAACTCAAGTTTTGAAACAATCTCTTGTATACCTTCTGACTTTCTGTTCTCTAAGAAGAAAAAATGGCAGTCAATGAAACAAAGACAAAGAGCTCTCTGCATCTTCGCAGCAACAGTTTGCCCTCTACATCTCACCCTCTTATATCACAGTTTGAGGATAATTTGCAAAGATTGAAGAGTTCTGAAGGAACTTCTTCACTGTCATCATCTTTGATATGCCACAGACTTAATGAAATGCAGGATTTGCATGACTGTATTGATAGGTTGCTTCAATTGCCAATTGAACAACAAGCCTTGGTTCAAGAGTGCAACGAAAAATGGGTTGATGAACTACTAGAAAATTCTCTTAGAATCTTGGATATCTGTTGTACAGCAAAAGATTGCTTATTATTATCAAAGGAAAGCATCCATGAACTACAATCAGTCATAAGAAGGAGAGGCAATGAAACTGGAATCGCAAATGAGGGTGTAAAATACTTGGCTTTGAGGAAGAACGTGAAGAAGCAAATCCGAAAGGCCTTAGAAAATTTGAAAGCAATGAAGAATGAGTTTATGGCTTCTTCTACAAACAAAGACAATAACTCTTCACCTATGCTTGGATTTTTGAAAGAAACAGAAGCAGTCACCTTGAGCTCACTAGAAAATTTATTAGTATTTACCTCTAATCCAAAAGGACACTCAAAGCACAGAAGATGGTCAGCAATATCCAAGTTGATGAATCCTAAAAGAGCAGTCTGTGACTCACAAGAATCAGACACAAATGAATTTGAGAAGGTGGATATCGCTTTGCAGTCTCTCATCAGTCACAAGTCTTCATCTACTGAAATTTTTCAAAGTGACATGGAAAATTTGGAGATGTGCATTCAAGATCTAGAAATAGGAGTTGAGCACATCTCAAGAAAATTAATCAGAAATAGAGTTTCCCTTCTTAACATCTTCAACCACTAATCATACTGTCAAATTATTTTTGTGCACTCAATTTTCCCCCATGAGTGTTAAAGAACTGTACATGATTGTGATTATATCTTCTCTTTGATACTGAATATAATTTAATTTTAGGGATCAAACCCTTATTAGTTCAACATCTATAGCTCTCTTGCTCAGCTCCCTTCAAAATATTATCTTTCAATTTATTCTCCAATAAAATAAGTCAAAAGGAAATAGAAGTTATATCAGTCAACAATAATAAGGCTCTTGCTAAATTTCTGTTTCTGTTTTGGTAAAAACTAAGACGAGGGATAAAACTAAAAAGTAAAATAAAATAATTAGACCGCAAATTAAGTATGCCAACATGATACTCAAGGTCAATTTGAATCTTATCCTAGTTGTCAATCTCAAAACTGCCATTATGATTGATAACAAAAATTATCACTTAACGAGAGGCGCTCAGTACCACATGATATGAATTTGAGTGTTTCCATATGAGTTTAATGTTTTTAAAAAAGTGATATTTTCAAACAAAGTACCAAATAGAATGGAGAATACAAACAAGAAAATAAGGAAAAGGAAGAAAATGGTAGAAATCACCGCACTCCACAAGAAATGATAAGATCAGGTAGAATCATTACAAGAGTATGAGACTCTTGATAAGATCCAATGTTTGTTCAAAGAAGAACCTCAACGAGCGTTTCTCTAGTCTAAGGGAAAGTGTTTTCTTCTTTCAAAAAGTTTCTCATGTCTTACAATGAAAAGGTATGTATAACATAACACAAAATGATACAATGCTTAAGTTATAGACAACTAACGATATTGTATTTAAGCTACCAAATATTTAGGCACACGCATAAGTCAACATAATTCCCAATTATGTGGTATGATTATTACACCCCAAAATTAAAAATAAGTCTTAAAGTATTTCTATGACCTATAGATGAATATAACCTAGATCAATCTTGTCGTATATCTTAAGACTAAGAAAATTAATAATTTGTTTCTCTAACTGTTCCTTAGCTTCCTAGCCTTCACTGTTGTTAATGGTCATTTTGCTCATACTTCTTGAAGCTCATTAACATTCACGTAGAGCTAGTCCACAAAAAAAAAAGGAGCTCGAGAAATAACATTCTTGTAGTAACAAGATGGAGTGAAGCTTAAATTTAAGTTTATTATGCAAATTAGTCGTAAGCTCCACCAAACCTCGCTGTCACAATATTGTTTTAAGCAACTCCTTTTTTATGCATTTTGATCTTAAGTTGTTCGCTATAATAAAAATATAATGATTCATATCTATTAGCATTTTTAGTATATAAATATTATTTTTTATCTTTCATTAATTTGTGTAAATTATTTATTTACACATAAAATAAATAAAAATGAATTTAGTTTCAGTAGAAAAGTTTAGTTAACAAAATATACTGGACAAATAATTTTACAATATAAATTATTTTTATTTACACAGTCGTATTTAACTTAAAAATGAGGATATAAAAAATAATATTCTATTTCTAAAAATGAAAAATATATTAACAAAAAAAGAATTATAAATATAATCTTTTTAAATGAAATAAACATGTAATTTTATTTTATTTTATATTTTACTTTAATTGTTGTTTTATCAAACATTTTAACTTGTAGCTTAATTTTATCAAATACACCCTTATTCTAATATGAAAAAGCGGTTCAAGCCCAAAGGTTTTAAGGCATATTCAATTTCCAATGAAGGACCATCAAATGCGTAAAAGCTGACATGTCCAAATTTGAGGTATCTAGTCCAATATTAAGCATGAGAATAAATCACGTATCTACATGTAGTCACATGAACTCGTCTTGAATGAAGCTGACATCCACAAGAAGAATACAAGAATCATTTAGTACCAAATAATGACTTAAAAATGTAGCTATTAGAATCTAAGGAACTAGTGTTAAAATTGCACTCTGCAACAATAATTGCAGCCACAACATAAAATACTTTGAAGCCTCATTTATCCTTAGGAGGGTGTATATATATATATATAAAGGTTGACAAATGAAATTAAACTGAATTGAAAAGATAAACAATTAAATATATTTAATTTAAATTGTCATTTTTAGTTTAAAAAAAAACTAAAAAGCTAAAATGAAATAATAATATTATTCATTAGAACTGATAAAAAAAGTATTATCAATAATTTTACATATTTTTTATTTTTCAGACATTTTTTTCTAACGTCAATTTCAATTCTAATGATAATACTATTTGAACAATCTGTTTTAATTTAAGTTTATATCATAAAATGCGGAGACTTAAAAATTAAACATAGTTATTTAAAAAATATATATTCCTTTCTATTTCTATGGTTTGACTTTTTAAACACATTCTAATAACACATCTATTATAATTTGACCCTCTTCTTGAAATATACTACGCCATGCACAACGTAAAAAATTGCAAAAAATCAAAATCAAACAAACTAAAAAAAAAGTTCATTGTTAAATATCCATATTCATAATACAGTAAGTAAAAAAATAAAAATTGACAAGAATCAAAACCAAACAACAAAGCAATCAGAATACAAGAACTAACCAAAAACACAAACACAGTAGAAAAAAGTACAGTTAATTAAAAAACAAACTAGATCAACAAAACATGAAGTCCAAAAACAGAAACACTAATCTTAAAACTTTTAAAAATTGGAAACATTTAAATAAAATAAATATCAACTGAAACAACTAAAATTTTAACAAACATACCTTAAACGATGTCCAAACAACCTAAACCTACGGCATGTCATAAGCAAAATATTAAAAAAAATTGACCCTAAATAAAATGTCGATGAAACAAAGAGATAACAAAAAGATATGGATAAACAACCAGATACTTTAAAGTTGTAATTTTTCCTTATAAATTAAACAAAGAAATCCTTTAAAAAGTCTCTTATAATTAAGGACCGAAGAAAATATTTTCCAAGTTCAACGTATCAACTATTATTTTGTCAAAATTATCACTAACTATTTATTGTATAGAGAGAAATAGGTAGAATTATATAATAAATAGTTCGGGGTATTATAGAAAAAGGTAAATATTTACATAAAAAATAACATAGTTTATTAGTTTTCAAAAATATATAAGTTACACAATAAATATTCTCTCTCATATCTCCCTCACATATGTTTTCCCTTTGTACCATCTCTCTTTCCACTCTCTTTTCTCTCTCTCTCTCTCTCTTATCTAAAAAAATATACAATAACAAAATCTTTCATAAATCATAATTCACAATGTAAAAAATTGCAAAAAATCAAAATCAAACAAACTAAAAAAAAAGTTCATTGTTAAATATCCATATTCATAATACAGTAAGTAAAAAAATAAAAATTGACAAGAATCAAAACCAAACAACAAAGCAATCCGAATACAAGAACTAACCAAAAACAAAAACACAATACATAAAAGTACAGTTAATTAAAAAACAAACTAGATCAACAAAACTTACGAGAGAAGACAACAGCGGCGGCTACTTCAGAGAAGACGACAGCGGCGGCTAGTAAGTAAAAAAATAAAAATTGACAAGAATCAAAACCAAACAAAGCAATCAGAATACAAGAACTAACCAAAAACACAAACACAATACAAAAAAGTACAGTTAATTAAAAAACAAACTAGATCAACAAAACTTACAAGAGAAGACGACAACGGCGGCTACTTCAGAGAAGACCTCAGCGGCGGCTAGTAAGTAAAAAAATAAAAATTGACAAGAATCAAAACCAAACAAAGCAATCAAAATACAAGAACTAACAAAAAACACAAACACAACACAAAAAACTAAAGTAAATTAAAAAACAAACTAGATCAAAAAAACTTACGAGAGAAGACAACAGCGGCGGCTACTTCAGAGAAGACCACAGCAGCGGCAACTTCAGAGAAGACGACAGCGGCGGCTACTTCAGAGAAGACGAATTAGGGTTGATCTGAAAATTTTGCTTTTATACTTAGGGTTTCTCTTAATAGGCTTTCGGTCCGACTCACATACACCCATTTCTATCCGGAATTCCAACCTTTTGACCACCCGTTTGACCCAAGGCGGTTTCTCTATTAGTGGATCGGTTGTGCTTGTGATGTCCAAATTATGAAATACAACCACTCATTGCTTGGGTTTTTATGAAGTTATAATTCATAACATTAAATTTCCTTAAAAAAATTGTAACACTAAATTAAACACATTCTAATAACACATCTATTACAATTTGACCCTCTTCTTGAAATATACTACGCCATGAACAACGTAAAAAATTGCAAAAAATCAAAATCAAACAAACTAAAAAAAAAGTTCATTGTTAAATATCCATATTCATAATACAGTAAGTAAAAAATTAAAAATTGACAAGAATCAAAACCAAACAAAGCAATCCGGATACAAGAACTAACCAAAAACACAAACACAATACATAAAAGTACAGTTAATTAAAAAACAAACTAGATCAACAAAACTTACGAGAGAAGACAACAGCGGCGGCTACTTCAGAGAAGACGACAGCGGCGGCTAGTAAGTAAAAAAATAAAAATTGACAAGAATCAAAACCAAACAAAGCAATCAGAATACAAGAACTAACCAAAAACACAAACACAATACAAAAAAGTACAGTTAATTAAAAAACAAACTAGATTAACAAAACTTACAAGAGAAGACGACAGCGGCGGCTACTTCAGAGAAGACCTCAGCGGCGGCTAGTAAGTAAAAAAATTAAAATTGACAAGAATCAAAACCAAACAAAGCAATCAAAATACAAGAACTAACAAAAAACACAAACACAACACAAAAAAGTAAAGTAAATTAAAAAACAAACTAGATCAACAAAACTTACGAGAGAAGACAACAGCGGCGGCTACTTCAGACAAGACCACAGCAGCGGCAACTTCAGAGAAGACGACAGCGGCGGCTACTTCAGAGAAGACGAATTATGGTTCATCTGAAAATTTTGCTTTTATACTTAGGGTTTCTCTTAATAGGCTTTCGGTCCGACTCACATACACCCATTTCTATCCGGAATTCCAACCTTTTGACCCACCCGTTTGACCCGCCCGTTTGACTCAAGGCGGTTTCTCTATTAGTGGATCGGTTGGGCTTGTGATGTCCAAATTATGAAATACAACCACTCATTGCTTGGGTTTTTATGAAGTTATAATTCATAACATTAAATTTCCTTAAAAAAATTGTAACACTAAATTAAACACATTCTAATAACACATCTATTATAATTTATCCCTCTTCTTGAAATATACTACGCCATGCACAACGTAAAAAATTGCAAAAAATCAAAATCAAACAAACTAAAAATAAAGTTCATTGTTAAATATCCATATTCATAATACAGTAAGTAAAAAAATAAAAATTGACAAGAATCAAAACCAAACAACAAAGCAATCAGAATACAAGAACTAACCAAAAACACAAACACAATACATAAAAGTACAGTTAATTAAAAAACAAACTAGATCAACAAAACTTACGAGAGAAGACAACAGCAGCGGCTACTTCAGAGAAGACGACAGCGGCGGCTAGTAAGTAAAAAAATAAAAATTGACAAGAATCAAAACCAAACAAAGCAATCAGAATACAAGAACTAACCAAAAACACAAACACAATACAAAAAAGTACAGTTAATTAAAAAACAAACTAGATCAACAAAACTTACAAGAGAAGAAGACAGCGACGGCTACTTCAGAGAAGACCACAGCGGCGGCTAGTAAGTAAAAAAATAAAAATTGACAAGAATCAAAACCAAACAAAGCAATCAAAATACAAGAACTAACAAAAAACACAAACACAACACAAAAAAGTAAAGTAAATTAAAAAACAAACTAGATCAACAAAACTTACGAGAGAAGACAACAGCGGCGGCTACTTCAGAGAAGACCACAGCAGCGGCAACTTCAGAGAAGACGACAGCGGCGGCTACTTCAGAGAAGACGAATTAGGGTTGATCTGAAAATTTTGCTTTTATACTTAGGGTTTCTCTTAATAGGCTTTCGGTCCGACTCACATACACCCATTTCTATCCGGAATTCCAACCTTTTGATCCACCCGTTTGACCCGCCCGTTTGACTCAAGGCGGTTTCTCTATTAGTGGATCGGTTGGGCTTGTGATGTCCAAATTATGAAATACAACCACTCATTGCTTGGGTTTTTATGAAGTTATAATTCATAACATTAAATTTCCTTAAAAAAATTGTAACACTAAATTAAACACATTCTAATAACACATCTATTATAATTTGACCCTCTTCTTGAAATATACTACGCCATGCACAACGTAAAAAATTGCAAAAAATCAAAATCAAACAAACTAAAAAAAAAGTTCATTGTTAAATATCCATATTCATAATACAGTAAGTAAAAAAATAAAAATTGACAAGAATCAAAACCAAACAACAAAGCAATCCAAATACAAGAACTAACCAAAAACACAAACACAATACATAAAAGTACAGTTAATTAAAAAACAAACTAGATCAACAAAACTTACGAGAGAAGACAACAGCGGCGGCTACTTCAGAGAAGACGACAGCGGCGGCTAGTAAGTAAAAAAATAAAAATTGACAAGAATCAAAACCAAACAAAGCAATCAGAATACAAGAACTAACCAAAATCACAAACACAATACAAAAAAGTACAGTTAATTAAAAAACAAACTAGATCAACAAAACTTACAAGAGAAGACGACAACGGCGGCTACTTTAGAGAAGACCTCAGCGGCGGCTAATAAGTAAAAAAATAAAAATTGACAAGAATCAAAACCAAACAAAACAATCAAAATACAAGAACTAACAAAAAACAAAAACACAACACAAAAAAGTAAAGTAAATTAAAAAACAAACTAGATCAACAAAACTTACGAGAGAAGACAACAGCGGCGGCTACTTCAGAGAAGACCACAGCAGCGGCAACTTCAGAGAAGACGACATCGGCGGCTACTTCAGAGAAGACGAATTAGGGTTGATCTGAAAATTTTGCTTTTATACTTAGGGTTTCTTTTAATAGGCTTTCGGTCCGACTCACATACACCCATTTCTATCCGGAATTCCAACCTTTTGACCCACCCGTTTGACCCGCCCGTTTGACTCAAGGCGGTTTCTCTATTAGTGGATCGGTTGGGCTTGTGATGTCCAAATTATGAAATACAACCACTCATTGCTTGGGTTTTTATGAAGTTATAATTCATAACATTAAATTTCCTTAAAAAAATTGTAACACTAAATTAAACACATTCTAATAACACATCTATTATAATTTGACCCTCTTCTTGAAATATACTACGCCATGCACAACGTAAAAAATTGCAAAAAATCAAAATCAAACAAACAAAAAAAAAAGTTCATTGTTAAATATCCATATTCATAATACAGTAAGTAAAAAAATAAAAATTGACAAGAATCAATACCAAACAACAAAGCAATCAGAATACAAGAACTAACCAAAAACACAAACACAGTAGAAAAAAGTACAGTTAATTAAAAAACAAACTAGATCAACAAAACATGAAGTCCAAAAACAGAAACACTAATCTTAAAACTTTTAAAAATTGGAAACATTTAAATAAAATAAATATCAACTGAAACAACTAAAATTTTAACAAACCAACCTTAAACGATGTCCAAACAACCTAAACCTACGGCATGGCATAAGCAAAATATTAAAAAAAATTGACCCTAAATAAAATGTCGATGAAACAAAGAGATAACAAAAAGATATGGATAAACAACCAGATACTTTAAAGTTGTAATTTTCCTTATAAATTAAACAAAGAAATCCTTTAAAAAGTCTCTTATAATTAAGGACCGAAGAAAATATTTTCCAAGTTCAACGTATCAACTATTATTTTGTCAAAATTATCACTAACTATTTATTGCATAGAGAGAAATAGGTAGAATTATATAATAAATAGTTCGGGGTATTATAGAAAAAGGTAAATATTTACATAAAAAATAACATAGTTTATTAGTTTTCAAAAATATATAAGTTACACAATAAATATTCTCTCTCATATCTCCCTCACATATGTTTTCCCTTTGTACCATCTCTCTTTCCACTCTCTTTTCTCTCTCTCTCTCTCTCTCTCTCTCTCTCTCTCTTATCTAAAAAAATATACAATAACAAAATCATTCATAAATCATAATTCACAACGTAAAAAATTGCAAAAAATCAAAATGAAACAAACTACGAAAAGTTTCATTGTTAAATATCCATATTCATAATACAGTAAGTAAAAAATTAAAAATTGACAAGAATCAAAACCAAACAAAGCAATCCGAATACAAGAACTAACCAAAAACACAAACACAATACATAAAAGTACAGTTAATTAAAAAACAAACTAGATCAACAAAACTTACGAGAGAAGACAACAGCGGCGGCTACTTCAGAGAAGACGACAGCGGCGGCTAGTAAGTAAAAAAATAAAAATTGACAAGAATCAAAACCAAACAAAGCAATCAGAATACAAGAACTAACCAAAAACACAAACACAATACAAAAAAGTACAGTTAATTAAAAAACAAACTAGATCAACAAAACTTACAAGAGAAGACGACAACGGCGGCTACTTCAGAGAAGACCTCAGCGGCGGCTAGTAAGTAAAAAAATAAAAATTGACAAGAATCAAAACCAAACAAAGCAATCAAAATACAAGAACTAACAAAAAACACAAACACAACACAAAAAAGTAAAGTAAATTAAAAAACAAACTAAATCAACAAAACTTACAAGAGAAGACAACAGCGGCGGCTACTTCAGAGAAGACCACAGCAGCGGCAACTTCAGAGAAGACGACAGCGGCGGCTACTTCAGAGAAGACGAATTAGGGTTGATCTGAAAATTTTGCTTTTATGCTTAGGGTTTCTCTTAATAGGCTTTCGGTCCGACTCACATACACCCATTTCTATCCGGAATTCCAACCTTTTGACCCACCCGTTTGACCCGCCCGTTTTTCTCAAGGCGGTTTCTCTATTTGTGGATCGGTTGGGCTTGTGATGTCCAAATTATGAAATACAACCACTCATTGCTTGGGTTTTTATGAAGTTATAATTCATAACATTAAATTTCCTTAAAAAAATTGTAACACTAAATTAAACACATTCTAATAACACATCTATTATAATTTATCCCTCTTCTTGAAATATACTACGCCATGCACAACGTAAAAAATTGCAAAAAATCAAAATCAAACAAACTAAAAATAAAGTTCATTGTTAAATATCCATATTCATAATACAGTAAGTAAAAAAATAAAAATTGACAAGAATCAAAACCAAACAACAAAGCAATCAGAATACAAGAACTAACCAAAAACACAAACACAATACATAAAAGTACAGTTAATTAAAAAACAAACTAGATCAACAAAACTTACGAGAGAAGACAACAGCAGCGGCTACTTCAGAGAAGACGACAGCGGCGGCTAGTAAGTAAAAAAATAAAAATTGACAAGAATCAAAACCAAACAAAGCAATCAGAATACAAGAACTAACCAAAAACACAAACACAATACAAAAAAGTACAGATAATTAAAAAACAAACTAGATCAACAAAACTTACAAGAGAAGACGACAACGGCGGCTACTTCAGAGAAGACCTCAGCGGCGGCTAGTAAGTAAAAAAATAAAAATTGACAAGAATCAAAACCAAACAAAGCAATCAAAATACAAGAACTAACAAAAAACACAAACACAACACAAAAAAGTAAAGTAAATTAAAAAACAAACTAAATCAACAAAACTTACAAGAGAAGACAACAGCGGCGGCTACTTCAGAGAAGACCACAGCAGCGGCAACTTCAGAGAAGACGACAGCGGCGGCTACTTCAGAGAAGACGAATTAGGGTTGATCTGAAAATTTTGCTTTTATGCTTAGGGTTTCTCTTAATAGGCTTTCGGTCCGACTCACATACACCCATTTCTATCCGGAATTCCAACCTTTTGACCCACCCGTTTGACCCGCCCGTTTTTCTCAAGGC
>JBBPBP010009779.1:20984269-21011320 GCA_037974735.1 Cicer chorassanicum | reverse complement strand
CAATCAGAATACAAGAACTAACCAAAAACACAAACACAATACAAAAAAGTACAGATAATTAAAAAACAAACTAGATCAACAAAACTTACAAGAGAAGACGACAACGGCGGCTACTTCAGAGAAGACCTCAGCGGCGGCTAGTAAGTAAAAAAATAAAAATTGACAAGAATCAAAACCAAACAAAGCAATCAAAATACAAGAACTAACAAAAAACACAAACACAACACAAAAAAGTAAAGTAAATTAAAAAACAAACTAAATCAACAAAACTTACAAGAGAAGACAACAGCGGCGGCTACTTCAGAGAAGACCACAGCAGCGGCAACTTCAGAGAAGACGACAGCGGCGGCTACTTCAGAGAAGACGAATTAGGGTTGATCTGAAAATTTTGCTTTTATGCTTAGGGTTTCTCTTAATAGGCTTTCGGTCCGACTCACATACACCCATTTCTATCCGGAATTCCAACCTTTTGACCCACCCGTTTGACCCGCCCGTTTTTCTCAAGGCGGTTTCTCTATTTGTGGATCGGTTGGGCTTGTGATGTCCAAATTATGAAATACAACCACTCATTGCTTGGGTTTTTATGAAGTTATAATTCATAACATTAAATTTCCTTAAAAAAATTGTAACACTAAATTAAACACATTCTAATAACACATCTATTATAATTTATCCCTCTTCTTGAAATATACTACGCCATGCACAACGTAAAAAATTGCAAAAAATCAAAATCAAACAAACTAAAAATAAAGTTCATTGTTAAATATCCATATTCATAATACAGTAAGTAAAAAAATAAAAATTGACAAGAATCAAAACCAAACAACAAAGCAATCAGAATACAAGAACTAACCAAAAACACAAACACAATACATAAAAGTACAGTTAATTAAAAAACAAACTAGATCAACAAAACTTACGAGAGAAGACAACAGCAGCGGCTACTTCAGAGAAGACGACAGCGGCGGCTAGTAAGTAAAAAAATAAAAATTGACAAGAATCAAAACCAAACAAAGCAATCAGAATACAAGAACTAACCAAAAACACAAACACAATACAAAAAAGTACAGATAATTAAAAAACAAACTAGATCAACAAAACTTACAAGAGAAGACGACAACGGCGGCTACTTCAGAGAAGACCTCAGCGGCGGCTAGTAAGTAAAAAAATAAAAATTGACAAGAATCAAAACCAAACAAAGCAATCAAAATACAAGAACTAACAAAAAACACAAACACAACACAAAAAAGTAAAGTAAATTAAAAAACAAACTAAATCAACAAAACTTACGAGAGAAGACAACAGCGGCGGCTACTTCAGAGAAGACCACAGCAGCGGCAACTTCAGAGAAGACGACAGCGGCGGCTACTTCAGAGAAGACGCATTAGGGTTGATCTGAAAATTTTGCTTTTATGCTTAGGGTTTCTCTTAATAGGCTTTCGGTCCGACTCACATACACCCATTTCTATCCGGAATTCCAACCTTTTGACCCACCCGTTTGACCCGCCCGTTTTTCTCAAGGCTGTTTCTCTATTAGTGGATCGGTTGGGCTTGTGATGTCCAAATTATGAAATACAACCACTCATTGCTTGGGTTTTTATGAAGTTATAATTCATAACATTAAATTTCCTTAAAAAAATTGTAACACTAAATTAAACACATTCTAATAACACATCTATTATAATTTGACCCTCTTCTTGAAATATACTACGCCATGCACAACGTAAAAAATTGCAAAAAATCAAAATCAAACAAACTAAAAAATAAGTTCATTGTTAAATATCCATATTCATAATACAGTAAGTAAAAAAATAAAAATTGACAAGAATCAAAACCAAACAACAAAGCAATCAGAATACAAGAACTAACCAAAAACACAAACACAGTAGAAAAAAGTACAGTTAATTAAAAAACAAACTAGATCAACAAAACATGAAGTCCAAAAATAGAAACATTAATCTTAAAACTTTTAAAAATTGGAAACATTTAAATAAAATAAATATCAACTGAAACAACTAAAATTTTAACAAACCAACCTTAAACGATGTCCAAACAACCTAAACCTACGGCATGGCATAAGCAAAATATTAAAAAAAATTGACCCTAAATAAAATGTCGATGAAACAAAGAGATAACAAAAAGATATGGATAAACAACCAGATACTTTAAAGTTGTAATTTTTCCTTATAAATTAAACAAAGAAATCCTTTAAAAAGTCTCTTATAATTAAGGACCGAAGAAAATATTTTCCAAGTTCAACGTATCAACTATTATTTTGTCAAAATTATCACTAACTATTTATTGCATAGAGAGAAATAGGTAGAATTATATAATAAATAGTTCGGGGTATTATAGAAAAAGGTAAATATTTACATAAAAAATAACATAGTTTATTAGTTTTCAAAAATATATAAGTTACACAATAAATATTCTCTCTCATATCTCCCTCACATATGTTTTCCCTTTGTACCATCTCTCGTTCCACTCTCTTTTCTCTCTCTCTCTCTCTCTCTCTCTCTCTCTTTTATCTAAAAAAATATACAATAACAAAATCATTCATAAATCATAATTCACAACGTAAAAAATTGCAAAAAATCAAAATGAAACAAACTACGAAAAGTTTCATTGTTAAATATCCATATTCATAATACAGTAAGTAAAAAAATAAAAATTGACAAGAATCAAAACCAAACAAAGCAATCCGAATACAAGAACTAACCAAAAACACAAACACAATACATAAAAGTACAGTTAATTAAAAAACAAACTAGATCAACAAAACTTACGAGAGAAGACAACAGCGGCGGCTACTTCAGAGAAGACGACAGCGGCGGCTAGTAAGTAAAAAAATAAAAATTGACAAGAATCAAAACCGAACAAAGCAATCAGAATACAAGAACTAACCAAAAACACAAACACAATACAAAAAAGTACAGTTAATTAAAAAACAAACTAGATCAACAAAACTTACAAGAGAAGAAGACAGCGACGGCTATTTCAGAGAAGACCTCAGCGGCGGCTAGTAAGTAAAAAAATAAAAATTGACAAGAATCAAAACCAAACAAAGCAATCAAAATACAAGAACTAACAAAAAACACAAACACAACACAAAAAAGTAAAGTAAATTAAAAAACAAACTAGATCAACAAAACTTATGAGAGAAGACAACAGCGGAGGCTACTTCAGAGAAGACCACAGCAGCGGCAACTTCAGAGAAGACGACAGCGGCGGCTACTTCAGAGAAGACGAATTAGGGTTGATCTGAAAATTTTGCTTTTATACTTAGGGTTTCTCTTAATAGGCTTTCGGTCCGACTCATATACACCCATTTCTATCCGGAATTCCAACCTTTTGACCCACCCGTTTGACCCGCCCGTTTGACTCAAGGCGGTTTCTCTATTAGTGGATCGGTTGGGGTTGTGATGTCCAAATTATGAAATACAACCACTCATTGCTTGGGTTTTTATGAAGTTATAATTCATAACATTAAATTTCCTTAAAAAAATTGTAACACTAAATTAAACACATTCTAATAACACATCTATTATAATTTGACCCTCTTCTTGAAATATACTACGCCATGCACAACGTAAAAAATTGCAAAAAATCAAAATCAAACAAACTAAAAAAAAAAGTTCATTGTTAAATATCCATATTCATAATACAATAAGTAAAAAAATAAAAATTGACAAGAATCAAAACCAAACAACAAAGCAATCAGAATACAAGAACTAACCAAAAACACAAACACAGTAGAAAAAAGTAAAGTTAATTAAAAAACAAACTAGATCAACAAAACTTACGAGAGAAGACAACAGCGGCGGCTACCTTAGAGAAGACGACAGCGGCGGCTAGTAAGTAAAAAAATAAAAATTGACAAGAATCAAAACCAAACAAAGCAATCAGAATACAAGAACTAACCAAAATCACAAACACAATACAAAAAAGTACAGTTAATTAAAAAACAAACTAGATCAACAAAACTTACAAGAGAAGACGACAACGGCGGCTACTTCAGAGAAGACCTCAGCGGCGGCTAATAAGTAAAAAAATAAAAATTGACAAGAATCAAAACCAAACAAAACAATCAAAATACAAGAACTAACAAAAAACAAAAACACAACACAAAAAAGTAAAGTAAATTAAAAAACAAACTAGATCAACAAAACTTACGAGAGAAGACAACAGCGGCGGCTACTTCAGAGAAGACCACAGCAGCGGCAACTTCAGAGAAGACGACATCGGCGGCTACTTCAGAGAAGACGAACTAGGGTTGATCTGAAAATTTTGCTTTTATACTTAGGGTTTCTTTTAATAGGCTTCCGGTCCGACTCACATACACCCATTTCTATCCGGAATTCCAACCTTTTGACCCACCCGTTTGACCCGCCCGTTTGACTCAAGGCGGTTTCTCTATTAGTGGATCGGTTGGGCTTGTGATGTCCAAATTATGAAATACAACCACTCATTGTTTGGGTTTTTATGAAGTTATAATTCATAACATTAAATTTCCTTAAAAAAATTGTAACACTAAATTAAACACATTCTAATAACACATCTATTATAATTTGACCCTCTTCTTGAAATATACTACGCCATGCACAACGTAAAAAATTGCAAAAAATCAAAATCAAATAAACAAAAAAAAAGTTCATTGTTAAATATCCATATTCATAATACAGTAAGTAAAAAAATAAAAATTGACAAGAATCAATACCAAACAACAAAGCAATCAGAATACAAGAACTAACCAAAAACACAAACACAGTAGAAAAAAGTACAGTTAATTAAAAAACAAACTAGATCAACAAAACATGAAGTCCAAAAACAGAAACACTAATCTTAAAACTTTTAAAAATTGGAAACATTTAAATAAAATAAATATCAACTGAAACAACTAAAATTTTAACAAACCAACCTTAAACGATGTCCAAACAACCTAAACCTACGGCATGGCATAAGCAAAATATTAAAAAAAATTGACCCTAAATAAAATGTCGATGAAACAAAGAGATAACAAAAAGATATGGATAAACAACCAGATACTTTAAAGTTGTAATTTTTCCTTATAAATTAAACAAAGAAATCCTTTAAAAAGTCTCTTATAATTAAGGACCGAAGAAAATATTTTCCAAGTTCAACGTATCAACTATTATTTTGTCAAAATTATCACTAACTATTTATTGCATAGAGAGAAATAGGTTGAATTATATAATAAATAGTTCGGGGTATTATAGAAAAAGGTAAATATTTACATAAAAAATAACATAGTTTATTAGTTTTCAAAAATATATAAGTTACACAATAAATATTCTCTCTCATATCTCCCTCACATATGTTTTCCCTTTGTACCATCTCTCTTTCCACTCTCTTTTCTCTCTCTCTCTCTCTCTCTCTCTCTTATCTAAAAAAATATACAATAACAAAATCATTCATAAATCATAATTCACAACGTAAAAAATTGCAAAAAATCAAAATGAAACAAACTACGAAAAGTTTCATTGTTAAATATCCATATTCATAATACAGTAAGTAAAAAATTAAAAATTGACAAGAATCAAAACCAAACAAAGCAATCCGAATACAAGAACTAACCAAAAACACAAACACAATACATAAAAGTACAGTTAATTAAAAAACAAACTAGATCAACAAAACTTACGAGAGAAGACAACAGCGGCGGCTACTTCAGAGAAGACGACAGCGGCGGCTAGTAAGTTAAAAAATAAAAATTGACAAGAATCAAAACCAAACAAAGCAATCAGAATACAAGAACTAACCAAAAACACAAACACAATACAAAAAAGTACAGTTAATTAAAAAACAAACTAGATCAACAAAACTTACAAGAGAAGAAGACAGCGACGACTACTTCAGAGAAGACCTCAGCGGCGGCTAGTAAGTAAAAAAATAAAAATTGACAAGAATCAAAACCAAACAAAGCAATCAAAATACAAGAACTAACAAAAAACACAAACACAACACAAAAAAGTAAAGTAAATTAAAAAACAAACTAGATCAACAAAACTTACGAGAGAAGACAACAGCGGCGGCTACTTCAGTGAAGACGAATTAGGGTTGATCTGAAAATTTTGCTTTTATACTTAGGGTTTCTCTTAATAGGCTTTCGGTCTGACTCACATACACCCATTTCTATCCGGAATTCCAACCTTTTGACCCACCCGTTTGACCCGCCCGTTTGACTCAAGGCGGTTTCTCTATTAGTGGATCGGTTGGGCTTGTGATGTCCAAATTATGAAATACAACCACTCATTGCTTGGGTTTTTATGAAGTTATAATTCATAACATTAAATTTCCTTAAAAAAATTGTAACACTAAATTAAACACATTCTAATAACACATCTATTATAATTTGACCCTTTTCTTGAAATATACTACGCCATGCACAACGTAAAAAATTGCAAAAAATCAAAATCAAACAAACTAAAAAAAAAGTTCATTGTTAAATATCCATATTCATAATACAGTAAGTAAAAAAATAAAAATTGACAAGAATCAAAACCAAACAACAAAGCAATCTGAATACAAGAACTAACCAAAAACACAAACACAATACATAAAAGTACAGTTAATTAAAAAACAAACTAGATCAACAAAACTTACGAGAGAAGACAACAGCGGCGGCTACTTCAGAGAAGACGACAGCGGCGGCTAGTAAGTAAAAAAATAAAATTTGACAAGAATCAAAACCAAACAAAGCAATCAGAATACAAGAACTAACCAAAAACACAAACACAATACAAAAAAGTACAGTTAATTAAAAAACAAACTAGATCAACAAAACTTACAAGAGAAGACGACAACGGCGGCTACTTCAGAGAAGACCTCAGCGGATGCTAGTAAGTAAAAAAATAAAAATTGACAAGAATCAAAACCAAACAAAGCAATCAAAATACAAGAACTAACAAAAAACACAAACACAACACAAAAAAGTAAAGTAAATTAAAAAACAAACTAGATCAACAAAACTTACGAGAGAAGACAACAGCGGCGGCTACTTCAGAGAAGACCACAGCAGCGGCAACTTCAGAGAAGACGACAGCGGCGGCTACTTCAGAGAAGACGAATTAGGGTTGATCTGAAAATGTTGCTTTTATACTTAGGGTTTCTCTTAATAGGCTTTCGGTCCAACTCACATACACCCATTTCTATCCGGAATTCCAACCTTTTGACCCACCCGTTTGACCCGCCCGTTTGACTCAAGGCGGTTTCTCTATTAGTGGATCGGTTGGGCTTGTGATGTCCAAATTATGAAATACAACCACTCATTGCTTGGGTTTTTATGAAGTTATAATTCATAACATTAAATTTCCTTAAAAAAATTGTAACACTAAATTAAACACATTCTAATAACACATCTATTATAATTTGACCCTCTTCTTGAAATATACTACGCCATGCACAACGTAAAAAATTGCAAAAAATCAAAATCAAACAAACTAAAAAAAAAAGTTCATTGTTAAATATCCATATTCATAATACAGTAAGTAAAAAAATAAAAATTGACAAGAATCAAAACCAAACAACAAAGCAATCAGAATACAAGAACTAACCAAAAACACAAACACAGTAGAAAAAAGTACAGTTAATTAAAAAACAAACTAGATCAACAAAACTTACGAGAGAAGACAACAGCGGCGGCTACTTCAGAGAAGACGACAGCGGCGGCTAGTAAGTAAAAAAATAAAAATTGACAAGAATCAAAACCAAACAAAGTAATCAAAATACAAGAACTAACCAAAATCACAAACACAATACAAAAAAGTACAGTTAATTAAAAAACAAACTAGATCAACAAAACTTACAAGAGAAGACGACAACGGCGGCTACTTCAGAGAAGACCTCAGCGGCGGCTAATAAGTAAAAAAATAAAAATTGACAAGAATCAAAACCAAACAAAACAATCAAAATACAAGAACTAACAAAAAACAAAAACACAACACAAAAAAGTAAAGTAAATTAAAAAACAAACTAGATCAACAAAACTTACGAGAGAAGACAACAGCGGCGGCTACTTCAGAGAAGACCACAGCAGCGGCAACTTCAGAGAAGACGACATCGGCGGCTACTTCAGAGAAGACGAATTAGGGTTGATCTGAAAATTTTGCTTTTATACTTAGGGTTTCTTTTAATAGGCTTTCGGTCCGACTCACATACACCAATTTCTATCCGGAATTCCAACCTTTTGACCCACCCGTTTGACCCGCCCGTTTGACTCAAGGCGGTTTCTCTATTAGTGGATCGGTTGGGCTTGTGATGTCCAAATTATGAAATACAACCACTCATTGCTTGGGTTTTTATGAAGTTATAATTCATAACATTAAATTTCCTTAAAAAAATTGTAACACTAAATTAAACACATTCTAATAACACATCTATTATAATTTGACCCTCTTCTTGAAATATACTACGCCATGCACAACGTAAAAAATTGCAAAAAATCAAAATCAAACAAACAAAAAAAAAAGTTCATTGTTAAATATCCATATTCATAATACAGTAAGTAAAAAAATAAAAATTGACAAGAATCAATACCAAACAACAAAGCAATCAGAATACAAGAACTAACCAAAAACACAAACACAGTAGAAAAAAGTACAGTTAATTAAAAAACAAACTAGATCAACAAAACATGAAGTCCAAAAACAGAAACACTAATCTTAAAACTTTTAAAAATTGGAAACATTTAAATAAAATAAATATCAACTGAAACAACTAAAATTTTAACAAACCAACCTTAAACGATGTCCAAACAACCTAAACCTACGGCATGGCATAAGCAAAATATTAAAAAAAATTGACCCTAAATAAAATGTCGATGAAACAAAGAGATAACAAAAAGATATGGATAAACAACTAGATACTTTAAAGTTGTAATTTTTCCTTATAAATTAAACAAAGAAATCCTTTAAAAAGTCTCTTATAATTAAGGACCGAAGAAAATATTTTCCAAGTTCAACGTATCAACTATTATTTTGTCAAAATTATCACTAACTATTTATTGCATAGAGAGAAATAGGTAGAATTATATAATAAATAGTTCGGGGTATTATAGAAAAAGGTAAATATTTACATAAAAAATAACATAGTTTATTAGTTTTCAAAAATATATAAGTTACACAATAAATATTCTCTCTCATATCTCCCTCACATATGTTTTCGCTTTGTACCATCTCTCTTTCCACTCCCTTTTCTCTCTCTCTCTCTCTCTCTCTCTTATCTAAAAAAATATACAATAACAAAATCATTCATAAATCATAATTCACAACGTAAAAAATTGCAAAAAATCAAAATGAAACAAACTACGAAAAGTTTCATTGTTAAATATCCATATTCATAATACAGTAAGTAAAAAATTAAAAATTGACAAGAATCAAAACCAAACAAAGCAATCCGAATACAAGAACTAACCAAAAACACAAACACAATACATAAAAGTACAGTTAATTAAAAAACAAACTAGATCAACAAAACTTACGAGAGAAGACAACATCTGCGGCTACTTCAGAGAAGACGACAGCGGCGGCTAGTAAGTAAAAAAATAAAAATTGACAAGAATCAAAACCAAACAAAGCAATCAGAATACAAGAACTAACCAAAAACACAAACACAATACAAAAAAGTACAGTTAATTAAAAAACAAACTAGATCAACAAAACTTACAAGAGAAGAAGACAGCGACGGCTACTTCAGAGAAGACCTCAGCGGCGGCTAGTAAGTAAAAAAATAAAAATTGACAAGAATCAAAACCAAACAAAGCAATCAAAATACAAGAACTAACAAAAAACACAAACACAACACAAAAAAGTAAAGTAAATTAAAAAACAAACTAGATCAACAAAACTTACGAGAGAAGACAACAGCGGCGGCTACTTCAGAGAAGACCACAGCAGCGGCAACTTCAGAGAAGACGACAGCGGCGGCTACTTCAGAGAAGACGAATTAGGGTTGATCTGAAAATTTTGCTTTTATACTTAGGGTTTCTCTTAATAGGCTTTCGGTCCGACTCACATACACCCATTTCTATCCGGAATTCCAACCTTTTGATCCACCCGTTTGACCCGCCCGTTTGACTCAAGGCGGTTTCTCTATTAGTGGATCGGTTGGGCTTGTGATGTCCAAATTATGAAATACAACCACTCATTGCTTGGGTTTTTATGAAGTTATAATTCATAACATTAAATTTCCTTAAAAAAATTGTAACACTAAATTAAACACATTCTAATAACACATCTATTATAATTTGACCCTCTTCTTGAAATATACTACGCCATGCACAACGTAAAAAATTGCAAAAAATCAAAATCAAACAAACTAAAAAAAAAGTTCATTGTTAAATATCCATATTCATAATACAGTAAGTAAAAAAATAAAAATTGACAAGAATCAAAACCAAACAACAAAGCAATCCAAATACAAGAACTAACCAAAAACACAAACACAATACATAAAAGTACAGTTAATTAAAAAACAAACTAGATCAACAAAACTTACGAGAGAAGACAACAGCGGCGGCTACTTCAGAGAAGACGACAGCGGCGGCTAGTAAGTAAAAAAATAAAAATTGACAAGAATCAAAACCAAACAAAGCAATCAGAATACAAGAACTAACCAAAATCACAAACACAATACAAAAAAGTACAGTTAATTAAAAAACAAACTAGATCAACAAAACTTACAAGAGAAGACGACAACGGCGGCTACTTTAGAGAAGACCTCAGCGGCGGCTAATAAGTAAAAAAATAAAAATTGACAAGAATCAAAACCAAACAAAACAATCAAAATACAAGAACTAACAAAAAACAAAAACACAACACAAAAAAGTAAAGTAAATTAAAAAACAAACTAGATCAACAAAACTTACGAGAGAAGACAACAGCGGCGGCTACTTCAGAGAAGACCACAGCAGCGGCAACTTCAGAGAAGACGACATCGGCGGCTACTTCAGAGAAGACGAATTAGGGTTGATCTGAAAATTTTGCTTTTATACTTAGGGTTTCTTTTAATAGGCTTTCGGTCCGACTCACATACACCCATTTCTATCCGGAATTCCAACCTTTTGACCCACCCGTTTGACCCGCCCGTTTGACTCAAGGCGGTTTCTCTATTAGTGGATCGGTTGGGCTTGTGATGTCCAAATTATGAAATACAACCACTCATTGCTTGGGTTTTTATGAAGTTATAATTCATAACATTAAATTTCCTTAAAAAAATTGTAACACTAAATTAAACACATTCTAATAACACATCTATTATAATTTGACCCTCTTCTTGAAATATACTACGCCATGCACAACGTAAAAAATTGCAAAAAATCAAAATCAAACAAACAAAAAAAAAAGTTCATTGTTAAATATCCATATTCATAATACAGTAAGTAAAAAAATAAAAATTGACAAGAATCAATACCAAACAACAAAGCAATCAGAATACAAGAACTAACCAAAAACACAAACACAGTAGAAAAAAGTACAGTTAATTAAAAAACAAACTAGATCAACAAAACATGAAGTCCAAAAACAGAAACACTAATCTTAAAACTTTTAAAAATTGGAAACATTTAAATAAAATAAATATCAACTGAAACAACTAAAATTTTAACAAACCAACCTTAAACGATGTCCAAACAACCTAAACCTACGGCATGGCATAAGCAAAATATTAAAAAAAATTGACCCTAAATAAAATGTCGATGAAACAAAGAGATAACAAAAAGATATGGATAAACAACCAGATACTTTAAAGTTGTAATTTTCCTTATAAATTAAACAAAGAAATCCTTTAAAAAGTCTCTTATAATTAAGGACCGAAGAAAATATTTTCCAAGTTCAACGTATCAACTATTATTTTGTCAAAATTATCACTAACTATTTATTGCATAGAGAGAAATAGGTAGAATTATATAATAAATAGTTCGGGGTATTATAGAAAAAGGTAAATATTTACATAAAAAATAACATAGTTTATTAGTTTTCAAAAATATATAAGTTACACAATAAATATTCTCTCTCATATCTCCCTCACATATGTTTTCCCTTTGTACCATCTCTCTTTCCACTCTCTTTTCTCTCTCTCTCTCTCTCTCTCTCTCTCTCTCTCTCTTATCTAAAAAAATATACAATAACAAAATCATTCATAAATCATAATTCACAACGTAAAAAATTGCAAAAAAATCAAAATGAAACAAACTACGAAAAGTTTCATTGTTAAATATCCATATTCATAATACAGTAAGTAAAAAATTAAAAATTGACAAGAATCAAAACCAAACAAAGCAATCCGAATACAAGAACTAACCAAAAACACAAACACAATACATAAAAGTACAGTTAATTAAAAAACAAACTAGATCAACAAAACTTACGAGAGAAGACAACAGCGGCGGCTACTTCAGAGAAGACGACAGCGGCGGCTAGTAAGTAAAAAAATAAAAATTGACAAGAATAAAAACCAAACAAAGCAATCAGAATACAAGAACTAACCAAAAACACAAACACAATACAAAAAAGTACAGTTAATTAAAAAACAAACTAGATCAACAAAACTTACAAGAGAAGAAGACAGCGACGGCTACTTCAGAGAAGACCTCAGCGGCGGCTAGTAAGTAAAAAAATAAAAATTGACAAGAATCAAAACCAAACAAAGCAATCAAAATACAAGAACTAACAAAAAACACAAACACAACACAAAAAAGTAAAGTAAATTAAAAAACAAACTAGATCAACAAAACTTACGAGAGAAGACAACAGCGGCGGCTACTTCAGAGAAGACCACAGCAGCGGCAACTTCAGAGAAGACGACAGCGGCGGCTACTTCAGAGAAGACGAATTAGGGTTGATCTGAAAATTTTGCTTTTATACTTAGGGTTTCTCTTAATAGGCTTTCGGTCCGACTCACATACACCCATTTCTATCCGGAATTCCAACCTTTTGATCCACCCGTTTGACCCGCCCGTTTGACTCAAGGCGGTTTCTCTATTAGTGAATCGGTTGGGCTTGTGATGTCCAAATTATGAAATACAACCACTCATTGCTTGGGTTTTTATGAAGTTATAATTCATAACATTAAATTTCCTTAAAAAAATTGTAACACTAAATTAAACACATTCTAATAACACATCTATTATAATTTGACCCTCTTCTTGAAATATACTACGCCATGCACAACGTAAAAAATTGCAAAAAATCAAAATCAAACAAACTAAAAAAAAAGTTCATTGTTAAATATCCATATTCATAATACAGTAAGTAAAAAAATAAAAATTGACAAAAATCAAAACCAAACAACAAAGCAATCCAAATACAAGAACTAACCAAAAACACAAACACAATACATAAAAGTACAGTTAATTAAAAAACAAACTAGATCAACAAAACTTACGAGAGAAGACAACAGCAGCGGCTACTTCAGAGAAGACGACAGCGGCGGCTAGTAAGTAAAAAAATAAAAATTGACAAGAATCAAAACCAAACAAAGCAATCAGAATACAAGAACTAACCAAAATCACAAACACAATACAAAAAAGTACAGTTAATTAAAAAACAAACTAGATCAACAAAACTTACAAGAGAAGACGACAACGGCGGCTACTTTAGAGAAGACCTCAGCGGCGGCTAATAAGTAAAAAAATAAAAATTGACAATAATCAAAACCAAACAAAACAATCAAAATACAAGAACTAACAAAAAACAAAAACACAACACAAAAAAGTAAAGTAAATTAAAAAACAAACTAGATCAACAAAACTTACGAGAGAAGACAACAGCGGCGGCTACTTCAGAGAAGACCACAGCAGCGGCAACTTCAGAGAAGACGACATCGGCGGCTACTTCAGAGAAGACGAATTAGGGTTGATCTGAAAATTTTGCTTTTATACTTAGGGTTTCTTTTAATAGGCTTTCGGTCCGACTCACATACACCCATTTCTATCCGGAATTCCAACCTTTTGACCCACCCGTTTGACCCGCCCGTTTGACTCAAGGCGGTTTCTCTATTAGTGGATCGGTTGGGCTTGTGATGTCCAAATTATGAAATACAACCACTCATTGCTTGGGTTTTTATGAAGTTATAATTCATAACATTAAATTTCCTTAAAAAAATTGTAACACTAAATTAAACACATTCTAATAACACATCTATTATAATTTGACCCTCTTCTTGAAATATACTACGCCATGCACAACGTAAAAAATTGCAAAAAATCAAAATCAAACAAACAAAAAAAAAAGTTCATTGTTAAATATCCATATTCATAATACAGTAAGTAAAAAAATAAAAATTGACAAGAATCAATACCAAACAACAAAGCAATCAGAATACAAGAACTAACCAAAAACACAAACACAGTAGAAAAAAGTACAGTTAATTAAAAAACAAACTAGATCAACAAAACATGAAGTCCAAAAACAGAAACACTAATCTTAAAACTTTTAAAAATTGGAAACATTTAAATAAAATAAATATCAACTGAAACAACTAAAATTTTAACAAACCAACCTTAAACGATGTCCAAACAACCTAAACCTACGGCATGGCATAAGCAAAATATTAAAAAAAATTGACCCTAAATAAAATGTCGATGAAACAAAGAGATAACAAAAAGATATGGATAAACAACCAGATACTTTAAAGTTGTAATTTTTCCTTATAAATTAAACAAAGAAATCCTTTAAAAAGTCTCTTATAATTAAGGACCGAAGAAAATATTTTCCAAGTTCAACGTATCAACTATTATTTTGTCAAAATTATCACTAACTATTTATTGCATAGAGAGAAATAGGTAGAATTATATAATAAATAGTTCGGGGTATTATAGAAAAAGGTAAATATTTACATAAAAAATAACATAGTTTATTAGTTTTCAAAAATATATAAGTTACACAATAAATATTCTCTCTCATATCTCCCTCACATATGTTTTCCCTTTGTACCATCTCTCTTTCCACTCTCTTTTCTCTCTCTCTCTCTCTCTCTCTCTCTCTCTCTTATCTAAAAAAATATACAATAACAAAATCATTCATAAATCATAATTCACAACGTAAAAAATTGCAAAAAAATCAAAATGAAACAAACTACGAAACGTTTCATTGTTAAATATCCATATTCATAATACAGTAAGTAAAAAATTAAAAATTGACAAGAATCAAAACCAAACAAAGCAATCCGAATACAAGAACTAACCAAAAACACAAACACAATACATAAAAGTACAGTTAATTAAAAAACAAACTAGATCAACAAAACTTACGAGAGAAGACAACAGCGGCGGCTACTTCAGAGAAGACGACAGCGGCGGCTAGTAAGTAAAAAAATAAAAATTGACAAGAATCAAAACCAAACAAAGCAATCAGAATACAAGAACTAACCAAAAACACAAACACAATACAAAAAAGTACAGTTAATTAAAAAACAAACTAGATCAACAAAACTTACAAGAGAAGACGACAACGGCGGCTACTTCAGAGAAGACCTCAGCGGCGGCTAGTAAGTAAAAAAATAAAAATTGACAAGAATCAAAACCAAACAAAGCAATCAAAATACAAGAACTAACAAAAAACACAAACACAACACAAAAAAGTAAAGTAAATTAAAAAACAAACTAGATCAACAAAACTTACGAGAGAAGACAACAGCGGCGGCTACTTCAGAGAAGACCACAGCAGCGGCAACTTCAGAGAAGACGACAGCGGCGGCTACTTCAGAGAAGACGAATTAGGGTTGATCTGAAAATTTTGCTTTTATACTTAGGGTTTCTCTTAATAGGCTTTCGGTCCGACTCACATACACCCATTTCTATCCGGAATTCCAACCTTTTGATCCACCCGTTTGACCCGCCCGTTTGACTCAAGGCGGTTTCTCTATTAGTGAATCGGTTGGGCTTGTGATGTCCAAATTATGAAATACAACCACTCATTGCTTGGGTTTTTATGAAGTTATAATTCATAACATTAAATTTCCTTAAAAAAATTGTAACACTAAATTAAACACATTCTAATAACACATCTATTATAATTTGACCCTCTTCTTGAAATATACTACGCCATGCACAACGTAAAAAATTGCAAAAAATCAAAATCAAACAAACTAAAAAAAAAGTTCATTGTTAAATATCCATATTCATAATACAGTAAGTAAAAAAATAAAAATTGACAAAAATCAAAACCAAACAACAAAGCAATCCAAATACAAGAACTAACCAAAAACACAAACACAATACATAAAAGTACAGTTAATTAAAAAACAAACTAGATCAACAAAACTTACGAGAGAAGACAACAGCGGCGGCTACTTCAGAGAAGACGACAGCGGCGGCTAGTAAGTAAAAAAATAAAAATTGACAAGAATCAAAACCAAACAAAGCAATCAGAATACAAGAACTAACCAAAATCACAAACACAATACAAAAAAGTACAGTTAATTAAAAAACAAACTAGATCAACAAAACTTACAAGAGAAGACGACAACGGCGGCTACTTTAGAGAAGACCTCAGCGGCGGCTAATAAGTAAAAAAATAAAAATTGACAAGAATCAAAACCAAACAAAACAATCAAAATACAAGAACTAACAAAAAACAAAAACACAACACAAAAAAGTAAAGTAAATTAAAAAACAAACTAGATCAACAAAACTTACGAGAGAAGACAACAGCGGCGGCTACTTCAGAGAAGACCACAGCAGCGGCAACTTCAGAGAAGACGACATCGGCGGCTACTTCAGAGAAGACGAATTAGGGTTGATCTGAAAATTTTGCTTTTATACTTAGGGTTTCTTTTAATAGGCTTTCGGTCCGACTCACATACACCCATTTCTATCCGGAATTCCAACCTTTTGACCCACCCGTTTGACCCGCCCGTTTGACTCAAGGCGGTTTCTCTATTAGTGGATCGGTTGGGCTTGTGATGTCCAAATTATGAAATACAACCACTCATTGCTTGGGTTTTTATGAAGTTATAATTCATAACATTAAATTTCCTTAAAAAAATTGTAACACTAAATTAAACACATTCTAATAACACATCTATTATAATTTGACCCTCTTCTTGAAATATACTACGCCATGCACAACGTAAAAAATTGCAAAAAATCAAAATCAAACAAACAAAAAAAAAAGTTCATTGTTAAATATCCATATTCATAATACAGTAAGTAAAAAAATAAAAATTGACAAGAATCAATACCAAACAACAAAGCAATCAGAATACAAGAACTAACCAAAAACACAAACACAGTAGAAAAAAGTACAGTTAATTAAAAAACAAACTAGATCAACAAAACATGAAGTCCAAAAACAGAAACACTAATCTTAAAACTTTTAAAAATTGGAAACATTTAAATAAAATAAATATCAACTGAAACAACTAAAATTTTAACAAACCAACCTTAAACGATGTCCAAACAACCTAAACCTACGGCATGGCATAAGCAAAATATTAAAAAAAATTGACCCTAAATAAAATGTCGATGAAACAAAGAGATAACAAAAAGATATGGATAAACAACCAGATACTTTAAAGTTGTAATTTTTCCTTATAAATTAAACAAAGAAATCCTTTAAAAAGTCTCTTATAATTAAGGACCGAAGAAAATATTTTCCAAGTTCAACGTATCAACTATTATTTTGTCAAATTTATCACTAACTATTTATTGCATAGAGAGAAATAGGTAGAATTATATAATAAATAGTTCGGGGTATTATAGAAAAAGGAAAATATTTACATAAAAAATAACATAGTTTATTAGTTTTCAAAAATATATAAGTTACACAATAAATATTCTCTCTCATATCTCCCTCACATATGTTTTCCCTTTGTACCATCTCCCTTTCCACTCTCTTTTCTCTCTCTCTCTCTCTCTCTCTCTCTTATCTAAAAAAATATACAATAACAAAATCATTCATAAATCATAATTCACAACGTAAAAAATTGCAAAAAATCAAAATGAAACAAACTACGAAAAGTTTCATTGTTAAATATCCATATTCATAATACAGTAAGTAAAAAATTAAAAATTGACAAGAATCAAAACCAAACAAAGCAATCCGAATACAAGAACTAACCAAAAACACAAACACAATACATAAAAGTACAGTTAATTAAAAAACAAACTAGATCAACAAAACTTACGAGAGAAGACAACAGCGGCGGCTACTTCAGAGAAGACGACAGCGGCGGCTAGTAAGTAAAAAAATAAAAATTGACCAGAATCAAAACCAAACAAAGCAATCAGAATACAAGAACTAACCAAAAACACAAACACAATACAAAAAAGTACAGTTAATTAAAAAACAAACTAGATCAACAAAACTTACAAGAGAAGAAGACAGCGACGGCTACTTCAGAGAAGACCTCAGCGGCGGCTAGTAAGTAAAAAAATAAAAATTGACAAGAATCAAAACCAAACAAAGCAAACAAAATACAAGAACTAACAAAAAACACAAACACAACACAAAAAAGTAAAGTAAATTAAAAAACAAACTAGATCAACAAAACTTACGAGAGAAGACAACAGCGGCGGCTACTTCAGAGAAGACCACAGCAGCGGCAACTTCAGAGAAGACGACAGCGGCGGCTACTTTAGAGAAGACGAATTAGGGTTGATCTGAAAATTTTGCTTTTATACTTAGGGTTTCTCTTAATAGGCTTTCGGTCCGACTCACATACACCCATTTCTATCCGGAATTCCAACCTTTTGACCCACCCGTTTGACCCGCCCGTTTGACTCAAGGCGGTTTCTCTATTAGTGGATCGGTTGGGCTTGTGATGTCCAAATTATGAAATACAACCACTCATTGCTTGGGTTTTTATGAAGTTATAATTCATAACATTAAATTTCCATAAAAAAATTGTAACACTAAATTAAACACATTCTAATAACACATCTATTATAATTTGACCCTCTTCTTGAAATATACTACGCCATGCACAACGTAAAAAATTGCAAAAAATCAAAATCAAACAAACTAAAAAAAAAGTTCATTGTTAAATATCCATATTCATAATACAGTAAGTAAAAAAATAAAAATTGACAAGAATCAAAACCAAACAACAAAGCAATCAGAATACAAGAACTAACCAAAAACACAAACACAGTAGAAAAAAGTACAGTTAATTAAAAAACAAACTAGATCAACAAAACATGAAGTCCAAAAACAGAAACACTAATCTTAAAACTTTTAAAAATTGGAAACATTTAAATAAAATAAATATCAACTGAAACAACTAAAATTTTAACAAACCAACCTTAAACGATGTCCAAACAACCTAAACCTACGGCATGGCATAAGCAAAATATTAAAAAAAATTGACCCTAAATAAAATGTCGATGAAACAAAGAGATAACAAAAAGATATGGATAAACAACCAGATACTTTAAAGTTGTAATTTTTCCTTATAAATTAAACAAAGAAATCCTTTAAAAAGTCTCTTATAATTAAGGACCGAAGAAAATATTTTCCAAGTTCAACGTATCAACTATTATTTTGTCAAAATTATCACTAACTATTTATTGCATAGAGAGAAATAGGTAGAATTATATAATAAATAGTTCGGGGTATTATAGAAAAAGGTAAATATTTACATAAAAAATAACATAGTTTATTAGTTTTCAAAAATATATAAGTTACACAATAAATATTCTCTCTCATATCTCCCTCACATATGTTTTCCCTTTGTACCATCTCTCTTTCCACTCTCTTTTCTCTCTCTCTCTCTCTCTCTCTCTCTCTCTCTCTTATCTAAAAAAATATACAATAACAAAATCATTCATAAATCATAATTCACAACGTAAAAAATTGCAAAAAATCAAAATGAAACAAACTACGAAAAGTTTCATTGTTAAATATCCATATTCATAATACAGTAAGTAAAAAATTAAAAATTGACAAGAATCAAAACCAAACAAAGCAATCCGAATACAAGAACTAACCAAAAACACAAACACAATACATAAAAGTACAGTTAATTAAAAAACAAACTAGATCAACAAAACTTACGAGAGAAGACAACAGCGGCGGCTACTTCAGAGAAGACGACAGCGGCGGCTAGTAAGTAAAAAAATAAAAATTGACAAGAATCAAAACCAAACAAAGCAATCAGAATACAAGAACTAACCAAAAACACAAACACAATACAAAAAAGTACAGTTAATTAAAAAACAAACTAGATCAACAAAACTTACAAGAGAAGACGACAACGGCGGCTACTTCAGAGAAGACCTCAGCGGCGGCTAGTAAGTAAAAAAATAAAAATTGACAAGAATCAAAACCAAACAAAGCAATCAAAATACAAGAACTAACAAAAAACACAAACACAACACAAAAAAGTAAAGTAAATTAAAAAACAAACTAGATCAACAAAACTTACGAGAGAAGACAACAGCGGCGGCTACTTCAGAGAAGACCACAGCAGCGGCAACTTCAGAGAAGACGACAGCGGCGGCTACTTCAGAGAAGACGAATTAGGGTTGATCTGAAAATTTTGCTTTTATACTTAGGGTTTCTCTTAATAGGCTTTCGGTCCGACTCACATACACCCATTTCTATCCGGAATTCCAACCTTTTGATCCACCCGTTTGACCCGCCCGTTTGACTCAAGGCGGTTTCTCTATTAGTGGATCGGTTGGGCTTGTGATGTCCAAATTATGAAATACAACCACTCATTGCTTGGGTTTTTATGAAGTTATAATTCATAACATTAAATTTCCTTAAAAAAATTGTAACACTAAATTAAACACATTCTAATAACACATCTATTATAATTTGACCCTCTTCTTGAAATATACTACGCCATGCACAACGTAAAAAATTGCAAAAAATCAAAATCAAACAAACTAAAAAAAAAGTTCATTGTTAAATATCCATATTCATAATACAGTAAGTAAAAAAATAAAAATTGACAAGAATCAAAACCAAACAACAAAGCAATCCAAATACAAGAACTAACCAAAAACACAAACACAATACATAAAAGTACAGTTAATTAAAAAACAAACTAGATCAACAAAACTTACGAGAGAAGACAACAGCGGCGGCTACTTCAGAGAAGACGACAGCGGCGGCTAGTAAGTAAAAAAATAAAAATTGACAAGAATCAAAACCAAACAAAGCAATCAGAATACAAGAACTAACCAAAATCACAAACACAATACAAAAAAGTACAGTTAATTAAAAAACAAACTAGATCAACAAAACTTACAAGAGAAGACGACAACGGCGGCTACTTTAGAGAAGACCTCAGCGGCGGCTAATAAGTAAAAAAATAAAAATTGACAAGAATCAAAACCAAACAAAACAATCAAAATACAAGAACTAACAAAAAACAAAAACACAACACAAAAAAGTAAAGTAAATTAAAAAACAAACTAGATCAACAAAACTTACGAGAGAAGACAACAGCGGCGGCTACTTCAGAGAAGACCACAGCAGCGGCAACTTCAGAGAAGACGACATCGGCGGCTACTTCAGAGAAGACGAATTAGGGTTGATCTGAAAATTTTGCTTTTATACTTAGGGTTTCTTTTAATAGGCTTTCGGTCCGACTCACATACACCCATTTCTATCCGGAATTCCAACCTTTTGACCCACCCGTTTGACCCGCCCGTTTGACTCAAGGCGGTTTCTCTATTAGTGGATCGGTTGGGCTTGTGATGTCCAAATTATGAAATACAACCACTCATTGCTTGGGTTTTTATGAAGTTATAATTCATAACATTAAATTTCCTTAAAAAAATTGTAACACTAAATTAAACACATTCTAATAACACATCTATTATAATTTGACCCTCTTCTTGAAATATACTACGCCATGCACAACGTAAAAAATTGCAAAAAATCAAAATCAAACAAACAAAAAAAAAAGTTCATTGTTAAATATCCATATTCATAATACAGTAAGTAAAAAAATAAAAATTGACAAGAATCAATACCAAACAACAAAGCAATCAGAATACAAGAACTAACCAAAAACACAAACACAGTAGAAAAAAGTACAGTTAATTAAAAAACAAACTAGATCAACAAAACATGAAGTCCAAAAACAGAAACACTAATCTTAAAACTTTTAAAAATTGGAAACATTTAAATAAAATAAATATCAACTGAAACAACTAAAATTTTAACAAACCAACCTTAAACGATGTCCAAACAACCTAAACCTACGGCATGGCATAAGCAAAATATTAAAAAAAATTGACCCTAAATAAAATGTCGATGAAACAAAGAGATAACAAAAAGATATGGATAAACAACCAGATACTTTAAAGTTGTAATTTTTCCTTATAAATTAAACAAAGAAATCCTTTAAAAAGTCTCTTATAATTAAGGACCGAAGAAAATATTTTCCAAGTTCAACGTATCAACTATTATTTTGTCAAATTTATCACTAACTATTTATTGCATAGAGAGAAATAGGTAGAATTATATAATAAATAGTTCGGGGTATTATAGAAAAAGGAAAATATTTACATAAAAAATAACATAGTTTATTAGTTTTCAAAAATATATAAGTTACACAATAAATATTCTCTCTCATATCTCCCTCACATATGTTTTCCCTTTGTACCATCTCTCTTTCCACTCTCTTTTCTCTCTCTCTCTCTCTCTCTCTCTTATCGAAAAAAATATACAATAACAAAATCATTCATAAATCATAATTCACAACGTAAAAAATTGCAAAAAATCAAAATGAAACAAACTACGAAAAGTTTCATTGTTAAATATCCATATTCATAATACAGTAAGTAAAAAATTAAAAATTGACAAGAATCAAAACCAAACAAAGCAATCCGAATACAAGAACTAACCAAAAACACAAACACAATACATAAAAGTACAGTTAATTAAAAAACAAACTAGATCAACAAAACTTACGAGAGAAGACAACAGCGGCGGCTACTTCAGAGAAGACGACAGCGGCGGCTAGTAAGTAAAAAAATAAAAATTGACAAGAATCAAAACCAAACAAAGCAATCAGAATACAAGAACTAACCAAAAACACAAACACAATACAAAAAAGTACAGTTAATTAAAAAACAAACTAGATCAACAAAACTTACAAGAGAAGAAGACAGCGACGGCTACTTCAGAGAAGACCTCAGCGGCGGCTAGTAAGTAAAAAAATAAAAATTGACAAGAATCAAAACCAAACAAAGCAATCAAAATACAAGAACTAACAAAAAACACAAACACAACTCAAAAAAGTAAAGTAAATTAAAAAACAAACTAGATCAACAAAACTTACGAGAGAAGACAACAGCGGCGGCTACTTCAGAGAAGACCACAGCAGCGGCAACTTCAGAGAAGACGACAGCGGCGGCTACTTTAGAGAAGACGAATTAGGGTTGATCTGAAAATTTTGCTTTTATACTTAGAGTTTCTCTTAATAGGCTTTCGGTCCGACTCACATACACCCATTTCTATCCGGAATTCCAACCTTTTGACCCACCCGTTTGACCCGCCCGTTTGACTCAAGGCGGTTTCTCTATTAGTGGATCGGTTGGGCTTGTGATGTCCAAATTATGAAATACAACCACTCATTGCTTGGGTTTTTATGAAGTTATAATTCATAACATTAAATTTCCATAAAAAAATTGTAACACTAAATTAAACACATTCTAATAACACATCTATTATAATTTGACCCTCTTCTTGAAATATACTACGCCATGCACAACGTAAAAAATTGCAAAAAATCAAAATCAAACAAACTAAAAAAAAAGTTCATTGTTAAATATCCATATTCATAATACAGTAAGTAAAAAAATAAAAATTGACAAGAATCAAAACCAAACAACAAAGCAATCCGAATACAAGAACTAACCAAAAACACTAACACAACACATAAAAGTACAGTTAATTAAAAAACAAACTAGATCAACAAAACTTACGAGAGAAGACAACAGCGGCGGCTACTTCAGAGAAGACGACAGCGGCGGCTAGTAAGTAAAAAAATAAAAATTGACAAGAATCAAAACCAAACAAAGCAATCAGAATACAAGAACTAACCAAAAACACAAACACAATACAAAAAAGTACAGTTAATTAAAAAACAAACTAGATCAACAAAACTTACAAGAGAAGACGACAACGGCGGCTACTTTAGAGAAGACCTCAGCGGCGGCTAGTAAGTAAAAAAATAGAAATTGACAAGAATCAAAACCAAACAAAGCAATCAAAATACAAGAACTAACAAAAAACACAAACACAACACAAAAAAGTAAAGTAAATTAAAAAACAAACTAGATCAACAAAACTTATGAGAGAAGACAACAGCGGCGGCTACTTCAGAGAAGACCATAGCAGCGGCAACTTCAGAGAAGACGACAGCGGCGGCTACTTCAGAGAAGACGAATTAGGGTTGATCTGAAAATTTTGCTTTTATACTTAGGGTTTCTCTTAATAGGCTTTCGGTCCGACTCACATACACCCATTTCTATCCGGAATTCCAACCTTTTGACCCACCCGTTTGACCCGCCCGTTTGACTCAAGGCGGTTTCTCTATTAGTGGATCGGTTGGGCTTGTGATGTCCAAATTATGAAATACAACCACTCATTGCTTGGGTTTTTATGAAGTTATAATTCATAACATTAAATTTCCTTAAAAAAATTGTAACACTAAATTAAACACATTCTAATAACACATCTATTATAATTTGACCCTCTTCTTGAAATATACTACGCCATGCACAACGTAAAAAATTGCAAAAAATCAAAATCAAACAAACTAAAAAAAAAGTTCATTGTTAAATATCCATATTCATAATACAGGAAGTAAAAAAATAAAAATTGACAAGAATCAAAACCAAACAACAAAGCAATCAGAATACAAGAACTAACCAAAAACACAAACACAGTAGAAAAAAGTACAGTTAATTAAAAAACAAACTAGATCAACAAAACATGAAGTCCAAAAACAGAAACACTAATCTTAAAACTTTTAAAAATTGGAAACATTTAAATAAAATAAATATCAACTGAAACAACTAAAATTTTAACAAACCAACCTTAAACGATGTCCAAACAACCTAAACCTACGGAATGGCATAAGCAAAATATTAAAAAAAATTGACCCTAAATAAAATGTCGATGAAACAAAGAGATAACAAAAAGATATGGATAAACAACCAGATACTTTAAAGTTGTAATTTTTCCTTATAAATTAAACAAAGAAATCCTTTAAAAAGTCTCTTATAATTAAGGACCGAAGAAAATATTTTCCAAGTTCAACGTATCAACTATTATTTTGTCAAAATTATCACTAACTATTTATTGCATAGAGAGAAATAGGTAGAATTATATAATAAATAGTTCGGGGTATTATAGAAAAAGGTAAATATTTACATAAAAAATAACATAGTTTATTAGTTTTCAAAAATATATAAGCTACACAATAAATATTCTCTCTCATATCTCCCTCACATATGTTTTCCCTTTGTACCATCTCTCTTTCCACTCTCTTTTTTTTTTCTCTCTCTCTCTCTCTCTCTCTCTCTTATCTAAAAAAATATACAATAACAAAATCATTCATAAATCATAATTCACAACGTAAAAAATTGCAAAAAATCAAAATGAAACAAACTACGAAAAGTTTCATTGTTAAATATCCATATTCATAATACAGTAAGTAAAAAATTAAAAATTGACAAGAATCAAAACAAAACAAAGCAATCCGAATACAAGAACTAACCAAAAACACAAACACAATACATAAAAGTACAGTTAATTAAAAAACAAACTAGATCAACAAAACTTACGAGAGAAGACAACAGCGGCGGCTACTTCAGAGAAGACGACAGGGGCGGCTAGTAAGTAAAAAAATAAAAATTGACAAGAATCAAAACCAAACAAAGCAATCAGAATACAAGAACTAACCAAAAACACAAACACAATACAAAAAAGTACAGTTAATTAAAAAACAAACTAGATCAACAAAACTTACAAGAGAAGAAGACAGCGACGGCTACTTCAGAGAAGACCTCAGCGGCAGCTAGTAAGTAAAAAAATAAAAATTGACAAGAATCAAAACCAAACAAAGCAATCAAAATACAAGAACTAACAAAAAACACAAACACAACACAAAAAAGTAAAGTAAATTAAAAAACAAACTAGATCAACAAAACTTACGAGAGAAGACAACAGCGGCGGCTACTTCAGAGAAGACCACAGCAGCGGCAACTTCAGAGAAGACGACAGCGGCGGCTACTTCAGAGAAGACGAATTAGGGTTGATCTGAAAATTTTGCTTTTATACTTAGGGTTTCTCTTAATAGGCTTTCGGTCCGACTCACATACACCCATTTCTATCCGGAATTCCAACCTTTTGATCCACCCGTTTGACCCGCCCGTTTGACTCAAGGCGGTTTCTCTATTAGTGGATCGGTTGGGCTTGTGATGTCCAAATTATGAAATACAACCACTCATTGCTTGGGTTTTTATGAAGTTATAATTCATAACATTAAATTTCCTTAAAAAAATTGTAACACTAAATTAAACACATTCTAATAACACATCTATTATAATTTGACCCTCTTCTTGAAATATACTACGCCATGCACAACGTAAAAAATTGCAAAAAATCAAAATCAAACAAACTAAAAAAAAAGTTCATTGTTAAATATCCATATTCATAATACAGTAAGTAAAAAAATAAAAATTGACAAGAATCAAAACCAAACAACAAAGCAATCCGAATACAAGAACTAACCAAAAACACAAACACAATACATAAAAGTACAGTTAATTAAAAAACAAACTAGATCAACAAAACTTACGAGAGAAGACAACAGCGGCGGCTACTTCAGAGAAGACCTCAGCGGCGGCTAGTAAGTAAAAAAATAAAAATTGACAAGAATCAAAACCAAACAAAGCAATCCGAATACAAGAACTAACCAAAAACACAAACACAATACAAAAAAGAACAGTTAATTAAAAAACAAACTAGATCAACAAAACTTACAAGAGAAGACGACAGCGGCGGCTACTTCAGAGAAGACCTCAGCGGCGGCTAGTAAGTAAAAAAATAAAAATTGACAAGAATC
>JBBPBP010009779.1:20955287-20984086 GCA_037974735.1 Cicer chorassanicum | reverse complement strand
CAAAACCAAACAAAGCAATCCGAATACAAGAACTAACCAAAAACACAAACACAATACAAAAAAGAACAGTTAATTAAAAAACAAACTAGATCAACAAAACTTACAAGAGAAGACGACAGCGGCGGCTACTTCAGAGAAGACCTCAGCGGCGGCTAGTAAGTAAAAAAATAAAAATTGACAAGAATCAAAACCAAACAAAGCAATCAAAATACAAGAACTAACAAAAAACACAAACACAACACAAAAAAGTAAAGTAAATTAAAAAACAAACTAGATCAACAAAACTTACGAGAGAAGACAACAGCAGCGGCTACTTCAGAGAAGACCACAGCAGCGGCAACTTCAGAGAAGACGACAGCGGCGGCTACTTCAGAGAAGACGAATTAGGGTTGATCTGAAAATTTTGCTTTTATACTTAAGGTTTCTCTTAATAGGCTTTCGGTCCGACTCACATACTCCCATTTCTATCCGGAATTCCAACCTTTTGACCCAAGGCGGTTTCTCTATTAGTGGATCGGTTGGGCTTGTGATGTCCAAATTATGAAATACAACCACTCATTGCTTGGGTTTTTATGAAGTTATAATTCATAACATTAAATTTCCTTAAAAAAATTGTAACACTAAATTAAACACATTCTAATAACACATCTATTATAATTTGACCCTCTTCTTGAAATATACTACGCCATGCACAACGTAAAAAATTGCAAAAAATCAAAATCAAACAATCTAAAAAAAAGTTCATTGTTAAATATCCATATTCATAATACAGTAAGTAAAAAATTAAAAATTGACAACAATCAAAACCAAACAAAGCAATCCGAATACAAGAACTAACCAAAAACACAAACACAATACATAAAAGTACAGTTAATTAAAAAACAAACTAGATCAACAAAACTTACGAGAGAAGACAACAGCAGCGGCTACTTCAGAGAAGACGACAGCGGCGGCTAGTAAGTAAAAAAATAAAAATTGACAAGAATCAAAACCAAACAAAGCAATCAGAATACAAGAACTAACCAAAAACACAAACACAATACAAAAAAGTACAGTTAATTAAAAAACAAACTAGATCAACAAAACTTACAAGAGAAGACCACAGCGGCAGCTACTTCAGAGAAGACCTCAGCGGCGGCTAGTAAGTAAAAAAATAAAAATTGACAAGAATCAAAACCAAACAAAGCAATCAAAATACAAGAACTAACAAAAAATACAAACACAACACAAAAAAGTAAAGTAAATTAAAAAACAAACTAGATCAACAAAACTTACGAGAGAAGACAACAGCGGCGGCTACTTCAGAGAAGACCACAGCAGCGGGAACTTCAGAGAAGACGACAGCGGCGGCTACTTCAGAGAAGACGAATTAGGGTTGATCTGAAAATTTTTCTTTTATACTTAGGGTTTCTCTTAATAGGATTTCGATCCGAGTCACATACACCCATTTCTATCCGAAATTCCAACCTTTTGACCCACCCGTTTGACCCGCCCGTTTGACTAAAGGCGGTTTCTCTATTAGTGGATCGGTTGGGCTTGTGATGTCCAAATTATGAAATACAACCACTCATTGCTTGGGTTTTTATGAAGTTATAATTCATAACATTAAATTTCCTTAAAAAAATTGTAACACTAAATTAAACACATTCTAATAACACATCTATTATAATTTGACCCTCTTCTTGAAATATACTACGCCATGCACAACGTAAAAAATTGCAAAAAATCAAAATCAAACAAACTAAAAAAAATGTTCATTGTTAAATATCCATATTCATAATACAGTAAGTAAAAAAATAAAAATTGACAAGAATCAAAACCAAACAACAAAGCAATCAGAATACAAGATCTAACCAAAAACACAAACACAGTAGAAAAAAGTACAGTTAATTAAAAAACAAACGAGATCAACAAAACATGAAGTCCAAAAACAGAAACACTAATCTTAAAACTTTTAAAAATTGGAAACATTTAAATAAAATAAATATCAACTGAAACAACTAAAATTTTAACAAACCAACCTTAAACGATGTCCAAACAACCTAAACCTACGGCATGGCATAAGCAAAATATTAAAAAAAATTGACCCTAAATAAAATGTCGATGAAACAAAGAGATAACAAAAAGATATGGATAAACATCCAGATACTTTAAAGTTGTAATTTTTCCATATAAATTAAACAAAGAAATCCTTTAAAAAGTCTCTTATAATTAAGGACCGAAGAAAATATTTTCCAAGTTCAACGTATCAACTATTATTTTGTCAAAATTATCCCTAACTATTTATTGCATATAGAGAAATAGGTAGAATTATATAATAAATAGTTCGGGGTATTATAGAAAAAGGTAAATATTTACATAAAAAATAACATAGTTTATTAGTTTTCAAAAATATATAAGTTACACAATAATTATTCTCTCTCATATCTCCCTCACATATGTTTTCCCTTTTTACCATCTCTCTTTCCACTCTCTTTTCTCTCTCTCTCTCTCTCTCTCTCTTATCTAAAAAAATATACAATAACAAAATCCTTCATAAATCATAATTCACAACGTAAAAAATTGCAAAAAATCAAAATGAAACAAACTACGAAAAGTTTCATTGTTAAATATCCATATTCATAATACAGTAAGTAAAAAATTAAAAATTGACAACAATCAAAACCAAACAAAGCAATCCGAATACAAGAACTAACCAAAAACACAAACACAATACATAAAAGTACAGTTAATTAAAAAACAAACTAGATCAACAAAACTTACGAGAGAAGACAACAGCGGCGGCTACTTCAGAGAAGACGACAGCGATGGCTAGTAAGTAAAAAAATAAAAATTGACAAGAATCAAAACCAAACAAAGCAATCATAATACAAGAACTAACCAAAAACACAAACACAATACAAAAAAGTACAGTTAATTAAAAAACAAACTAGATCAACAAAACTTACAAGAGAAGACCACAGCGGCTGCTACTTCAGAGAAGACCTCAGCGGCGGCTAGTAAGTAAAAAATAAAAATTGACAAGAATCAAAACCAAACAAAGCAATCAAAATACAAGAACTAACAAAAAACACAAACACAACACAAAAAAGTAAAGTAAATTAAAAAAAAAACTAGATCAACAAAACTTACGAGAGAAGACAACAGCGGCGGCTACTTCAGAGAAGACCACAGCAGCGGCAACTTCATAGAAGACGACAGCGGCGGCTACTTCAGAGAAGACGAATTAGGGTTGATCTGAAAATTTTGCTTTTATACTTAGGGTTTCTCTTAATAGGCTTTCGGTCCGACTCACATACACCCATTTCTATCCGGAATTCCAACCTTTTGACCCACCCGTTTGACCCGCCCGTTTGACTCAAGGCGGTTTCTCTATTAGTGGATCGGTTGGGCTTGTGATGTCCAAATTATGAAATACAACCACTCATTGCTTGGGTTTTTATGAAGTTATAATTCATAACATTAAATTTCCTTAAAAAAATTGTAACACTAAATTAAACACATTCTAATAACACATCTATTATAATTTGACCCTCTTCTTGAAATATACTACGCCATGCACAACGTAAAAAATTGCAAAAAATCAAAATCAAACAAACTAAAAAAAAAGTTCATTGTTAAATATCCATATTCATAATACAGTAAGTAAAAATTGACCCTAAATAAAATGTCGATGAAACAAAGATATAACAAAAAGATATGGATAAACAACCAGATACTTTAAAGTTGTAATTTTTCCTTATAAATTAAACAAAGAAATCCTTTAAAAAGTCTCTTATAATTAAGGACCGAAGAAAATATTTTCCAAGTTCAACGTATCAACTATTATTTTGTCAAAATTATCACTAACTATTTATTGCATAGAGAGATATAGGTAGAATTATATAATAAATAGTTCGGGGTATTATAGAAAAAGGTAAATATTTACATAAAAAATAACATAGTTTATTAGTTTTCAAAAATATATAAGTTACACAATAAATATTCTCTCTCATATCTCCCTCACATATGTTTTCCCTTTGTACCATCTCTCTTTCCACTCTCTTTTCTCTCTCTCTCTCTCTCTCTCTCTCTTATCTAAAAAAAATATACAATAACAAAATCCTTCATAAATCATAATTCACAACGTAAAAAATTGCAAAAAATCAAAATGAAACAAACTACGAAAAGTTTCATTGTTAAATATCCATATTCATAATACAGTAAGTAAAAAATTAAAAATTGACAAGAATCAAAACCAAACAAAGCAATTCGAATACAAGAACTAACCAAAAACACAAACACAATACATAAAAGTACAGTTAATTAAAAAACAAACTAGATCAACAAAACTTACGAGAGAAGACAACAGCGGCGGCTACTTCAGAGAAGACGACAGTGGCGGCTAGTAAGTAAAAAAATAAAAATTGACAAGAATCAAAACCAAACAAAGCAATCAGAATACAAGAACTAACCAAAAACACAAACACAATACAAAAAAGTACAGTTAATAAAAAAACAAACTAGATCAACAAAACTTACAAGAGAAGACGACAGCGGCGGCTACTTCAGAGAAGACCTCAGCGGCAGCTAGTAAGTAAAAAAATAAAAATTGACAAGAATCAAAACCAAACAAAGCAATCAAAATACAAGAACTAACAAAAAACACAAACACAACACAAAAAAGTACAGTAAATTAAAAAACAAACTAGATCAACAAAACTTACGAGAGAAGACAACAGCGGCGGCTACTTCAGAGAAGACCACAGCAGCAGCAACTTCAGAGAAGACGACAGCGGCGGCTACTTCAGAGAAGACGAATTAGGGTTGATCTGAAAATTTTGCTTTTATACTTAGGGTTTCTCTTAATTGGCTTTCGGTCCGACTCACATATACCCATTTCTATCCAGAATTCCAACCTTTTGACCCACCCGTTTGACCCGCCCGTTTGACTCAAGGCGGTTTCTCTATTAGTGGATCGGTTGGGCTTGTGATGTCCAAATTATGAAATACAACCACTCATTGCTTGGGTTTTTATGAAGTTATAATTCATAACATTAAATTTCCTTAAAAAAATTGTAACACAAATTAATTATTTTTGAAAAAAAAATCTAAACTAATTATAATTTATCTGTTTTAATTGATTTATATTATTGTAGCACGTTAATTATCAACTAAGTTGTCACTTTTTTAGAAAAAAATTAATTCAACTAGAACTATTCTATTAATACATAAACAATTCCGGTTATATATTAAAATATTTGAATGTCTTACGGTGTTTAAACAACCGTATCTATACTTATTTATATTTTAATAAATAAATTTGGTTGTAAAATAGAAGGGAGTTGGCTACAGAATAAGAGGGAATTATTTAAATATTATTTGAATGTCACCGACAACCCTATTCAATTTTTATAACTTTAAATTTTTTGATTATTCCTTATGATTGATAACAAAAATTATCACTTAACGAGAGGCGCTCAGTACCACATGATATGGATTTGAGTGTTTCCATATGAGTTTAATGTTTTTAAAAAAGTGATATTTTCAAACAAAGTACCAAATAGAATGGAGAATACAAACAAGAAAATAAGGAAAAGGAAGAAAATGGTAGAAATCACCGCACTCCACAAGGAATGATAAGATCAGGTAGAATCATTACAAGAGTATGAGACTCTTGATAAGATCCAAGGTTTGTTCAAAGAAGAACCTCAACGAGCGTTTCTCTAGTCTAAGGGAAAGTGTTTTCTTCTTTCAAAAAGTTTCTCATGTCTTACAATGAAAAGGTATGTATAACATAACACAAAATGATACAATGCTTAAGTTATAGACAACTAACGATATTGTATATAAGCTACCAAATATTTAGGCACACGCATAAGTCAACATAATTCCCAATTATGTGGTATGATTATTACACCCCAAAATTAAAAATAAGTCTTAAGGTATTTCTATGACCTATAGATGAATATAACCTAGATCAATCTTGTCGTATATCTTAAGACTAAGAAAATTAATAATTTGTTTCTCTAACTGTTCCTTAGCTTCCTAGCCTTCACTGTTGTTAATGGTCATTCTGCTCATACTTCTTGAAGCTCATTAACATTCACGTAGAGCTAGTCCAAAAAAAAAAGGAGCTCGAGAAATAACATTCTTGTAGTAACAAGATGGAGTGAAGCTTAAATTTAAGTTTATTATGCAAATTAGTCGTAAGCTCCACCAAACCTCGCTGTCACAATATTGTTTTAAGCAACTCCTTTTTTATGCATTTTGATCTTAAGTTGTTCGCTATAATAAAAATATAATGATTCATATCTATTAGCATTTTTAGTATATAAATATTATTTTTTATCTTTCATTAATTTGTGTAAATTATTTATTTACACATAAAATAAATAAAAATGAATTTAGTTTCAGTAGAAAAGTTTAGTTAACAAAATATACTGGACAAATAATTTTACAATATAAATTATTTTTATTTACACAGTCGTATTTAACTTAATAAAATATTTAAAAATGAGGATATAAAAAATAATATTCTATTTCTAAAAATGAAAAATATATTAACAAAAAAAGAATTATAAATATAATCTTTTTAAATGAAATAAACATGTAATTTTATTTTATTTTATATTTTACATTAATTGTTGTTTTATCAAACATTTTAACTTGTAGCTTAATTTTATCAAATACACCCTTATTCTAATATGAAAAAGTGGTTCAAGCCCAAAGGTTTTAAGGCATATTCAATTTCCAATGAAGGACCATCAAATGCGTAAAAGCTGACATGTCCAAATTTGAGGTATCTAGTCCAATATTAAGCATGAGAATAAATCACGTATCTACATGTAGTCACATGAACTCGTCTTGAATGAAGTTGACATCCACAAGAAGAATACAAGAATCATTTAGTACCAAATAATGACTTAAAAATGTAGCTATTAGAATCTAAGGAACTAGTGTTAAAATTGCACTCTGCAACAATAATTGCAGCCACAACATAAAATACTTTGAAGCCTCATTTATCCTTAGGAGGGTGTATATATATATATATAAAGGTTGACAAATGAAATTAAACTGAATTGAAAAGATAAACAATTAAATATATTTAATTTAAATTGTCATTTTTAGTTTAAAAAAAACTAAAAAGCTAAAATGAAATAATAATATTATTCATTAGAACGGATAAAAAAAGTATTATCAATAATTTTACATATTTTTTATTTTTCAGACATTTTTTTCTAACGTCAATTTCAATTCTAATGATAATACTATTTGAACAATCTGTTTTAATTTAAATTTATATCATAAAATGCGGAGACTTAAAAATTAAACATAGTTATTTAAAAAAAATATATTCCTTTCTATTTCTATGGTTTGACTTTTTAAACACATTCTAATAACACATCTATTATAATTTGACCCTCTTCTTGAAATATACTACGCCATGCACAACGTAAAAAATTGCAAAAAATCAAAATCAAACAAACTAAAAAAAAAGTTCATTGTTAAATATCCATATTCATAATACAGTAAGTAAAAAAATAAAAATTGACAAGAATCAAAACCAAACAACAAAGCAATCAGAATACAAGAACTAACCAAAAACACAAACACAGTAGAAAAAAGTACAGTTAATTAAAAAACAAACTAGATCAACAAAACATGAAGTCCAAAAACAGAAACACTAATCTTAAAACTTTTAAAAATTGGAAACATTTAAATAAAATAAATATCAACTGAAACAACTAAAATTTTAACAAATCAACCTTAAACGATGTCCAAACAACCTAAACCTACGGCATGGCATAAGCAAAATATTAAAAAAAATTGACCCTAAATAAAATGCCGATGAAACAAAGAGATAACAAAAAGATATGGATAAACAACCAGATACTTTAAAGTTGTAATTTTTCCTTATAAATGAAACAATGAAATCCTTTAAAAAGTCTCTTATAATTAAGGACCGAAGGAAATATTTTCCAAGTTCAACGTATCAACTATTATTTTGTCAAAATTATCACTAACTATTTATTGCATAGAGAGAAAAAGGTAGAATTATATAATAAATAGTTCGAGGTATTATAGAAAAAGGTAAATATTTACATAAAAAATAACATAGTTTATTAGTTTTCTTGGTACGTGTAAATAATCTCAAGAGACAAGTAAAAAGAGGAGAACTAAATGAAAAAAGGAATAGAGGTAGTATATTATGGGTTTAATTATCCTGCAAGTCTCTAAACTATTTGGAAATTTTTAAATTGGTCCCTAGACTAAAAAAATTTGTAATCAAATCTCAAAACTAATATATTTTAGTCTACAGTTATTCAAACTGTAATAGAAGAACCTAATTACAAAAAATATATAAGTTACACAATAATTATTCTCTCTCATATCTCCCTCACATATGTTCTACCTTTGTACCGTCTCTCTTTTCACTCTCTTTTCTCTATCTTATCGAAAAAAAACAGTAACAAAATCCTTCCTAAATCATAATTCACAACGTAAAAAATTGCAAAAAATCAAAAAGAAACAAACTAAGAAAAGTTTCATTGTTAAATATCCATATTCACAATATGGTAAGTAAAAAAAATGACAAGAATCAAAACCAAACAAAGCAATCAGAATACAAGAACTAACCAAAAACACAAACACAATACAAAAAAGTACAGTTAATTAAAAAACAAATTAGATCAACGAAACTTACGAGAGAAGACGACAGCAGCGGCTACTTCAGAGAAGACCACAGCGGCGGCTAGTAAGTAGAAAAATAAAAATTGACAAGAATCAAAACCAAACAAAGCAATCAGAATACAAGAACTTACCAAAAACACAAACACAATACAAAAAAGTACAGTTAATTGAAAAACAAACTAGATCAACAAAACTTACGAGAGAAGACGACAGCGGCGGCTACTTCAGAGAAGACGACAGCGGCGGCTACTTCAGAGAAGACCACAGCGGCGGCTACTTCAGAGAAGACGAATTAGGGTTGATCTGAAAATTTTGATTAATAGCTATAATTATTTGTTGGTTGAGATGACAAAGGCCTACAACATTATATGATTAATAGCGATAATTATTTGTTGGTTGAGATGACACAAAAATATTGCATCCCTTTAATTTTTACTCATGTCCAACTACACTTACAATCAAATGCTCCCTTTCAAGCCAAGACTAAAAAAGACTGCTGTAGAAACCTATAGGCAACTTTGGATGTAAAAACACCTTTTTTAATGCAAAATGTGAGTGGTAAAAGGTACTTGAAAATGGAAAGAATAGCTCTCACACTCCTTTCTTCATTTCCTGTCACATTAAACTGTAAGTGACAATAGCTACTGTTATAAAACGGCAAGAAACTAAAACATACGCGTTTTTTATTTATTTGTCCTTCTAATTTTCAAATCACTAGGATCAAATTAATGTAAATCACTACCACATGGAAAAAAATAATAATACTCTGAAAAAATTATTATGTTGAACATGTACTTCTGCAAAACTTCATGCATCAATTAGTTTTTCACTTGTTAATGAAACAGATAATTGCAACAAACAAAATGGTAATATAAATTAATAGGTGTCTAGCTGGGGACGCTGCTGAAACATAGCAACCAAGAAGTAACCAACCAATATAACAGAAGCTGAACATCAAGACTTACCTTGCTTTCAATATGTCCTGTCGTAGGCAGACAAAAGCTCCATTTACAATGCATGCATAATGCATTGGTAAGTATTATATTTTAAAGATACCATTTTGTAAGAGCCCATGTGATTCCCAAGAAAAAAATTGAGAGATGAGTTGGAAGCTAGCAGCATGGTGAGCATTTCCATATAATGGTGAGGTAGCTGAGATCCAAATCAATATGATATAATTGCATGCAAATTAGGTGACATTTGAGGAACAAAAATATTCTTCTTGTCTCTCTTAATTGGCTACTTTGTTTGCTATATATGAAATGAAAAAAGCCAACCACTAAAACTCAAGTTTTGAAACAAACTCTTTATACCTTCTGACGTTCTGTTCTCTAAGAAGAAGAAATGGCAGTCATTGAAACAAACCCAAAGAGCTCTCTGCATCTTCGTAGCAACAGTTTGCCCTCTACATCTCACCCTCTTATATCACAATTCGAGGACAATTTGCAAAGATTGAAGAGTTCTGAGGGGACCTCTTCAGTGTCATCATCTTTGGTATGCAACAAACTTAATGGCATGCAGGATTTGCATGACTGCCTTGATAAGTTGCTTTAGTTGCCAATTGAACAACAATACTTAGCACAAGAGTGCAATGAAAAATGGGTTGGTAAACTTACTAGAAGGGTCTCTTAGGCTCTTGGATATCTGTTCTACAGCTAAGGATAGCCTATTACTATCAAAGGAAAATATGCATGAACTACAGTCAGTCATCAGAAGAAGGAGAGGAGGTGAAACTGGATTCACAGTTGAGGGTGTAAAGTATTTAGCTTTGAGGAAGAACATAAAGAAGCAAATCCGAAAGGCGTTGATAAATTTGAAAGCAATAAAGAATGAGTTAATGTCTTCTTCTTCAAACAAAGACAATAACTTTTCACCTATGATTGGATTCTTGAAAGAAGCAGAAGCAGTCACCCTTTGCTCACTAGAACATTTGTTGCTATTTATCTCTGATCCAAAAGGACAATCAAAGCACAGAAGATGGTCAGCAATATACAAGTTGATGCAGACTAAAAGGGCAATTTGTGACTCACATGAATCAGACATTAATGAATTTGAGAAGGTGGATGCCGCTTTGCAGTCCCTCATCAGTCACAAGTCTTCATCTACTGAAAATTTTCAAAGTGATATGGAAAATTTGGAGATGTGCATTCAAGATCTAGCAGTAGGAGTTGAGCACATCTCAAGAAAATTAATTAGAAATAGAGTTTCCCTTCTTAACATCTTCAACCACTAGTCATACTGTCTATATGATTTTTGTGCACTCAATTTTCCCCCATGAGTGTTGCATAACTGTACATGATTGTGATTATATCTTCTTTTTGATACTGAATATTATTTAGGGATCAAACCCTTATTAGTTTAACATCTATATCTCTGTTGCTCAGTTCCCTTCAACATATTATCTTTCAATTTCCTTTTTTCTGCAAAATATACTCCATTAAAACAAGTGAAAAGGAAATAGAAGTTAAATCAGTCAACAAACTTTTTCACTTCTAGAGTCACAAAAGAAGTAAAGTACATGATTAATAAATTTTAGTTATTTATTCAATCAACTATAAATATTAGAGTGTAATATACATTTTGCCTTTGTAAGCATGTTAAAGGACAATTCCATGTTGCTAATATTAGCTCTTGATAAATTTATGTTTTTCTTTTTGAAAAAAAGTAAAATGAAGGATGAAAGAGAAGGAGGATTAAAATAAAATAATTAGAAACTTCTTCGTATTAAGTATGCCCAAATGACACTTAAGGTCAATTTGAATGCATATCATAGTTGTCAATCTCTAAACTGTCATTAGGTTCACCATTAAATAAATACTTTGCACGAGTTCTCAAGTTTTATATGCTAATAATAGCAATAAATAAGCTGGTTATGATTCATCTACTGAGTACCAGAAAATAAGTTTAAAAATCAGGAGCTAACATGCATTATATTAATACTGATTAAATAATTAGATATGAAGTTAAGGAAACTGCAAAATGTAGCCATCATTATGTACTCAGTATTAATACTCAAACAAGAAGATTCCTTTTGCCTCCAATGGATCCACTCAAGGCCGACAAATTCAAAGACTGCATGCCATTTTAGAATAGAATAGGTTCATCTACTGCAAACAAAAGATATCATTACCGTGAAGATGCGTGATCTGCAGAGATTGAAATTTTATATTAGCAACATGCAGAGTTGCTGTTTATCCATGTGATTCCAAGATAAATATATAGGGATGAGTTGGAAGCTTGGGGTACGTGAAACATTGCCATATCAGCCAGAGAATATCTAGGAAGCTGAGCACTAAATCAAGATGATATAATGGCATCGGTTTACTTTATATTGATCATGGTTATTGTTGAAGAATCAAGGGAAATCAGATTTGATTTTATTTTATTTTATATTATTCCGTTTATTTTATTTTATGATTCTATCATTATTACTATTGTAATTTTCTTTTATATAAACAGTTTAAGGCCGAAATAATAAAATATGAAAGTATTTTTCTTTCTTTTACTTTCTTCATGGTATCTAGAGCTCTAGGTTACAGTTTTGTACTACCCGTTTTGCGATCCACCCCATTTTTTGTCTACCTAATGGTGCACAATATCCCATGGAAGGCGGCTCTTATGGGTAGCAGCGACGATGGTTTTGGTGAAAAACCAGAAGTGGCCAGCAACGCCAGAAGTGGCGGTTCAGGCAGCGACGGCTTAAGAGGGGGCGGCCCAGTCGGAGGCAGCCCAGGATGTAGTAGATGGAACGGTTTCTCCAACAATGGTTTTTTAAATTTCTTTGGCCATGAGAGAACTTCTAATGCCCTTAAGGTCGAAGTCCAGAAACTCAATGAAAAAATTATGTCGAATGGTCTCAAAGCACAAGATTGATACTAGACGGTAAGGGAAAATTTGATTTCCTCACAGGAGAGGTGCAAATGTTTGTCACAACATATCTGAATTACAAGTTTTAGAAGTCTGAGAACTCCATTATTATTGCTTGGTTGATTAATACTATGGAGTAAGCGATTGGGAAATCTTTTATGTTTTTGCCTACTGCAAAGGAAGTTTGGGAGGCTGACAAAGAAACATATTCTGATATTTAGAATTCTTCCCAAAATTTCAATCTCAAATCACGATTTTGGCATGCTAAGCAAGGAGACAGGGATGTCACTATCTATTATATTGAGTTGATGACACTGTGGCAAGAATTGAATCTCTGCTATGATGATCATTTGAAGTGCTGTGAGGACAGTATTTTTTGAGATTGAGTGCCACTTCATAAAAGCGAAAATTGATGCTGAAATTATATCTTGTCATTTGTGACCTGTAATCAACAAACGGCTAATATCTTGACAAAAAGTTTGGCAAGACCCAATTTTGAGCGACTTATAGTCAAGTTGGGCATGACAGATATCTATGCACCAACTTAAGGGAGGTGTTGAAGAAAAGAGGGAAATTAGATTTAATTCTCTTTTATTTTATATTATTCCGTTTATTTTTATTTTATGATTATCATTACTACTCATTGTTAATATTGTAATTTCTTTTCCTATATACACAGTTTAATTCTCTTTATTTTAATGCATGGAAACAACAAGTAACGCAGTTTTTGTCTCTTCAATAGAGACATGCTTAAAAGTATTGCAGCCATTGTTTTTTCCATCGGAGTAGTCCACACGTGTATGCAGATAGAATATGATTTGCATCGAAAATATCATAATAATGGAAGTGAGAGAGCAAAAAGAAACAAAGTATTAGTTGGATAGTTTCGTCATATGAGACACTATTCTAACATTTTTATGACAGTGTTTAGATCATAATGCAAAATGTGAGTGGCAAAAGGTACTTGGAAATTTAAAGAATGACTCTCCCACTTCTTTCTTCCTTTACTGTCACATTAACCTATAGGTGACAATATCTACTGTTATAAAAAAGGCAAGAAACCAAAACATGTGTTTTTTATCTGTCCTAATTTTCAAATCACTAGGATAAAAAGAAATGGCTACAAGAAATTATTAATCACTTCAACTTGAAAAAAGCAAGAATACTCTCAAAAAATTATTATTTTGAACGTGAACTTCTGCAAACCATCATGCATCAAATTAGTTTTTGACATGTTAATGAGACAGGTAACTGCAACAAACAAAATGGTGACATAAATTAATAGGGGTGTCAAGCTGGGGACACCGCATAAACATTGCCACCACCGAGTAACCAATATAACAATAGCTGAAGATCGAGACTTCCCTTGCCTTCCATATGTCATGTTGCAGGCAGACAATTTTATAGACTAAAAGATAATTATTCTCCCTTTACAATGCATGCATAATGCATATTGCTGTGTATAAAGTATTATATTGTAAAGATGCCATTTTGTAAGAATCATGCCATTCCCAAGTAAAATATTCAGGGATGAGTTGGAAGCTTGGTGCATGGGGAGTATTGCCAGATAATGGAGAGGTAGCTAAGATCCAAATCAAGATTATATAATTGCACACATATTACATATTAGGTGACATTTAAGGGACACACATATTCTTTTTGTCTCCCTTAATTGGTTAATTTGTTTGCTATATATGAAGCGGAAAATCCAACCACTAAAACTCAAGTTTTGAAACAAACACTTGTATATTATCACCTTCTAACCTTCTGTTCTCTAAGAAGAAAAAAATGGCAGTCATTGAAACAAATACAAAGAGCTCTCTGCATCTTCGCAGCAACAGTTTGCCCTCCACATCTCACCCTCTTGTATCACAATTCGAGGACAATTCGAAAAGACTGCAGAGTTCTGAAGGGACCTCTTCAGTGTCGTCATCTTCGGTGTGCAACAAACTTACTGGCATGCAGGATTTGCATGACTGTGTTGATAGGTTGCTTAAATTGCCAATTGAACAACAAGCCTTGGCATTAGAGTGCAATGAAAAATACATTGATGACCTACTAGAGAGGTCTCTTCAAATCTTGGATATTTGTAGTACAGCTAAAGATTGCCTTTTGCTATCAAAGGAAAGCATACATAACCTACAGTCAGTTATCAGAAGGAGAGGCAATGAAACTGGATTCACAATTGAGGGTGTAAAATACTTTGCTTTGAGGAAGAACATGAAGAAACAAATCCGAAAGGCATTGGTAAATTTGAAAGCAATGAAGAATGAGTTGGTGGCTTCTTCATCAAAAAACAAAGAAAATAACTCTTCACCAATGTTAGAATTTTTGAAAGAAGCGGAAGCAATCACCCTTTGCTCACTAGAACATTTGTTACTATTTATCTGTGATCCAAAAGGACACTCAAAGAACAGCAGATGGTCAGCAATATCCAAGTTGATGCAGCCTAAGAGAACAGTTTGTGATTCTCAAGAATCAGACACAAATGAATTTGAGAAGGTGGATGCCACTTTGCAATCTCTCGTCAGCCGCAAGCCCTCATCTACTGAACATTTACAAAGTGATATGGAAAATTTGGAGATGTGCATTCAGGATCTAGAAATAGGAGTTGAGCACATCTCAAGAAAATTAATTAGAAATAGAGTTTCCCTTCTTAACATCTTCAACCACTAATCATGGTGTCTACATAACTTTTGTGCACTCAATTTTCCCCCAAGAGTGTTACATAACTGTACATGAATGTGATTATATAATCTTTTTTATACTGAATATTATTATCTAGGGATCAAACCCTTATTAGTTCAACATCTATCTCTCTTGCTCAGTTTCCTTCAAAATCTTATGTTTCAATTTCCTTTTTTCTTCCAAATATTCTCCATTAAAGTAAGTTAAAGGAAAGAGAAGTAAAATCAATCAACAAACATTTTCACTTAAGAGTCACAAAAGAAGTAAGTAACTGATTAATAAAATTAAATTATTTATAAAGTCATCTATGAATGTTAGAGTGCACTATACATTTTTCCTTTGTATTTGTAATCATGTTATAGGACAATTTCTTGTTGCTAATATTAGCTCTTGATAAATTTGTTTCTCTTTATGGTAAAAAGTAAAATGAAGGATGAAAGAGGAGGAGTAAAATAAAATAATTAGAAACCTCTGCAAATTAAGTATGCCAACATGACACTCAAGGTCAATTTGAATACATATTCTAAAAATTGTGATTAAGCTTGTGATTAAATTAAAACCCTGCACATGTTCTCAAATTTTATATGCTAAAAATAAGCTGGTTGCATTCATGTAATGAGAACCAGCAAATTAGTATTAAAATCTGGACTAACACGCATTAGATTAATATTGATTAAATAATAGAGTCTAGTTGAGGACACCGCAAAATATAGCTATTATTATGTATTCATTGTATTAATACCTGCACAAGAAGATTCCTCTTTTGCCCCCAATTGATCCACTGAAGGCAGACAAGTTCAAAGACTGCATGCTATTTTAGAATAGAATAACTTCTCCTTCAGCAAAACAAAAGATATCATTGCCATTCCAATGCAATATTTTCAGAGATTGAAATTTTATACTAGGCACTAGCAAGTAGCAACATGCAAAGATGCTAATTATCCATGTGATACCAATTTAAAAATTCAGGGATGCGTTGGAAGCATTGCCAGAGAATAGCAAAGAAACTGAGAACCTAATGAAGATAAGATAATTGCTTGCTCATTAGGTGACATTTGAGGGGTGAAACAATATTTTTCTTGTCTCCATTATTCACTTGCTATATGCCTCTATATTATAGACTCTAAACAAACTCTACATATTATCACTCACCATCTAATTAGAAGGGCATTTGAAAAGATTGAAGAGCTCTATTTCTAAAGTCATATCTTCACTTTGTAACAAGTTTAAAACCTCTAAAATTCAAGGTTTACTGGGATAACGAGTAAAGTACTCTAAAATTAAGCATCTTCACTCAATTATAAAATTAAAACATTTTACCAAGTGGTTGAACTCAAATAGTTAATGAGTTTCAGACTTTCAGTTAAGGACAAATCGTTCAAATAGTTAATCGTTTCAGACTTTCACATTTTCACTTACTTCTATCTATTCAATTAAGTAAAAATAATCATCACAGAGGAGAGCATTTGCAAAATGAAGTAAAAAATAAAATAAAAGGAAAAATAGAAAACTAAAAGATGGGATATGAAGGAAACTTTGTTAAGGGCAAAAAGAAAGAGATATAGAGTAGCTATAATTTGATCCTTGTATAATATTGTATATTTAGTAACAAACCAAGTTTTAATTACATTTATGTACATCTTTGAGATGAGATCAAAATTGAATTTGTGAGTCTAAAACTATTGGCTAAAGATGTTAAGAAGGGAAACTCTTGTTCTAATGAGTTGCCTTGAAAGTTGTTCAACACCTACTTCTAAATCTTCAATACAAATCTCCAAATTTTCCATATGGCTATGAATATTCTCAACAGATAACACCTTGTGACTTATGAGAGATTGCAAAGTTGCATCCACCTTTACAAATTCATTTGAATCTGATTCTTGAGAAAAATCACAAGTCACTCTTGTTGGCTGCATCATCTTAGACATTGTTGACCATACACTTTTCTTTGATTGTCCCTTGGAATCAGATACAAACAACAACATAGATTCTAAGGATCTCACAGTAACTGCTTCTGCTTCTTTTAACATGACAAAGATAGAAGAATTTTCATTGTCTTTGCTTGAGGAACAAGCAATCAACTCATTTTTCATTCCTTTCAAATTTCTTAATACCTTTTGAATTTCCTTTTTAATCATTTTCCTTGATATTAAGTATCTTTCACCTTCAACAGTGAATTCAACTCCAGCAACACTTTTCCTTCTAATAACTGATTGAACCGCATGCATGTGTTCTTTTGATCTCAATAAGCAATCTTGTGCTGTGCTACAAATATCAAGAAGCCTCAAAGATCCTTCTAATAAATCATCAACCGATTTTTCACCGCATTCAAGTGTCAATGTTTGTTGTGTAGTTGACAATTGTAGCAACTTATCAGCACAATCATGCAAATCCACCAAGCCACTTAGTTTGTGGCTTATTGAAGAAGTGGATGTGGCTTCAGAATCCTTCAATCTTTGCAAATTTTCATGGAATTGTGGTACAAGAGGGTGAGGTGCAGAAGGTAAACTGTTGCACCTAATATGCATAGAGTTTTTTGTGTTTGATTCCATTTTTTTTTTGTAAGATAACACAATAGAAGACTATAGGAGAAGGAGATAATATGCACAATTTGTTCTGAATTTTAGTGGTTGGCTTCTGCTTCATATATATAGCAAAAGAATTGAGGGAGACAAGTACAATTTTTTTTTCCTTGATGTCATTGATTTGGCATGCAATTATATCATCTTGATTTGAATCTCAGATTTAGAATGGCATTGTTTATTGAATGCTTCCTACTCACTAGGCCTTCCAACTCAACCTAACATAATTAACTTTGGAATCACATGGTTGTTTGAGAAATGGCATCTTTGCAGGTTGATGATATAAAATAATTCAAAATTTATGGAGCATGCATGTGTGGAAGCCTTTGTATAATGTTAAACAACATTCAGACTGCAAACTTGTCTGCTGAATTAAGGGCAACATGAATCTTTAGCTTCAGATATGAAACATGAAATTAAAAGGTGTAAGGTAGTGATATACACATCACAAACAGGATGCTGGCACCATACAGTTTCTTATGCAAAAGGAAGTTGCTTGGTAGGGAAGTTTGCAAATACCAATGCCATGAGGTGAGTATGCAACATAAACATTGAATTTTATTTTGTCTCCTAAGAGATGATTAACCATATATGAAGAAGCACTGATATAGAACTAACACCGGACACGACATTGACATATAAACATTAGTAATAATTTGAGAAAATGGAAGGGATTGAATGTGATTATATTTGTTGGTATCAAATACCGGACACGCCTTCAATATTAAGTGTATGTGCTACATAGTTAATCATTCCTTAAGTATTTTCACATTTAGTCAAGTCACATATACTTAGACCAGAAAACATGTAGCATATATTTTTGAATTGTTGCTTCTCTATGATTCATGGTCGGTTGTTGTTGATCTTCTCAAGGTATCTGTTTGAAGAAATAGGTGAACTTATGAAGCATTCAGCAGAAACATCAACCAACCAGAAACAACAACATAAGGAGCGCTAGAAACAAGCTTGTTTGTGTCCCTACACAACCTCAACCAACCAAAATATCCTCTCATATTAGCCTTAATATGCTCTTAGAAAGACAGAAACTGTGGACCTGTGGTTTTGGTTAAAAGGTCATAATCAATTAATGAAGTTGAGACTTGTTCAAATATCAATAGTTTTAAGAGTATGTAGTCCTCCAAAGATACATGAGATATCAAGTTGTTGTTGGTCTTCCCGAGATTTTTGACATCAACTTGAACCTCACAGTGTAAAATAAACATAAATTTTAGGGAACAAACTGATATCCAAATATAAATTAAGGGACTACATTGATGTTTTTTTTTTGTAAAGGAAAATTTGATGTTTGTTATAAACATTAAAGGACCAAATTAATGTCAAAAAGTTTTGGATAACTACATTCGAGACTTGAGTCTTTAGTATAGTTTTTATGTTACCTTCTTCTTCCACTTGCATATTGTGAAGCTGGAGGGTGGAAATAAAGGAAAACTGAAAGATGAGTTTCTTTTTTATACATAATAAAGGCCAAAAGGTGACTAGAGCACATTTATGGAAAAATCTACGCAATGTCCTCTCAAGGCAAGGGCGTTGGCACAAGAGTTTGCTTCACGGTAGACGTGATTAATCTGAATAGTCTAGTCAAGACGACGAATAAGAGATAAGACCTCATTGATAAGAGGTTGGAGATAAGATATGTGAGTATAGTGGTTGCGGATCACTGTGAACATAGTAAAGGAAAAACAAAGGAGAGGGATAAGGAAGTGATTTTTTTAAAATAGTAAATGTTAGTTGTTATTTTGTTATTAGGGAAGTGGAACTCATGATTTTATTATCACTCCAACTCCAATGTTGCTCCCCCAAACACTCATAAGGTAGTGATTAAAGTGTATATTTATTAACAAGAACATCTGATCACATTTTTGTTACAGTTTGAGACACTGTAGAGAAAATTGGACTCCAGTGTTCACAGTTAATTGTCATATGGTTTTTCTCTAATTAGTGATCGAAGATGTTGAGAAGAGAAATTTTGGTTCTAATTACTGCTAGGCAAGGTTTTAAATAGTGGCCGTAGTAACCATTGTGATTGCGTCGTGATCATTGATATTGTAGAGAATTGTGATCAAATGCAGTCGACCAATGGAGCCTCAACTGTGGTCGCATTACAGTTTTGGCAACAGGAAAAAACGTTATGTAACAGCCTGATCACTGTCGCAGATCTTTATTTAAAACCTTAGCGATAGATACTCTTAAAAAAGGATAAAATTATGAAAGACCAATAAAACTGAAAATGTAATAAGATTGCAAAATGGTCAAGACTTTTAAATAAAAAATTTACAATTATGCATTCCTGTCATTTCATGAACTTTTTACCATAAAAATAACAGGTACATAACACATTATCTACAATTGTATTAAACAAACAAGATGCTACATGTTGCAAAATTCTGAAGCATCTTCTGGTTCATTCAACAACTAGTGATTAAGGATGTTGAGAAGGGCAACTCTGATTTTAATCAAACGCCTAAACAATGATTCAAGTCCTTCTTCAAGGTCTTGTATGCATGATCCTAAATTCACCAACTTACTTTGCAAATTATCAATGTCACTTGACTTGCTTGCCAAGTTAAATGCAAAGAACTGCAAAGCACTGTCCACTTTTGCAAACTCATTCTCATCTTCACTTTGTGAATTAGATACCCTTTTGTTATGCATAAGCTTTGAAACCAAAGACCAACTACTTCTTTTTGATTGTGTTCCACACATAAAATTCAACAGTGACTCAAATATAGTGAAAGTTATCATTTCAACCTCTTTCAACAAACTAACTATTGCCACAGTTTGATAGTCTTTGTTTGTGATAGAAAGACTGCATTTATTTGCACTACCTTTCAAATTTTCCAATGCTTTGAAAATGGCCTTTCTCACAACTTTCCTTGAAGTCAAAAATTTCTTAACCTCTACTACAACCTCACCTTCACCTCCTCTCCTTCGTCTTATAATCGATTGTAGCTCGCGCGCACACTCTTTCGTGTGAAGTAGCGCATCTTTCGTCGCCGTGCATGTATCTAGAAGCCTTAAGGAACCTTCCAAGAACTCATCAACCCATTTCTCTTGGCTTTCCTTTACAAGTGCTTCTTGTGTTAGAGGCAATTGAATCAATTTTTCAATGCAAATATGCAAATCTTGAAGGGTGTTTAGTTTTTGGCTAAGGACTATAGAGGAGGAAGTGGAATAAGAATTTTCACCTCCTAATCTAGCTAAGTGTTCATTGCATTGTAGAATAATAGGGTGTGGCTTTGAAGGTAAACTGTTAGAACGAGCATGGTTATGAAATTTGGTGTTCAATGCAGAGATTTCCATTTTTTTCTTCTTTACAAGAGAAGAAAAGTGTGTTAACTTTTAAGGTTGAATATGTGAAATTGAGTTGCCAATTTGCTATCTCTTGAGCTATTGATCAATATATAAGGGATAGGAGACATTAATTAGGAATCATATCTTAAAATAAATAATTAAATGTTAACTTATCTAGATTGATCTTGACATTAACACAGATTTGTAAGTATAATGTCTCCACCACCATATCCTTACAACTCATACTCTTGTCTTTTTATTACATGTTTATTTTCTAATGATTTCATAATCATGTTTGGCCTCTTTTTTTATGGTTCATTGTATCTTTATTATACATCACACGAGGGACATTGACATTTTCTATGGTGGTTGCTAGTGACATAAATATATCTTGTCTTTTGTGAAGAATTATTTTATCAACACATCTAGATAGATGATGCAGGTACTAGCTAGTTGAACAAAAAAGGTCCAGCTTATTGAGGCATGCATCACTTGGAAATTAATAAGAGTACACTAGCCAATAATTATGCTTTAAATATTTTTCTAGCTCTTTCTAGTTTGTACTAAGTACTACAATAGTAAATATAAAGATGCTATTGACTCCCTTCTTCTTTGTTTTGGTTTAAATCACGTGGGTTCTACCATCTTAAAAATGATAGGTGACTACAGTAGAATAATACTTAAAAATCGTTTGAAATTTAAATGACAATCGGTGACCCTCTTCAAAAATAGAAGCTCAAGATCCTTCTCATCCTTACACCTGAGACAATCACCTAGTTGGTGACAGTTCAACTAAAATAAGAAAAAACTAATATAAAGTAAGTTTTGAAACACGTACATTCATGTTTTCTTGCTTGTCGAGCTGATATTGATCAAGTCACCATCTCAGTCGCGAAGACAACGAGGACTTTGAGTTTCTACTTTTGGGAAGGCAATGTTTGGTGTAGTCAAAGTTTTGAATGAATTTTAATTATCGGTCACCGTGGTCCACTAAGATTAACCGTAGAATGTGTCAAAAAAAATCAACAGACAAAATTTATGGATCAGGTACAATGAAAGTGATGGATTTTAGTCTCTGATTGAGGGGAGTTATGAGGAAGGTACTGAAACATTATTGCTAAATAATTTTCTCTAGCATAAGTTTAAGTTCAGACGGTGATAGTGTACTACAGATTTTGATGTGCTGTCAGAGAGATATCATGAGTAAAGTACTTAGTGATTTTATTTGTCCTCGTAATAACAACAAGACAAGCATCACATTGTTTTTTGCATATAAATGAAATTGAGCCCATGACTTATAATTGAAGGCAATAATAATATATTTTGATCATTGCTCGACAACCAACCTAATAATCAGCTTCAATATTGATCCAAATAATTAAGTGGGGTCAATTCAATAACTAAAATCTATAGGTGGCTAGAAATAATATGCATGCTTAAGAAAACAAAGATTAGAATTAGACCAAAAGAGTTTATATAATGATAAAACGAAACAACTAAGATTATTAACCAAATTAAACATTTGTTTTGGACATTAATTCCTTAAACATCTTTAAAGGCTAACTTTTTGGTCCTCTTATTTGAAAGAGAGGAGGGTGGGGAAAAGAAGGATCAATATAACAGCTAGTATGTGATAATATAGAAACTTAAAAGCCAAAAACTCTACTTTGAAGTTGATAGCAAAAAGCAAAAACTCTAATTGAATCAAAGTGATAGCTTCAGCTTCTTTGAAGTTTTTGATTATTGACAAGGATTCTTTGTCTTTGTTGGAAGAAGTTAAAATGAACCCCATCTTAAATCCCTTGAAAATTTCTAAGGCCTTCTCAATTGTCTTCATTGCCTTCTTCCTTGATAACAAGTATTCACCACCATTAACTTTGAATGCCATTCACGCCCCCTCTCTTCCTTCGAAAAATGAAATCCATTTACACTTTCTTCTGCAAAACTAGAGATATCCAAGAGCCTTAGAGATCCTTCTAGTCATTCATCCAACATGTTTTGCACGATTCACGTGCCTTGTGTGGCAAGGCTTGTTGTATAGTTTGCAATTGAAGAATCTTATCAGTGTATTCATGCAAATCATTGAGTCTCCAGCTTATTGTTGTTCATGAGGAGGAGGTGTTTTCATCGCATTGTGATATGAAAGGGTGAAGTATACAAGGCTCACTATTCGAACGACAAATCAGGGACGTATTGATGTTTGTAGTCATCATCACAGTTCCCAGCCAAATTCCTTTCTTAGACGCGTAAACTGAGGCTAGATATTGTCTAGTGTTCCTTATTTAAACTTTGGCATACTTCTGTTATACCATATTCTCTATATCTTATATAATACAAAAATAGTTGATGTTGGATACAAGAGGAATATTTTCCTATCCTAGTGTAACAAAGTTGGCATAGAATATATCATGAACTTGAGATGGTTCTTTAGGACACCTTGGCACTGTCTGTGAAATGCTCCCTGCGAACCATGCTTCCAAACTCATTACCAATTTTCACTGATATTCAAAGTATGAAATGGTTATAGTTGTCATTGATTGCTTAACAAATATTGTTTTTTCCCCTTCATACATGAATTTCTAGAAGTTACAACTATGCTAAATTGTTCATAGCTCTTTCACTGCTTTTCGGGTTGGTTGCACACACTGTCTAGATTCGTTTGTTTTCAAGATTTTCATCATAACATGTTGCTACTGGTAGATTGATATCCTTAATCCCTTAGGATTTGTACACATAAGATAAGGACTGTGAATTCAATACAGTATAAAAAGTACAGGACATAAACGATTTCATGTTATCTAATTATTACATCAGTAGGAGAAGAAGAATGAAGGGATGCAATTCAAACTTTTGCCAAAACAAGCGCTGCAATCTTGGCAAAAGCCATAGATTGAACATAAATTAGAAGAAAATATTAAATGGTGTTGTCTAAATATATGTACTCTTTGTTGGATAAGAAATCAAGAAGTGGTCACCATTTCTTGCTCTTGTTCGTACAGCTATCGAATACAATTTTTACTTAAATTAATAAAACAATAAAAATATATCCAATTATATCAAGTTCATTCTTTTTTCAAATAAGGCACTGTAAATAAAAAGGTTATAAGTAATTATAAGAAAATGCAATTTCTCTATATATAGGAAAAAAAACATTTTATAGTTCAATTTAATAATTATTAAAATATAGGACGAAATATATACAGCAAATGAAATATCACAATGAGAAAGCACCAAAATTCCATCAAGAGACATGAAGTGAAAATTAAGAATACAAACTCTACCCAACATTCTTATCTAGGTTCAATAACAAGGTTTTATGGAAAGGAACTTCAGTTCAAATAGGAAAGTTTATCAAATTTCAAAAGTGTTTTTGGAACTGTTCAGCAAAAAATTGTGTTCAATTAAAAGGTATATGAAATAGAATAGTACAACTCATAACTAACGTGACTAAATCGTGATAAACAAATTTCAACAGCGCAGCCATCAAAAGTCAGTTACCACTTGGTCTGAATTTCAAAACAGTTGTAGGAGAGAAAAAATACAATTTTTAAAACTCAAAAACCATAAAAAAAAAACATATATATGGTCTGTGTCCAGATTTCTTTTTCAAAATTAATCTCAATCATCAGCAAATAACCTAAATAAAACAAGAAAAGAACTGCCAGAATACCAAAAACGATAATAGATAGATGCCAAAACTGATACAAGCTTGCAAAATGTGCATCTCATAGTTTAAAAGAACAATACATAGCTAATTCTACCAATACTGCGCGCAAATTATGATTGGTACTACACTTAGGTGTTTGTAGCCCTGGTGTAAATCTGCTGACTTGCATGGGATGACACCATCCTGATTAAACCTCTAGCCATCAAATCTCTAATAGCCCTCCTTGCAAGTGATCCATTAATCTGTATAACGCATGTAAAAGTAAGACGATGATGATATTTTCAATATACGTAATTTTAATTATTGCGATAGAGCATTACAAATAGTTTCAGGCATCGTTATTTATATTGGACTTCGTTGGATGTGATAGATAGGGTGTGCATTACAATTAATTGTTTACTAACCAAATAAGACAAAATGTCAAGTTCATACACACCTACAGAACTTCAAATGACATCTAAGATATGCAGGCTTCAAACATAAATGTATTGTGTGCGATGTAATTAACAAATGTGCAAGTTTAGCTAAGCATGCCAATACAAACAGCCGTAGTATTGTAGAATTAATAACGTAAAAGAAGTGGTAGAGACAAACAAACTGAAAATAAGAACTCTAAATTCTGAGCCAGAACATAATGCCCTAGACATGGGACCATCAAATAACCTAAACATACACATTAGACTACCAAAGTTTACATGGGACAAGCATTCCATGACTAATCTAGGAAAATGAAGAAGCTGAACAAGAAGACAAACGTATAAATAGAGAATATATTGGACCAATTTTAGGCTTAACTTATAATATATGACCTAAAGCGGAAAAAATCATTGAAGGTTACTCCTGTCATAGGACTGAACGCACATCAAAACAACACCCACACTACAATGTATCATCACTATCACTAATCAATGCCGCAAAGTAAGAAGATGAATTAACAAAGATATACCCTCAAACGATCAGAGAGAACCGAAGGAGTGATGAGCTTGTATTTGGGTGCTTCAGATATGAGCTTGTCATAGGTAGCCTGATCAAAGAGCACCATGTTATTCACCTTCTCCTTTTGCTTTCCCTTGCTCCACTTCTGTTAAACACAAAAAATATGACCATTGATATCACAATCCAATATGCATCTTCAAATCACATAATTTTGAATCTAAGAATTAGCATTCAACAAAAAACAATAATGGATTCTCAATCAGCTTCAAAAGATATTATGTAAATTTAAATTAATCATCGTGCTAAAGTACACCTCTCCCAAAAATTATTCCCAAATTCTAGGATTAAGTGCCTTGATATTACACTCCCATATCTCATCGTCTGAGTCACAAAATTAACATTCAAAAAATAATGATTTCTTATTCAGCTTCTTAAGAGATTATTGTGCTAAAATTAACCTTTCCCAAACATGTATCATTGTTGGATTAGCTAATTGAATAAATAACAGCTTGTTTACAAGAGCTTAAAAAAATATCATTCCTAAAAAATTATATGCAACAAAAATATATCTAAATTCTGACATTCATTATTCAACATTCATCACATATAATAAAACAAAGTTAAAACTGCAGAAATATAAAATAAAATAAACTTAAAGGAGAAAAAACAAAAACGAACCTTCTTCTTCTGCTTGCCACCACCAGATTTGGCTGGCTTGGAGGAAGGTGGAGGAGCCTTATCCTTCTTTGGAGCCTGCAAAAAATAACCCAGAAATCAAATCAGATAGATGAGTATAGAGGAAGTTGAAAAGAGTAAAAATTTAGCAGATTCGTGAGGAGATACACATCACACACACCATGAGATCGGTTGGGAGAACGAAGGTCTTAGACAGAGGCGCGAGTTATCGATAGAGCCGAATCAGGAACCCTAGGGTTAATATAAGATGTATTTTATATTGGATTCTTTGAGCTACGTCGTTTTATTCCCAGTTTTTTTCTAACTGCCTCGGTGTAAGCCCAATTGGTTAGGTGTTGAGGCCCAAAGGAAATCAATGATCTTTTGGATTGGACCTTCGTCTACATGACAACTAAAACTGTCAAATCTATATGGGTCAATTGGTCCAGCCCACTAAATTATAGGGCTTACGCCTAATAATTTTTGTCCTAATTTTTTTAGGGTATTTCAGTCCAATCCAAATAAATCTATTGTCCATACAATCTAACCTGTATGGGTACTAAGTAATCCACAATTCATATAACCAGTTTTAAAAAATAAAGATAGAAAATTGGACTACAAACCAAAAAAAATTGACCCAAAAGAGATCTAACTCATTTACCCATCCATGACTTAACAGTAACACTCATTCAAATTGAGCTAGATATCGGTTTATAATTTACTCGTTCAAATTGATTTCTTCTTAATGTATTTATAGTATGCCATAAAAAAAAATTAAATAGACATGAATAAAATTTTCAAATTAAAAAGTTGCAACCAAATTAAAAAAATAATGTTGAAAAAAATGTGTGAGCTAAACGCAACTCGCCTAGAGCCGAATTCAAGTAGTATTGTTTTAGCCCGTATTAAAACAGAGTTTTTTTACTTGACCCAAAAAAGCCTATAAACTTGTAAGAATCGACCTTAAATGAGTCGGATAGCCCATTTTGACATGTCTAATTAAGACACACTAAAGTATGAAGTTTGAAAAAACAATCATTAGTACTGTAATCAGATTTTACATAAATATTTAAAATTTTAAACACATTTTTAATTCCTATAAAATTTTAATTTGGTTCTTACCAAAAATTTCTTAACGTTCTATTCTCAAAATCAACTCGTACGTATCTTTAAAATTTCTTAACTTTTAGTCCTTGCTTATAAAATCAACTCGTATGTATCTTTTAAATTTTTGAATCATGTTTAGGATATTATAAATATCTCTATTACAAAAAGTTATTATTTTTTAACTTGATGAGAGTTAAATATAAATTTTTAAGTTTTTACCACTTAAAAATTCATATTTAATTTATTTTTTTGTTAAATAATTCTAATTTTTCGTGAGAGATATATTTATAATGTTCTAAGAAAAATTAATTAGGTAGTGTAAATAACTAATCAATTTAACTAACTAATCAAACTAATATATCTAATATTAAACATAATAACAAAAAAAAAGTATAGACCAAACAAAAAATAGAGACTAAAAAGTTAAAAAAAAATTATAGTGATAGAACTAAGAATATTGACATCTAAATCAATCCAATTAAAAATCACAAATTGATTAAAGAATGCTAAAAGTACACAAAATCAAATTTTATTGAATATAATTTTTTTGTGAAAACTACACAATTCACATCGAGTTTTGATATATTTTTAGAAACAAATCTAACGGAATTCAATTATATATATAAATTTTTAATAAATATTTATTTTATTATGAATATGAGATGTTGTATGAATTTTATTGAACGATTTTTTATTTTTAAAAAAATTCTTATTAGTTTAATGTTATATTCTTTTCAAGTATGAAACTTTAAAATTAAGATAAAAAGCAATTAAAACAATTTTGTCTTGCATAAAATATTCTTACTTTGGTGAGGCTCGTGTCGAACACAAATTCGAGCATGGTTTATTCCTTTAAGTTGTTGTCATTGTCAAATATCAATTTGGCCCTCCTTTCTTTAGAATGTGCATTAGGAATCAGTTACTATGCTAAGCGAACACTTCAAATAAAAATTGCAGTTAGTGTTAGTGCTCCTTGTCGTTTAAGTTATCTGTGTGCTAGGTCTGATGTATTACAGTATCTGGAACCATATCCACAACAAAACTCCAAAAATATCTTATACACTAATTAGAATATGAGAATAATTAATTTATCGAGATATTCATATATCCCATTGTTATAGGTTTAAATATGTTTTTGTCCTTGTAAATATAACATTTTTTTATTTTAATCATCGTAATTTTTTTTTTTTGGTTTGTAATATAACACTTTTCAGTTTTAGTCCATGAAAAATATTTTTTTGAATTTCATCTCTGCAATATTCAAAAATCTCCTTAAATATAAAATAACATAC
>JBBPBP010009779.1:20929232-20954599 GCA_037974735.1 Cicer chorassanicum | reverse complement strand
TAATGAAACAAATCTAAAGTGTAAAATGAGATTTTAGTTAAAATTATAAAACTTAAATATAAAGTTATTTTAATCATTATTTTATACTAATATAATTAATTTAATAATAATAATAATTAAATAAAATAGAAGACTTTAGTGATTTTTTTGAAATAGAAAATGATAATTAATTTAATAATAATAAATAAATAAAACAAAAAATTAATAAAATTTAAATTATTGAAGTAAAAATATTTTAAACATTACTTGGCATAAGTTTATTATTAATAAAGATCAATTTGTATGTTATTTTATATTTAAAGACATTTTTGAATATTGCAGGGATGAAATTCAAAAAAATATTTTTCATGGACTAAAACTGAAAAGTGTTAAATTTACAGGAACCAAAAACTGTTTCCGTTTGTCGGTGAACTTTTTTGTAACGTCCACTTAAAGTTAAGTACCAAAAATAATTTTTTTTTGATATTACATGAATATAAATTAAAAAAAATTACGAAGAACAAAATCAAAAAAAGTTATATTTAAATGGACCAAAAACATATTTAAACCATCGTTCTAAATCCATTTATTCTTATTCGATCAGTCTACTTACTTACGTTATGTCGACGACTCATTCATATTAATGATCTAAAATAATGTTGATCATATATACCCAAGTATATTTTCTTTGAACAATTAATTAATGTTTTCCCATTTGAAGGCAAAAGTTGGATCCTCTGCCATTATTGGTGGGTCTATTGTATTCGGGACAGAAAGGGGGAATGGGAATCATTACATTATACTAATAATATGCCACCTTATATGTATCGTATAATTTATGTGTCCTACACACAAAGTCGTGAGCATCTTGTTACGCATAAATAGTACACAAGATTATTAAAGGTTTAATTTCTATGTGCGATATATTTATCCAAATCAGATCTTCACAGCTAATTCAATTGTAAAACACTTTGGTGGAGCTTGTGACGAGATCCGGGTTTTAGGTAGGAATCAATTCTAAACTGTTGAATTTGATGTAATTAAACTGTGGAAATTATTGAGAATATATATTCGATTATGTGTTCACTGGTTAAATGGCATCGTTCACAAATAAATACATCAAATAGCTTGTTATAAACCTAATAGCAATATATAAACTTACTTTAATTATATTAGCACAAGACTAATTGCTCGACTATGATAACTCTCGTTTGATATAAATAAAACTCTCAATTATAAATATGATTTAATTTAATTTTCTCCATTTATTTAAAAGTCAACAATTTTGGTCCATCTCACCAATTTAATTAATGATACATAAATAATTAATACATCTATATGATTCTATATAATAAAATTGTATTTTACGTTATTTAAAATAAATATAATCGTCACTTGCTAATTCAAAAATATAATATACGACCAAAACTACTGTCAAACCAAATAATTAATAAAGTTTATTTTTAAACTTGCCATTATCTCACACTAAATATTTATTTGTTGATTTTTGTGATAGATTCGCCGTTAAAATCAAAGCTAACAACGCAAAAGTGAAAGAAAGAATAAATCATCATTAAAATGACTATATTAATTGACTTATTTCATTCCAATGCCATTTGAGAATTTTGAGTCGAGTTTCGTATGGTCGCGTCCATTTTGTAAGAGTTATGATAGTGAAGAATCTTTGAAGATCGAGTAGAATCTCAAAATAGGAATACCAATGGGTTAGAAGATTGAAGACCAAGAAATTTTCAAGAGCACATTTTGAAGATTATATTTACTAAATGGATTTGAATCAAAACATCATGGAATGATGTGCATCTTGTTATTTTTGAATTTTGAAAAACTTTGAAAAAAAATAATTTATACTACTGAAAATATTACTGGGTTGAGTCGCGGAGTAAGTCACTCTTTTTAAGACGTTTTGAGTCACTGCCCAAAATTGTGTCGACTATCAACCACGAAGTCTCCATGATAAAACAACTCAGATCAATGTATCAGAATTCTAGACTCAATATGGCCGTGGATGTTACTCGTAATATGACACTAACACCACTCAAAAGAAAGAGAAGAAAAAGTAAGAAAGAGAAAAGAAAAAGTAAGAAAGAGAAATTAAACGTTCTAGAATTACATCATCAATATGTCAATCAATTGATTGTCAATCGTAATATGGCACTAAGAGTATCTCCAACTGGAGTAAAATAAAGTGAGTTTTTTTTTAGAGTTCACCATCGTTGTAGTTGAATCGAGCGGTCAAAAACGAACGATACTTTCATAATTTAATAATAATAAATTTATAACCGTTACTTTTTTTTATTAATTTTTATTATTAATAATAAATTTATAACTGTTACCTTTTTATTATTTTATTATTAATAATAAAATTATGACCGTTACCCTATTATTATTTACTTTTATCATTTTTAATTATTTATGTCATGTATTTTAACATTTAATTTTTATTATTGTTATAAAAATTTAAGTTCAATTTTATTTTAAATTTAAATTATAATAATGTATAATAATATTAATTGAAATATTTAAATTAATATTTTAAGTTGTAATAAATTAAAATATTAATGTATAAATTAAATTTGTGGAACAGTAAAAAAAATCAATGAATTGCTTCAAAATGATATGGTACAATAGACCCTATTTAATAAACCGAGATGACGTGGCACAGGGGATTTCACTTACCGACTCCACTTAGCACTAACGGCATGCATTCTTCTTCCAAGCTCCATACCCTTGGGAGCATACCCCAAGCTCCATACCTCCACCTTATATACTCTAGTAGTGTTTACAAAATTGGATACCCTTAGGAGCATACCCCAAAGTCCATACATCCACCTTATATACCCTAGTAATGTGTGATTTCCCTTCTATGTAAACTTTATTTTTTCGATTCACAACATTAATGTCATTATTATTTACAACAATCTTCCATTAATATTATCATTATGTGTTACAATTTTTGCTTTTGTAAAATCTCATTTTTACAAATTACAACTTAAAAAATATAAATAGGACAAATTCATAAAGATGTATCGACAACGACGACATACTAGTACCAATACTAGCCACGTACGCAATTCAGATACATCACCAGTTTACAAATGCTTTAGAGGTTAATCCATATTTTATATGAAGATTATTCACATGTTCTGATTCGGTAGAGACGTTTCAAAGACACTTGTTTCAAGTGCTTACACTGAAAATACGCGAAGTGCTTAAACTTGCGTCATTGATGTTACACAGTTATACGTAGTTTTTGTCCTCTGGAATCTGAATTTGAGACAAGCATCTATCTCCATTAACAACAATAAGGTTTTATCCTTTATCTTTTCTTCCAACGATACATTACTTCAAAATTTGAAACACAATTCACTGGCTTAGACTTATAGCAACTTGTATATCAGGACCAGGTTCTCAATTATAGTGACAATTCCCTGAGTCATAATTTCACTACAAGATAATGAAAAATATTCCACATTTATTTTATTTATCTCTTTGAAAAAATATCATATTCGAGACTATTTTTCTTTGTCTTAAGCCTCAGGATCCACGACACGATCAATATTGTTTCGGTAAGAATTCCAACATCTCTCGAGAAGACTCTCGGAGACTATAAATAAAAGCCAGACAGATTATATATACTTCTTACACGAAGATAAATATATTAACAAAGCCATTTCTCTGTTTCGAAGCAAAGTTCATAGTTCATACCTTTCTTTTTCTATGCTCATATCCAATTTCAAAACTCACTTCATTTTCTCTTTTTTCATGCTCCAAATTTCAAAAACCTCTTCAGTTTTCACTAAATCTTCACCTTCTCAATTCCATTCTTACAAATCCATAGTTTCTCTTGCTCCTCTACAAAACCTAGATTCAATTCCCTTTCAATAAAAATCACAATCAAAACAACATCAATAAAATCAAAAAAGAAATGGAGTCGTTAAGTTTCAATCTCCAAGCAGAGAAATCAAACGCAATCCTAAAAAATCGAAAGCTTCAAAAAATCACAGGCTTATTACGAATCATTGAAGTATTTATCGTTTTGATTTTAATTTCAAGAATTTCTATGAAACTACCGATTGCAGTGAGAAACTCAAGCGAGTGTTTAAGAGACTTTTCAATCTTCATGAACAGTCCTCGATTTGTTTTTCTCATCGGAAACGTAATAATCATCACGCTTTTCGCTCAAGGTTCCGGAAAAAACGTTCCAAAAGAACTAGAACCTGAAAATATTTACGAAATGTTAGTTCGTAAAAGTTTAAAGCACGAAGAAAAAGATGATAGCAAAGTGGAAGAAGGTGATAGCGTAGTGGAAGAGAAAATAATGAAAAGAGGGGTGAAGAAGAGTTATAGAAGGTGTGAGAGTGATATATCGAAGAAACGACGTCGTGTTATGCGGAGGTGTGAGAGTGAGAATAACGGAAGGAAAAGGATTGAAGGTCCTCCTGTTGTTGAGGAGGAAATGGTGAGGATTTCGTATCCGGAAGATGAGATGAGTAATGAGGAGTTTCGTCGTACTGTGGAAGCTTTTATTGCTAGGCAACAGAGGATTCGAAGGGAAGAAGATGATTATTCATCTTCTTTGGTTTAGAAAATAGTACTATTAGTGTAATTAATTAATCACTAGTCTCTTGTGCAGGATTAATTGATGATATATGAAATTATATATAATTACCATAGTAAAATACCTGGATATAAACTTTCCTTTGTAAATAAACCACAATAGTTTATAACTTTAAAAATAGTTATAATTACATCTTTGGTATCTTACATAGGTTGAAACAATGTTTTACAAGTTGGATAGCAAACAAGTGGTAAATGTTTTTGTTATATATATTTTTTTTTAATTTAAAGATGTTTATAGCATTTTATTCATAATAATATGTGGATGCAATTAGAGACACCAACAATGATTTCGAAAAAAAGAGAACAAAAATGCCCAAACAAAATTATGAGTTGTCTCATTAGATTGTCTCATAATAAATTCAACATGACAATTTCTATAATAAAGAGAGAGAAAAATGTCTACAATTTTCAATAATCCACTAAATTCAGTGATGTCGCAGTTTATTGTGTGTAAGAAATCAATAACATTCTTAGAATTGAACTCGAAATCAACTAGACTCAACTGAAGTTCATGAACTCAATCCAAAACAAAGAGGAGTTTAGCTTCCCCAACATCAAGAGAACATAGAGGAGAAAATCATTGTTTTTGTTATAACAAAAACATTGTCCTCCTCCGGAATGCATATACCAATACCAACTATATTCAAGCGATGCACGAATGAGACGTCCACGTTGCATTTATACTTCCCTGTGACTGGGGACTATCACATCGAACTGCTACTGACAATAAGTGACTGAGTTGGCCATGACACAACAGCCTGCACCAACAGCCAGTCAGTCTGTAGCTTGTAAGCGTGTGCGACCATAGTTTCGCTCGTTTTATTTACGTGATTCCACAGCTTCTTGTTGCGTTGCTTCCAAATGCTCCAAACCATAACATCAAAAAAACCAGTCTACTGTTGCGTCGATGTTGGTAAAAATGCCAATGTAACATATCATAAGTGATATTCTTAGGCATAGGAATCACACGACCATCATTGAGCCAAGGTTTTGCGAGAACCAAGTTGGTTTGAATAACTATGACCCTTACTTGTTTGGATGATAACAAAATCAGTTTGTGGGAACAATTTAATGCACTAATGTTTTGATTAAGTGTGCATGTATCGGATCAAGTGAATTATATAGGTTCTTATGTCTCTTATGATTGGATGAAGACAGAGGAACAACAAGACTTCACTTCACTACGTTTTTCTAAGTCTGATGTAAGCGCTCGGACACACGCCTCTAGTGATGCAAGCGACACTATGCTTTGGTGGACTCAGACAATGCAAGCAATGCTCTGGTTCTAATTGTTGAGGCAAAATCCAAAATCTATGTTTTGAAGATGAAAAAACAAGTTAATTAATTTATAATCATGATTTTGATTGTGTTGCTATATAACTTGTATTTTTTAGTGTATTATTTGAAGATAGGTAATCAAGTACACCTATCCAACAATCAAGATGATTCTAGTTTATAAAAGAACATCATGGTTCATAAGAATATCAATTTGGACAAACCAAGATCATTCTGGTTCATAAGAATACCAATTTGGGCAAACCAAGATCATTCTAGTTTATGATATTATCATTCTGATTGATCGAGATCATTCTAGATAATTTGTTTTAAAAATAAAAAAGAAATGTATCATTTCCCGAAATACAGATCTTAAGTAAAACGAATATCAATGCAACTCAAAACAATGATCAAGCCCAAAAGTTTAGCTAAAAAAAGCAAAACAACATCAAGAACAATAACTAGATCAATCTCCAGATTGATGGGCTATGAACAAGTATAACTAGGATGAAAATGACACCACTGTTGCACCTTTTGCAGAAAGTCCAACATGCGTGCAAGACCTTTTGATGGGCTATGTCACGATATTCATTCAAGCACAATCGAAGAACGTAACAGATAAAATAGAACATGTGTTTATTAATTATCACTCTGAACAACTAGATCAATAATGGCTATAATGAGTTGTCTTTAACCTTCATCGCGTCTATGAAAAGAACAACAAGATGAAGACAATAACAAGAGTTGTCAATGCAATCAATTCATTACTAAAACAATCATACTCAAGAAATCAAAGCTCTTCAATCAAGCAAAAGCTCAAGTTCTCTTACACTAGATTCAAGGATATTTTTATTGAGTTATTACTGATAATCAATCTCAAACAAGTGTTGAGTATATTCTGATCCTACAATCTTCTTTCATAATTTCGTTTGAAACTCAAGTCTATTTCTTAAAGTGAATTTGGGTGTTTTGTAAAAATCTTTTTTGTGATTAAAAGATATCGTGTAAAAATCCTTTCTGGACCGAAAGGTATCTGTAAAAATCTTTTCAAGGTTGAAAGGTGAATGATGTAACTAATCAAGAGTGACCAAGAAAAATTGTGTGAAAGCAAGAATGTTTTTGTGTGAAGCACATTAGTGGAACAACTCACAAATTGTGAGGACTGGACATAGCCCACCTTGGATGAACCAGGATATGTTATTGTGTTATCCTTTATTATATCCAACTCACTATCACTAATTACGTAGAAGTTGAAGGTGCAAACACGAGAATGGGACGTTGAATTGTGTTTGCCAAAGTTGATAACTTTTTGATGATTTATAAATAAATAAAAAACTAGTTCGGTTTTGGCGACTAACTTGGAGTGGAAGCAATCAAATTCAGAGGCAACAAGCAACGAGAGCATAAATAATTTAACACATAGATTTATCTTGATTTGCCATTAACTTGGCTACATCTAGTCCCCTCATTCAAAAGGCTTTAACCCACTAATTCAAATATCTTGAATTACAAAGCACCTGACCCTTCAAGCTAGTTTTCTCAAATAGCCTGACAACCCACTTTTGAGGAATTAACCACCTTGACCTTACAAGCTAAGTCTTCTCCTAACAATTACCTGACAACCCCATATTGAAGAAGGAACTAAACCACTATCGGGTTGGATACAAAAGATTGGAATTTTAAGTGTTTGCTTCTAACAAAACTGATAATAATAATAACTCTCACACTCTAAGAAAAAACACTTATAGAATATTTCTCATTCGAACAAGTGTTTCTCTCTTTGAATTCTAAGACTACTCTTTTCTGCTTTTCGATGATTTTCTTCTTCGGCCTTGAGTATTTATTTATAGTTAAAATTTGGGCTTTAATTTAGTTCTTATTTAATTCTGAATTGTATTTTGTTCATATTGCGTTTTGTAAATTCTTCAGGTTGATTATGTTCCTCTTTTGTTTAGATTGAGATTGTAAATTCTTCAGATTGATTATGTTCGTATTTTGTTCATATTGCGTTTGTAAATTCTTCATATTGGTTATGTTCATATTTTGTTGTAGATAAATCTTGATCAAATCTTGACCATATCTTCTTTCATACTCTTTGAAGTCAAATATATTGTTATCATAAAAACTCTAAGTATAAAATCAACTTGGTTCCAACAGAAATAATTTGTTTCATTTATTTTTTGACTAACCAAGAACGTTTTGGACTATAATTGATCTTAAGTTAGTTTAAATTAAAAGCAAGAATTAATATTTTTTAAAAAGAGAATCACAATTTAGAACTCTTGTCAAAAAGGTAGAATTCATGAATCTAAATCTATCAAAGCAGACGTCACCATTGACTCTTTGGAGTCATTCAATATTGAATTTGAAGCTGATAAGGGAAAAACAACACAATTTGAGTTTACAAGAACAAAAATAATTTATGTTTACTTGGGGAAAAAACTAAATAGTGTGATTGACTCCATACAAGGGTATGGTCTTCTTTGAATGTTTTTCTTCTTGAATAGCAAATTCTTTACTACTGAGATTTGAAAGTCCGATGATTTACAACTAATCAGTATCCATTATCCAATCTATGATGAATTTGTAGTTATTAACCAAATACTAGTAGTTACAATTTATAACCAAATTGTTCCTTGTTTTTGGGATTCAATCCATTATTTTTGAAAAGTAGTCTTAACAATTTTTTTATATATATATTTAATATATATTACATTAACTAGGTCGACTAACAAATCTAAATGTTAAAAGTAGAATTTAAATCAAGACTCTTTTAATACTAACAATAATAAAATTTGAGGTGTTTTAAACTTAATTAGTTTTTATAATATTGAACAACACAAATTAAGTGTGTCAAATAATACTGAACACAAATTTAGTGTGTCAAATTTATACTATGAAGTCTACAAAATTTAATATTAGTAAGATATTACTATTAAATAAAAAAAATAAGTATGAGGCGTAAGACAACAAACGGCTGAGATTAAATTCTTCTCTAGAAAAGTCACGTGCCTTTTTCCGTCAATATTTCTTTCTTGGTCTTTCTCCCTCTTGTAAGAGCCTCTAAATGTTCTTCCTTTTCTCTTGTGAGATGCATGCCAAATAATTAGGGTAATAGTAGATTAAGACTTGCTACAAATAATTAGAATGGAAATTTCTATGAAAGTGGACTAAGAATACATATTTTAATTTTAGTGAACATAGTATATTTTATTGATCCCTTCAATCTAGTTTAATATATATAGAAGTAATGAATCTTGTTTTCCTTTTAATCTCAATTTTTTGTCAAAAAATTCAGACCTTGTGATCATTATAAACTCAACCATCGTTAAATTAGCAAAAGATACGAAGGTATATCCGTTGTTTTTTTTTCTCTGGCAAATGCATATGGCACTATTTCTTTAAAGGTTACTCTGTGAGAAAGTTATGCGATTTGCGAAGAAGAAAAATAAGAAAAGCAAACGCGTATTTTGGTATGGTATGATTTTTTCAACTATTTTTTCTTAAAAAAAATTACTATTACTACGTTGTACAGACTTATGAAAAATTTGCGGGTGAAATTATCCTTGTTTTCATGTATACTAGTATAATACCCGTGCTATCGTACTGGTGGTGCGTCGTTTATATATTTTTATTTACCGATAATTATCAAACTAATATATTAGTTGTATTTAAAGTTATTAATATCACAACAAAATAATTTATGATGTGGTTGTAGTTGTGAGAGTTAAAATTTCATGAAGATTTATTAGTGATAATATTGTGGTTGCTATGGAATATCCCAAATAATATTGATTTGTAGAAAACAATTTTTCAAGACAATAGGCATGCAAGTTACAATGAAACCATCGTAATAATAGAATTTGAATACTATTGATTAAGACATATAATAATAAATCATAGTTTACTAAAATATGTTTTACATGTAAAGAAATCTACCGTAGAAATGTCATCCATACATTATCAATCTTTGTAGGTTGGATATTGACGTTAAATTAGTAATGTATCATCAATAAATTTTGTAATGTGGAAAGACAACTTCATTTGTTGTATTTTTTGCATCAAGGGTCATAATCTGCACCAAAGCCCTATAACATAATTTGCATCAAGGGTCATAATTTGCACCAAAACCCTGTAACATAATCTGCATGTTAATTAATATGATCTTATGATGTAATTTCAATTATATTTTGATTGTTTGATAAGATAACAAAATATGAGAAATATAGTTAACAACATACTTTAACTTTTAATGGTTGGACTACATTCTCTATAGTATATTCTTTCTATAACATGTTCAATGTTAGTTGACGATTAATCTCAGCAAAATAATAATGATCGAAAATTGTCTTTCTATTGTAAAAATCCACCCAAAAAAATCCAAATTGCTAATTGTATTCTTTACTATAAAACTAAGCACATTTGTTAAATTAGATTTATGTATACTATAGTAAAGCATTAATGTGGCATATCCATGATGGAATACTCAATAGATTAGTCTAAAGTACAATATTGAATTACAAAATAATTGAGCAAGACCTTAACTAATTGAAAAGTTGATTAAGTGAGTGATGATCTAAATTTATAGGTTATGTTGATCATTAGATGCTTTCAATGTCTATAGTTGTATTTTTTTTTTAAGTCTGCATATGGAATAATTAAAAAAAATAATATACTTACAAATCAAAGAGATTGGAAAACCTCTTTGTATACAACATTATTTGTTGTATATGATGTTTGCTTATATTTGTCTTGTATTAAGATCTTCAACCTATTTTTGCTTTTAACTCTTTAAATAGCTACATATAACTGCTCATGACTAAAGACTGACTTTGGCATGTATATCACAACGTAGTCCATTGATTGTCCTTGTGATTTGTTGATTGTCATACTATAGGAAACAACTATGGGAAATTGTCTCATAATTAGCTTGAAAGGCCAAGGTGATTGAGAAGGTGACATAGACATTCGTGGGATATATATCAAGTTCTCAATATTTTTTCCTGAAATTATATTTGCTTCGAGCACATGATTTGCAAGCATCATAACAATAAGTCTTGTTCCATTACACAAACCTTCATATTGATCAAGATTTCGCAAAAGCATGATTGGAGTTCTAACTTTTAGTTTTATTTTGTGGTTTGGAAGACCTGAGGTAATTAATGTGTTCAAAAATTCAGGGTACTACGTTATTACTAAAATTTTCTCTCAAGTAATAATTTAAAAATATATTCTTTATGCTATAGATAAAAGGATTTAATTTATTTGAATTAATAATATTCAAATAAACTGAAAATGATAATGAACTGTAGTACTTTATTTTTGTGCATTTTTAAGGAAAATGTATTTGATCAATAGTACATTAAATATTGCAATTAATATGTTGTATATATCTTGAATATTAATATGTGACAAATATTTGTTATGTGTTTTTTAATCTTTATTAATGTCAAATATTTGTCTCGTGTTTTTTATATGCATCATTACAAATATTATCATGCATTTTATTATATTTATCAATGATAAATACTTGTCTTATATTTTTATTTATATGATTTTTTTATTTATCGCAACTAATATTTGTCTAATATTATTTTTATGTATGAATTATAAATAATTATCCCGTATTTTTTTTTAATATTCATCAATAACAAATTTTTGTCTTGTGGTTTTTTATATTTAGCACTGTTAATTGAGTTTGATATTTGTCCTACGTTTTTTTTAATAATTTTTTTTTATATTTATCTCATATTTTTCAATATTGAACATTTATCTCACGTGTTAAATTAATTTATCTCTCTCTAAATTTATAATTAATGTTCAATATTTGTCTTATATTTTTTTATTAGTATTAAAACCCTTCTAAACTATCACCTCAAAATTGGAGCACTTGATCGGTTTTCTTGCAAAGCTAAGTAAAAAAATATAAGAAAGTGGGTTGAAGTTAGATTAAAATTGTGCAAGGTAATTGATTCTTTAGTTTTTTTATTGGAAGTTGATGACTTAAACCCTATTTTGAAGGGAAATGTGACTGTACTCTCACATACAGACTCACGGTCTCACTCATCTCACTCCACGGGCACGACATGCGGCATACAACATGAAGAAGCCCGCAACACGTTAGGGCCGACCCTAAATGGGTCGGGTAGCCCGTTTTGACAGGTCTAATTGCACTTGCATATATTTGAAAATGCTTGCACACTTTCTGCATTTCCTTGACTCTTCTCTTTTTTTTACCAAAATCTCAAATACAATTTATTGCACTTGCATCTACTATTACTTGCACCAAATATAAATAAAAAATAATTATTTCCCACAACCAAGTTTTCTGAATTTCCCTAAAAAAACATGTAATCAACATTTCTAGTTAATTAATAGATACAAATAGTTCTACAATGTGTTTCTCCAAAATATAATTACAACTACACACAATATTATGACAATCATTCACTTTTTACCTTGACAATATTATGAAAAAGAAAATATATAACAATAAACCATACTCGTGCATCACAAAGGTGATTAGAGAGATAAAGATGACATAAAATGTTGTAGTAGTCTCCAAAAAACAGAGCAACCGTGGAGTTTGATTCAGAATCTTCAATCTCTCTCGTGTTGGAGTAACCACGGAGCATTGCTTCCTCTTCAATTATTTTGTTTGTTTTGCAAAATAAATTTAAAACAAAAATACATTAGCAATTAACTTGATAAATATTTTATAATCCAAAACTTGAGAAAGGAAAGCGATACTACCAAAACAATAAAGATAAAAAAAGGAAATATGACGAAATGTTAGACAGAAGTAAAAAAACACAAATTTTAAATTATAGTTTTCCATTGTAAATCAATAGTTATGATGGAGAAGAGAGCAAAAACGTTAAAAAAAATTGTACTTGCATATATTTGACAATGCTTACACACTTTATGCATTTCCTTGACTCTTCTCTTCTTTTTACCAAAATCTCAAATACAATTTATTGCACTTGTATCTACTATTACTTGCACCAAATATAAAATAAAAAAATTATTTCCCACAACCAAGTTTTCTGAATTTCCCTAAAAAAAAACATGTAATCAACATTTCTAGTTAATTAATAGATACAAATAGTTCTAAAATGTGTTTAATTGAATATGTTCCCAAAATATAATTACAACTATACACAATATTATGACAATCATTCACTTTTTACCTTGACAATATTATGAAAAAGGAAACATATAACAATAAACCATACTCGTGCATCACAAAGGTGATTAGAGAGAGAAAGATGACATAAAATGTTGGAGTAGTCTCCAACAACTTAGCAACCATGGAGTTTGATTCAAAATCTTCAATCTCTCTCGTGTTGGAGTAATCACGGAGCAATTGCTTCCTCTTCAATTATTTTGTTTGTTTTGCATAATAAATTTAAAACAAAAATACATTAGAAATTAACTTGATAAATATTTTATAATCCAAAACTTGAGAAAGGAAAGCGATACTACCAAAACAATAAAGATAAAAAAAAGGAAATATGACAAAATGTTAGACAGAAGTAAAAAAACACAAATTTTAAATTATAGTTTTTCATTGTAAATCAATAGTTATGATGGAGAAGAGAGCAAAAACGTTAAAAAAAATTGTACTTGCATATATTTGACAATGCTTGCACACTTTCTGTATTTCCTTGACTCTTCTCTTCTTTTTACCAAAATCTCAAATACAATTTATTGCATTTGCATCTACTATTACTTGCACCAAATATAAATAAAAAATAATTATTTCCCACAACCAAGTTTTCTGAATTTCCCTATAAAAAACATGTTATTAACATTTCTAGTTAATTAATAGATACAAATAGTTCTACAATGTGTTTAATTGAATATGTTCCCAAAATATAATTACAACTATACATAATATTATGACAATCATTCACTTTTTACCTTGACAATATTATGAAAAAGGAAACATATAACAATAAACCATACTCGTGCATCACAAAGGTGATTAGAGAGAGAAAGATGACATAAAATGTTGGAGTAGTCTCCAACAACAGAGCAACCGTGGAGTTTGATTCACAATCTTCAATCTCTCTCGTGTTGGAGTAATCACAGAGCAATTGCTTCCTCTTCAATTATTTTGTTTGTTTTGCATAATAAATTTAAAACAAAAATACATTAGCAATTAACTTGATAAATATTTTATAAACCAAAACTTGAGAAAGGAAAGCGATACTACCAAAACAATAAAGATAAAAAAAAGGAAATATGACAAAATGTTAGACAGAAGTAATAAAACACAAATTTTAAATTATAGTTTTCCATTGTAAATCAATAGTTATGATGGAGAAGAGAGCAAAACCGTTAAAAAAAATTGTACTTGCATATATATGACAATGCTTGCACACTTTCTGCATTTCCTTAACTCTTCTCTTCTTTTTACCAAAATCTCAAATACAATTTATTGCACTTGCATCTACTATTACTTGCACCAAATATAAATAAAAAATAATTATTTCCACACAACCAAGTTTTCTGAATTTCCCTAAAAAAACATGTAATCAACATTTCTAGTTAATTAATAGATACAAATAGTTCTACAATGTGTTTAATTGAATATGTTCCCAAAATATAATTACAACAACACACAATATTATGACAATCATTCACTTTTTACCTTGACAATATTATGAAAAAGGATACATATAACAATAAACCATACTCGTGCATCACAAAGGTGATTAGAGAGAGAAAGATGGCATAAAATGTTGGAGTAGTCTCCAACAACAGAACAACCGTTGAGTTTGATTCACAATCTTCAATCTCTCTCGTGTTGGAGTAACCACGGAGCAATTGCTTCCTCTTCAATTATTTTGTTTGTTTTGCATAATAAATTTAAAACAAAAATACATTAGCAATTAACTTGATAAATATTTTATAATCCAAAACTTGAGAAAGGAAAGCGATATTACCAAAACAATAAAGATAAAAAAAAGGAAATATGACAAAATGTTAGACAGAAGTAAAAAAATACAAATTTTAAATTATAGTTTTCCATTGTAAATCAATAGTTATGATGGAGAAGAGAGGAAAAACGTTAAAAAAAATTGTAAAATTAAACATCAAGTTATGGATTAAAAGTTCACATAAACATTAAATCAAATATGTGGTGGATGGAAAAGTAAAAAGAAAAAAGTTTGCACCCAAAAGTAGATGTGTAAATGGTTCCTAAAACACTGAAAGAAAAATAACAAATTTATATCCAAGATGCAAACAATAAAAGATGAGTAGTGAGTGTCACCGTCACTTGCAAAGAAATCATATATAGAATGAGAACAAAAACATTGAAAAGAATGATAGATAACCAAAATCACCAAATCGAAATGATTGAATAAATCACCGTCATTAGTAATTGTAAATAGTACAAATACAATAACAACATGTAAGAGCAAAAATTATGTAACAATAAGTAAGAACCCAAAATATAATCAACAAACATAAATGTGATATTAAATAACCAATTCTTATTCATTTTTGTGATGTTTTTTTTGTCTAGACAAATATTTTCTCTCAATTTTGGAGAAAAATTTTCTTTCAAATAATACGACTCTATAAAATTGTTACAGTTAATAGATAAATGCAGTTTTAAGTGGTTAATATAATTATTCAACGTCTTTATTGACACAGAAATCAATAGCCTTCTTCAATCAATTGTTAGCGTCTTGAGAAAACTCTTCCTTGTTTCGTATAGAAGCATTTGGTCCACCGGTCTTCGTTTTAGCATCGTAAGTGTTCGCATCATGCCACCTGCATCGGATTAAGAAAATTATCAAACATAAAAATTAAATAATATAATAGTAATAAAACTGCACCGCACGATCGAAGTGTTGACAGTGTAATTAACGAACAGAGTAAGAAATAGAAATCGTGAAAACAATAAAATCTGAGAATGAAGAGTAATTGGTATATTGAAGAAAAGAAAAAAGAGAAAGAGAAGAAGTTACAATATTGTGTATGGAATGGAAATGGATAAGTGAAAGTGGATTGGTTTGGTGGTTCCAATTCCAGAAATATTTCAAAATGACAAAAATTTGAAGAAGTTGGATTATGTACTAATTTACAATTGTGACCTTAAAATTTTTGCAAATGTTAAATTTATGAAGGACAAAATTGTATTTTTGGTATAGTTGAGAATTCTTATAGTATATTGTATATTACATTTACAAATTAAAATATGAGCATTTTAGAACTTCAATCAGGTGTTTCTACATATATGGTTAATAAGGTATCTCACATATTCCTAATTATAGAAAATTATCATAGGAAACAAGAATAATAACATTTCACTGATTAATATCCCCATCAAATTCACGTTGTACTTGGTCAAGAAATATCTAGTTAGTAATGATAATTTAATTATATACACTAGTAACAACAGCTGAAGTTGTGAGCGGATCAATATGAGAAAGAAAAATAACCTAAATGTCAAAGTAAAATTAGAATTTAAATTCAAACTTTGTCTAAAATAATTCTTAGTTAATATATGAGTTTAATTGAGATACATGTTCGATTGAAATGATTTTTTTAAAAGTATTTTCTATGTAAGTCTTCTTCTATAAATATATATTCTTAATATGCCTAATTAATATTAAGAATATATATTCTAGAAATGGTTTTGTGCATTCATTTAAATTATATTGATAATCCATAATTATATTAGCTTTTTATTTTAACTCATGATTCATTCATTTCAGACTTTTGTGCATTCATTTAAATTATATTGATAATTCATAATTATATTAGCTTTTTATTTTAACTCATGATTGATTAGTAGACTTTTATTTTGAAATAAAATGTTAGGATTGCATCATAAACCAACTATCTTTTGGCATAGTAAATATTAAAATGCTAGTCCAAATTTATAGGATTGTCTATTCTATACTTTCATGGTACTCTATTATAATTTTTCTTTAATATTTTTATGTAAGACGAGCATTCTAGATATCAATGATTTTCACGTGTTTTTAGAATATATGAAACACTTTATAATGTTTTTATATTATCTTAAAATTATGTTTATTTATCCTCTAGTTAATGCCACTAAAAAAAGTTAAATTAACTATATAAAAATATAAAAAAAGTATTTTAGTTATATATGTACATAAAATAAAATGTTTTAGTTTGTGTTTTTTCTAATACACTCACCTTCAATAATCTATTTTAAAATATTTATTCTTTTATTTTATTTATAATAATTTGTTAAATAAAAATTAATATAGATTAAATTACGTTTATCCTTAACTCTTAACTTTGTGCAAAACATTAAATAGAGACACATGAATTTATTATATTAAGGAAATAAAAACTTTTTTATATAATAATTTGATTGAATATATAGTAGTAGTTAAAATTTATAAAAAAATAATATCTAAAATAATTTGAAGAAGGAAAAATTATTAAGTGTGAGAAACATGTAAAAAAATAAATTATATAAGTCTATACGATAATTGCGGTTTACGGATATAAGATATGTTACTAGATATATTGATATATTGTGGTGTATGTTGTTTTAATTTTGGGTTCTATAATCTGTGTATTTTATGAGTTGAATTGCTTGTGGAGATGGAGATGTATGTATCAGTCTAATATGTGAAGATAACATATTATATGTGCATTTTTTTCTTTTTACATGAATTAATCTAACCAAATGACATGAAAATTGGTATGTGTAGATCCTCATTGGATTGATATGTGTATATGGACTAAAATTTATTTTATTAATTTTTTTAATTATTAAAATTGAATTTTTTCTATTAGACCTAATTTTTAAGATTAGAGTAAGGTCTAATTTTCTGGTAGACTAAATTATAATTTAGATGTGTACTATAATTATAAAATAAAATAAATTTTTCAACCTAAATTCCAACTAATTTTTAATTATTAAAAATATTAACTAAAATTTAATTTACTACCTCTCTCCAATATATTTTTTTTTGTAAATTTACAATTTAAAATTCTTATATATAATACAATATTATACTTTTTATTTATTCATTTTTAATATTTGACCGCCCCAAAATTATAGTTCGTGTGTCACTATTTATATGCTATTATACTGTTTTATTTCTGGTCTATGTGAGAATTGAGTTTTCCCCACTAAAATAGATAAATTAACTACACTACCAACTTTTCTTAATAAGAGTTAAATATGCAATAAATAATTATATTTAGATAAATATAATACATGTGTTTTAGCAAGAAAGTCTTACGAGGCTTTGTTGATAGCTATTCTTAGCCGGAAGTACAACAGAATTGTAACAGAAATCTAAATCAATCCATAATCAAATCATGTTCCAATGAACATAAACAATAATGTTAAAAAAGTTTAACTAACTATGCCAAAACATACAACCCAGCAATTTGACATCCTGTTCTTATGAAACAAATATATATCTTTCTAATTTCTATCATGTCTTCTTCCTGAATTGTTTTCTGGAAATCGAGTTCTTCATCCCTACAAAAAAAATAGCAATGCACCAAAAAGTGTTGTGTTCTTAATGAACTCATTGAGCAGTAAATCGTATCCGGGCTTTGTAGTCTATAGTTGTAGAAATCATACAGAATAGGAGTAGTTAGCGCCAAATGCGAAAGCAAAAGAAATGATCCAAATGTGCTGGCCAAACACAAATAGAATTCCTCCAACTCCCTTTAGAAATATGAAATATGACGGTGGCAATGACTTGCCGAACATAAGCTATATTAATATCTGGTATCACTACCCCCAATTTGGAGGATAAATTTTGTTGAGACATGGGGGGAGTCCGGAGATCATCTATGTTGGATCAAGAATAACCACCCAAGTGAATTCGACACCACATCTTAATTCAAAACTCACTTGCGTAATCAAATTAGCGTAAAATTATTATCAAATATTCAAGTTCTTAGTATTATCTCTCCTCATTTTATCTAAAATTCCACAACTTCAACGTGGTTAGAGCTTATTTCGATCCTCCTTGAATTGTCTCACCACTATTCCACTTTCGAGTTCCCAAAAGTTTGGGAATGTAATCATCGTTTTCTCTTTTTCGATGTGATCTCTTGCTCTCGTTTCAACACTTTTCGTTCAAATATGTTGCTACCACTACCATCGCCCTTGTTTTCGACAGCTTTTCCGGCGAATGACCACTCCATCAACTTCACATCTTCTAGATCGGCCCACGCTCCAAAGCACGTCACCGAACGCCTTCACACACGGGGTCTCTTCCTCCAGACATCTGATCCACGTGCTCCTATCTCCCACCATATGTGGTGGCGCGTCCGGTAGCCATTTAAGATGTGGTCTTTCTTATTGAACTCGCCTTGACCTCCTGGTTCTAAATCTGCCCTCATATTCTAGTTTCGGACTACGGTTACATCTGCTACAGTACAAACAACTAGTAGTAGTAGTAGTAGTAGTAGTAGTAGTAATAATAATAATAATAATAACAATAGATACTAGTTCTCTAGTATATACAAGTACACTTCCTCTTGGTAAGTTTTAATTTTCTTTTGGACTTAATGCTTCATATACAACCTATAACCAATATGGGATACTGGATTTTTGAGCCACTGACCACATGACACCCTTACCTGCATACTTCTCCACTTATTCATCTTGCCCTAGCAACAAGAAAATATTGACAACAGATGATACCCATATAACTGCAAGCAGGTCAAGGAGATGTCCAAATAAACTCATCTATAACTCTAAGAAATGTACTTCATATTTCCATACAAAAACTAACACAAGACCTATCATTTAATGTTTTCTATAACAAATCTTGTGTCCTACGGGACAAGAATTTAGATAGGACAATTGGTAATGCTAGAGAATGGAATTGTCTTTATTACTTGGACAATCAAAATGTTCCTCCAAATCTACTCAGCAATAACAACTATTTTTTTCTTTCTAAATCAATAAAGACTAATAGGGATAAGGTCATTTTGTACCATTGTTGCCTGGACCATCCTTCATTTCAAGTCAAATAAATAGTTGTTTCCTCCCCCTCTTTAAAAATTAGAGGTAGAAAGTCTTCATTGTGAAGTGTGTGAGCTTGTTAAACACAAATGAATACCTTTTCCAGTTAGTAATCAAATGAGTACTTTCTCCATTTCATTTAGTTCATACTGATGTATGGAGTCCCTCTAATGTTTCAAATGTATTAGGAGCCCGATGATTTGTAACCTTTATTGATGACTATACTCAAGTTTACTTACTAAAACAAAAATTTGAAGTCGGTTTTATGTTTGTACAATTCTTCTTCATGATAAATAAAAAATCAATTTGGAGTGAATATTAAGAGGATTTGTCAAAAGAAGGGCATTATTCTCAAGTCCTCATGTGTTAAAACACCTCAACATACGAGGATTGCTGACAGGAAACATGGGCATTTGTTAGATCAAACTCGGGTGATGTTATTTTAAAATAAAGTTCCCAAGAAATTTTGGGGAAAGGCAGTTTTAGCTGCATAGTTTCTCATAAACCGTTTACCTTTTACTGTTTTTGCCTTCAAAACTCCCATGGAGGCCAAGTCCTCTTCCATAGTGATAATGTCCTTGTATCCACATGTAGCAATCTTACTCTCAAAATATTTGGTTGTGCGTCGTTTGTCCGTGTCCATAGTGATAATAGAGGGAAACTTGACCCCAGAGCCTTAAAATGTATCTTTATTGGGTACTCTTCCATCCAAAAGGGCTACAAATGTTATCATCCACCATCCCAAATAATTATTTGTCTCTCGAGATGTCACCTTCCACGAACAAGAAAGTTTCTTTGGTCAAACTCATATTCAAGGGGAGAATACAAGTAAGGAAGATGAGTCTCTTTTACTTCTTGAGTTGACTTTTGAACCATAAATTGAGACTCAAGTTGATTTTGAAAAAGATGGAAATGAAGAAAATGACGCTAATGTAAGATATAAAAAGAATATAGTATATACAAGAAGAACAAATGCCATTTGTGAATCTATTCACATCCATGACTCCACTTCGACCTTACATGAGGTAGTTTCCCTTGACGCTTCAAACTCTAGTGATCCAATCTATGAATCTTCCTATGTACAAGAATTATAATCCAACCCACCACCAACTTAAGATGACCTTCATATCTCAATTGCCCTTAGGAAGAATACTAGGACATATACCAATAAGCCATTCTACCCTTTATCCAACTACCTATGCTTTGAACAATTTTACCTATCCATAAAGCTTTTCTCACAAGTCTGGACACTACCACTATACTTACCTCTCTATCTGGAGCATTGTCTGACAGGAAATGGAAACAAGCCATGGACTTGGAAATGGAAGCAATGTACTAGAATGGTACTTGGGATTTGGTCCCTCTACCAAATCGAAAGAAACTTGTAGGATACAAGTGGGTATGCACTGTAAAATACAAGGCTGGCGAGTCTATTGAGAGGTACAAGGCAATGTGGGTAACTTAAGGATTTACTCAAATGAATTGAGTGGATTACTTGGAAACATTTGCTCCTGTTGCAAAAATGAATACTACCAGGGTGATATTATCTTTATCAGCTAATTACAATTGGAACTTGCACCAATTTGATGTAAAAAAAATGTCTTATTCCATGGAGATCTAGAAGAACAGATTTATATGGACTTACCCCCTGGATACAATGAGCATATTGCTGCCAACACCGTTTATAAGCTACAAAAGATTTTATATGAGCTTAAGCAATCGCCACGAGCATGGTTTAGGAGGTTTGCTAAAGTTACAGTGGGTCTAGACTTCAAACAAAGCCAAGGGGAGTAATAGTGTTATTAATATATGTGGACAACATTATAGTGATCGGTGATGATGAAACGGAGCAATAACTATTAGGAAAACACCTAGCCAAGGAATTTGAGATTAAAACCTTGGGAAATTGAAGTATTTTTTTGGAATTGAAGTGGCTCACTCTAAGAAAGAGATTTTCATATCCCAAATAATACATCTTAGATCTTCTGCAAGAAATGGGCAAGATAACATGCAAGCCAACAAGTACACCAATCGATCCAAATTTAATGTTGGGAAATACATAAGAAGACATTGCATTTGACAAGGACATGTACCAAAGATTAGTTGGAAGACTCATATATTTGACACATACTAGACCTGATGTTTCCTTCGTTGTAAGCCTAGTTAGTCAATTCATGCACCAACTAAAAGAGATACACTTGCAAGTTGCACTCGGAATCGTGTAATATTTGAAAGGAACTCCAAGAAGAGGAATTTTGTTAAGACGAAATGGACATGTGGGTCTTGAAACATATATTGATGCTGACTATGCAGGGTCAATTGTAGATAGAAGGTCAACCACATAATATTTCACTTTCCTATGTGAGAATCTTGTGACTTGGATGAGTAAGAAACAAAGTGTGGTATCCAAATCCAATGTTGAAGCATAATTTAGGGCAATGACACAAGAGATATGCGAGTTACTATGGATGAACCAATGAAAATCTATTGTGATAATAAATCTGCTGTTAGCATAGCACATAATCCACTGTAGCATGACAGAACCAAATATATTGAAGTTGACAGACATTTCATCAAACAAAAACTCAATAATGGTCTAATCTACAGTCCATATGTTTTCTCCCAAGGCAACCTTGCAGATCTTCTAACTAAAGAACTAAACAGTAACAACCTTGAAATAATTGTATCCAAGCTTGAAGTAGCAATGTCGATTTACAAGGAAGGTGGGTTTGAATTGTAAAGGTTCCTATTTAAAAATTCCTGAAAAAACTTAAGAATTTAACTCAAGATTGATCTTGGTTGTGAAAACAGAAAACGGAGAACGTTCTTGGTTTTAATCAGAAAACGGAGAACGTTCTTAGTTAGTTAAAATCAGTAATTCAGTTTATGTATTTAACTTGATAATCAATCAGACTGAAAGTAAATAGATAAGGGAAGAGATACCACACAAGGATATATCCTGGTTCACCCAACTCGGGCTACGTCCAGTCCTCACAATCCTGAGATTTTCCACTAAGTGTTCAAAACAAAGAACCTTCTTGGTTTTACAACACCTAGCTTAGATCAACCTTGATCTGTTACAAAGTTAAAACATTTCCACCCAAAAAAGAGTTCAATCAAGTCACCTATCAACCTTGATAGGATTTCTTACAATCTACCCAAACTATACTAAACTCTTATAGTTTGAGTTTTACAATAATTATGAGATTGTTTTGTTAGAATCTGAGATGTCTCAACTCTTGTTTGAGACCTGATTCTTTGACAGAGAAATACACGAAAATGATTCTAAGAATCGAATGGGAAAAATCAGAACTGATTCAATGTATGTGAGTGAGAGAAATTCAAGTATGTAAGTGTATATGATTGATGAATTTTCTTAGTACTTGAAGCTCTGATTTTTCCTTGAGCTTGGCCTTCCTTTTATAGGCTTTTAGGACATTTAATAATGGTCAAAAGAGCTGTTGGTAGTGCTCTGTCAGTTTTGACCAAAACTAATAAAAGTGAATAAAAATATTCAGCATTTGAACAGTTTTGGGCCTTGCTTGACTGGGTTGTTTTAATCAAATTTGACCAGATTGCTTGCGTGTTTAATTATCCCTTATGCTTCAGATATATTTGTTGATGATATATCTTTTATCTGGAGACTTGATTTTGTCCAAAACAGTTTGGAAAGTGATGAACAACTTCTACATAAATAAGATAATCGATTCTGCAGAAACGGAGATTGATCTTTGAAGCTTCATATGTAATTATTGATGTTACAGCTTTGATTATGTCCAAAACAGTTTGGTGAATGATTATAAACCTTTGTAGAAGTAAGGACATCAATGCTGAAATTCTGCAGAAACGGAGATTGATAATCAATCTGGAGACTGGTCTGAACATTCTGCAAATTGATGTTAACATGCTGCAGAATGATGTTAGCATGCTGGAGATTAATGTTAACATGCTGCAGAATGATGTTAGCATGCTGGAGATTAATGTTAACATGCTGGAGAATGATCATAATGTTGTCAAGAATGTTGACAGTCAAGTTCAGATCTGTTTGGTCTTGCTAGTTTGTGATCTTCTCTCTTTGTGATTCGAATGTCTTCTTTGACTAGAATGTTTTCTACTTGTTCCTTGTCATGTACTGATGAACTAGTATAAAATTCAGAGGCAAAAGCTTCGTTGAAATAGTGGAGATTGATTGGTCAAGAGGTTGTGACGATCATTCTTGAAACTGGAGAACATTCTCCGTTTTCCATATTTTGTTGTTTCTTTGTCTGTTTAGTTTAAATCTGATTTCTTTGCTTTACTTGGCTCCTATCTTTAAATTAATACACTCAAAAGCACAAGTTAAATTAACATAATATTTAGAATCATAATTAACATTCTTAATTTAATTTTTGTTTGTTTTTATCAAAACATTAAATTGAGATTTTGTCTCAACAAAGCTGGAAATGGAGAACACCTATTCACCAGCTCGAGGGGAATGTCAAAATCTGTTTCTATTATATTATTAAAAATAACCCTCAAGTATAGGGATTTGACTTAGTTGTATAATAACCTTGTATATATACCTGATGTATTGTCAACATATTTCAATTCAATAAAATATATTTTTAACCTAACTCTTGAGAATTTTTTTTCTTCATTTTTTATATTAAAATAATATAAAAACAAAAATTAATATAAATTATTAAAAATAATAATTATTAATTATTAATTATTAACAATTAAAATTAGTAAAAATTAGTAAAAAAATTACAAAAAAATTAAAAAGACTAAGTAGAGTTGTCGGTAACATTTAGACAATATTTTAGATTATGATAAGATAACTGATATAGTTCGTATATGTTGTGCATTTTATTTCTAATGTAAGTGAATGTATCGTTCTTTCTTTTTTTTTTGAAAAAAAAAATAGAATTTGAGTATATTATGAATCAAGGAAAAAAACGTGGACATACTACAACATTTGAACGTGCTACAATTTTAAACAACGGTATATATACTAATTTATATTTCAATAAATAAAACTGGTTGTGAAATAGGAGGGAGTTGGCTACATAATAAGAGGGAATTATTAAAATATTGTATGAATGTTACCGACAACTCTATTCAATTTCTATAATTTTAAATTTTTTGTAATTTTGATTAACTTTAATTAATTTTATATTATTACTAGGAAGATTAAATTTTTTGTAATTTTGATTAATTTTAATTAATTTTATATTATTACTAGGAAGATTAAATTTTTTGTAATTTTGATTAACTTTAATTAATTTTATATTATTACTAGGAAGAAACACGTGCGAGTGTGAGTCGTTGATATTATATAGTGTCTCATGTATATTTATTAAATAAAAAATCTTATTTTATTTATTAATGACAAATATTTATCTAGTACTTTTTATATTTATCAAAGTCATACAATTGTCTCGTGTTTTTTTTTAATATTTATCATTGATAAATATTTGTCACCCATTTTTTTATG
>JBBPBP010009779.1:20892848-20918943 GCA_037974735.1 Cicer chorassanicum | reverse complement strand
TTTTTATTAAAACTATTTTGTTAATACGTAAACAATCTCGTTTATATATCAGTATTTTCAAAATAATTTTCATCTCTACTTAACTTATTCCTACCCAAAATAAGTTTGAGTCAAACGATTTTCTTATTCAAAGTGTAAAAAGTTGTAGTAATAATTATAAAATAGAATATGAATATCATGATAGTAATAAAAAAAAAAAACAGATATTTTAGTCATAAAAGTAAGCGGGGTCCACCACTTTTTTTATCGCTATATTATATTTGAATGTTAAGTGAACTTTTTTTTCTCTTTGATTAATTTTTTTCTTTAAATTTGTTTTCTCTGAACTTCTTATAGTAATTAATTGTACTATCTCTTAGGGGTATACATTTTTATCTGTACTCGGTCATTTTCGGGTCCAACCAAACTCAATCCGTTGAAATCCGTTTATATTTAGTTCGGATAACGGGTTTAACAATTTGAACCCGTCAACCCAACCTGGTAACTAGTTATATTTTTAAAAAAATTTTGTTTGGAAGCTCAGTAGTCCAATAGAGTTTCAGATATTATTAATAACTGATTTTTATATAAATGTTGATACAAGGTGTTTATGCGTCTAGTCTAAATACTTAATTTTTCTCGCAATTTAGCGTTTAATTTGTAATTTTTGAATTGTCTCTTTCAAAAAAGCAATTTAATTTTTGAGTTAAATACTATTTATTTAAATGTTATATTTTGTTATAATTTTACATAATAAAGGTATGAACGGAAAGCTTATGCTTATAATGAATTTAGTTTAAAGTTTTTACATATTTTTTAGTTAAATACTATTCATTTGAGTTAAATACTATTTATGAACAAAAATAATGCTTATACAAAAACTTATGATGAATTTAGTTTAAATTTTTTATATTTAAATCTATTAAACACTTTTTTTTAGTATTTTATTTGAAAATAGTAAGTACTCTAACTATAAATAAATGAAGAACTACTATTAAAAAATTATGGTAGCTTAGTAAACTAAAATAGTTGTTGGGTTATGTGTAATGATGAAAGTAATGTGGTGGACCAAGTAGCAATGCTAGCTCTTTTCTCAACACTTTTATTATTAATATTTGTTGTTGCAAATTCTCAATTATTCTCTTTTAAACTTTGAGAAACTTGTTAAGTGCTTGTACTTGAAGTTGACATTACTTAGAATTGATATTTTTTATATTTTATTGATATACAGTTGTTCAATTTATTTATGTATTCGAAGATTGTTGAATTTTTTTTTTTGTGAGAGGTTGATGATTTTTTTAAAGAATTGAATGATGTGATTGAAATTTTATAGTTTTTTAGACATTTAAGTATAAAATATATTTTCATTCAATATATTTTCCCGTAAAATAAAAAACAGGTTATTATTTATGTATAACCCGCCAACTCAACCCAACCCGTTCTTGATCGGGTCGGTTCGGGTTAAATGAAAAAAAATACGGGTTTAGAACTTAACCCAACCCAAAGATAATCGATCGGGTCGGGCATCGGGTTTCGTCAAAACCGGCTCAACCTAACCCACGTACACCGCTACTATCTTTTGTCACAATTGTAAAAAAAAAATTATTTTTATAAATATTAAAAATTATAGTTAAATGCAATTAATTTTTTAAATTTCACGTGAAACACAAATCAAATTTATTAAATTGTCTATTTTTGATGTCAAAAACTCAATTATCAATATTAAATTTTTTGAAACAAATTAAAAATTTATAGGGAATAATAACATTAAATGATTCAAAACTAATTATATTTTGTTTATAACGGTGACCAAAATTTAAGTCATTTTTATGTGTTTATAATAATGGTCGGAGGGAGTAGTAATTTTTATTATTATAAATTTAAAGTGAAAATAATGTTTTGAAAGTAATGTACATAAATATAATATTAATTGAAAAGTATAATTGAAAAATAATAATTTAAGTTATATTGAAAATTAAAATCGACATTCATTTTGAAACAAATTATTTTGTTAAAATGACACACATTCCAGTAGATCTCATGAGTGTACATCACTTATTTATAAATATTAAATAGTAGTACTTAATAAACACTCAATTTCTCCGACTCAACACATCTTAAAAATTTATTAAATGAATTTCACTTATAACTTTATATCTTATATCAATAATTATATAATATTAAAAAGTGTGAAACCCAAAGAGGGAGAAGGTGCTTAATAAAGTACCTCTTCTATGTTATAAGGGTTTTTTTAATTTTCTTCCCAATGGGGTATCTATTGATACCGAATCATGTTATGTTAAAACTCTTCTATGGGAGATGGTCTTAGAGTAATAAAATGATAGAAATTTCAAATATACTATAATAGAATTGTCTGTGAGTTGAACCAACTCAATCAATATGACGAAATTGACTCTAGTTGATTAAAGAGAGCGGTTTAAATCGATTGATTGAGTCTTTCTAATTTTAAAAATAAGAAAGTCAATCAGCAAAATAAAATATCAGTTGAAATTAAATTCAACTTAATAAATTCACACGACCCATGTTACGATAAGTTTTATAATAATTTGACATTTAGTATAAACGGTCCAACCAAGTATAGTACAAAGGTTAAAACACACTATGGGATGTATATGGAGTTCCACCTACAAAATTAGCATATCACACACGCAAAACAATGACAACAACAAAAGTAATTAATTTCTATTTTAAATAGTATTTATGTAAAAAATAATATTTTTGATCTCTATAAAATGAAAATAGAGATTAGAAATAAATAATATTTTTTAAATTTAAAAAATTGTAATTTTATACAAATTAAAAATATAGTTAGTTGTAAAAGAAAACTTACTCTCATTTTATTATATTATAAAAAATTAAAAAATTTAATTCCCCATCAATTAAAAATGTTGTACTATTGGAGCAAGCCCGGTAACCCACCGACTATGAACATGTATCATAAACCAAATATATTTATGTTTATCAAAATTCACACTTAAGAGTTTTTAAAACATGTATATATATCAATCTAATACCACATATTAAATTTAATATAAGCACAAATTACATATATTATTATAAATTAAGTTTATTCCTCTAAACTTAATTTTTATAACACGTAAATGTATAAATAATAACGTTTGAATTTCAAACTTTAAAATAAACATATGATTGGTTGACCGGTTTGGTTATAAAGCATATATATTATACAATTATTGGACTTCAAATAAACATACATATTCATGTTTTCAAATTTCTTTATTCTCTAAAAACAATGAATTGAACTCATGCATCTGTGAGCAACATTATTATACCATTGCACCGAATTTTTTTATCTATTATAATATATTAAAATCAAATTTAAATTCTATTCGGGACAACTTATCTTAATTTATACTACATCTTTTAATATTTGTCAACCCATAAAAATTCGAATGTACCACTTTGATAACTTTTTATCATATGCATATTTTTCACTGTTTTAGCCTTATTTATCTTTAATCATTAGTTAATTTAAGGAGTTATTTGATATATTTTGTTGATTTTAGTTCTTGGATTTAATAAAATGCGCATGTTCTTATTTTCTTGATTAAGTAGAGATTTTTAGTAGTTTTGTGTCGTTTCTTTGTTTTAGTGCAGTGTTGAATTTTGATGAGAAATCAACATAAACTATATGGAGTATTTCAGCCATATCTGGAGTTGTAGATGTCCAATTGGAGTCAAATCAAGTGAAAATAAAAGCTAAAATCCATAGCTACAACTTTCATGAAGATATTGAAACCAAATTCGGACTCGAAAGAGAAGAAAAATGCAGTAAATTTCAGACAACATATGTTGTGCGCCTGAAGTGCAAAACCCGCGCATGGGGTGCATTTCGGCCTTCTTGACTCTGTCCAATTGCGCCTGAAGCCCAAATTCTGCGCCAGGGGCGCATGGCGCGCTGCTGAATATTTAAAAACGTGTTTTCTCACTTTTTAGGGATCTTTTTGACTATTGAGAAGTTTGGAGACTTGTACCCTAGCAGAGAAACTCAGAGATGACTGTTCTTAACACCATTAGAGGAGTTTTATCAAAAATCATTCATGAATCCTTCTTGTAATTCTTCTTTAATCCCTATCTTTTGTATCTCTATCATGAGTAACTAAACTCTGTTTGTTAAAGATGAGTTAAACAAGATGAAACTCTTATTTGTTTGATAATTTTTAGTTATATGAATAAGTTTATTGAATTATTTGTCTCATCTTTTCAATTAATGCTTTTTATTGCTTGATCAACTTTAAAATGTTTTACAATTTGTATTTTGAAACGGAAGTGGAATTTACGAATGCTTGAGATGAGAAATTCATGATATTGTAGTCTAGGGATAGATGCAAGTCATGAAACCAATTGGATTAGCTGCAGAGACAATAGTTTAATAAGATAATTCTTGTATTGTAAAGCTGAATTCTAATCTTAATTCCACTAAGGAATTAGGGGTTACTTTGGAATTAAAGGTTTTGTCACTAAGACATTAAGACAAAAATAATAAAGAGAATTTGGTAATAATTCAATAAATGAATTCAGTAACTAGGATCAAATTAGAAACTAAGGTTGGACTCGAAGTGAAACTCATCCCTGACATTTTTTTTATTATAAAGGATCAATTTTATTACCGTTGTTTGTTTTAAATATTATTTCAATCAATTCGGAAACCTTTTTGTTCAATTTTAGTAATTAAATATAATTCAATAGTAAAACTCAATCCTCAAGTTCGACACTCGATACTACCGTTTTAATTATTACTTGCAACGATTCAGTACACTTGTTAAAACGTTATCCCATTTTCTAAAGCACACTATATTTTTTTTTCTACTTCCAGTCTATTTTGTTTCTCCAATATGTACAGAAATATTTACATTTGCTCACCCAAGTACAATTATTCCATATGTTATGCAATTTCAGCTTTAATTTATCACTCAATGACTCATTAATACACTTAAAAAGTTATAATTACTTATCAAAACTTTCATTTCATTAACTCATACAAAAAAAATCATCTAATATCTTCAAAGTATCAGAATGCAAGTTCGACTACATACACATAAAAATCTATCTTTTGTTTTTCAATTACTCTCTTGCACATTCTTAGTTCAAGCAATGATAACAACTTTATGAAATGCAACCAAACTATACCTATTTGTGTGACACATCCTCAATTCACATATACTTCAATAATATTATTTTTTTGTTGTCAATTATTATTTAAGATCATATATAACTATTATTGTATAGGAGGTGAGTTTTTTCCTACAACGTTGAATGTGACTCTCATAGCATTTTTTTCTTTTTATAATTAAAAAACACAAATCATAATCGAAAAAAAGAATGAATAATATTAAATATTTGGAAATGAATAACTTATAACTATTTTACTATTCACTTGAAACTTTCTATGTCTTAAACATTCACCTTTTGTCTATAATTTTTTGCAACTCACTTTTGAAGTTTCTTGACTGTGTCAAATAATTATTTGAAAATTCCATTTCACATTATAATTGAAATTGTTCTCCATTCAAAATACTATAACTATAGAACTTTGTTACATTATGTATTAAATTTTTATTTATCTTGACAATTTTGTGTAACTAACATTTTTATTATGTAAAAAACATTGTTATTATTTAACGTTTTTGAACCTTAAGAAATTTATATTTTGTTTTGTAGTATTCTTTCCATATATATCACCTATATTTGCACACGTGAAAAATAATTTTAATATTTTGAATGTTATTATGAATATTATTTTTAACAAACTAGCACTCACAAATGAATGTTATAATAAACAGAAACACACACAATATCATTTAGTGCATGCTTAGATTGACGGTTAGATTGACAGAATTACGATATACATATAAAATTGAAAATGTCAAAAAATACATAAATTTATAAATATAATGTTTCAAAACTAATATAAATTATATAAAATGAAAAACATATTATAGTTAAATGTACAACTTTAACAATAAAGAAATACATAACTATTTAACAAATATGTTATTAGAAGGAACATTTCAATAAAACCAAAAAGCTAATCAATTCCACATTTAAAAAAGTATTAAAAACAAAAATTGCATCTCTAAAATTGTAAAATCTTATGAATATTATCATATTTCAATATACTTTGTAGTAATTGTATTAGTCAAAAATATATTTATTTTTAGGCACATAAACAATTAGTATATTATACTCTAAAACAAAAATAACATTAATTTTAAATTACATATTATTGTTATATAGTACTTACTAATATATTAAATTATATCGCGCAACGCGCGAGTTACAATCTAGTAACATTTATTTACAAATAAAAAACAGTCTTTAATGTCCTTAAGCCCTCCTCGATATGTCGATATTGTTAAGTTGAATTTTTTATCCTGAATTCGAATTCGAGACCTCACAGTTATGTGAGTTTATTTTAATGAAATTTATTATTTTTTTTAAGATAAGAATAAAAATAAAATAAAGAAAAGCATTCCTTAGTATGTATCATTAACAAATACGTTACTCACAATTTTGAGCATAAAGTAAATAACAATGAGCAAATATAATATTAACTTTTGAGATAACGATGATGAATGTTGCACAAAATAAACCGACGGATTTCCTATATAATACTTTGAGATCTTTAATATGAATTAATTGAACACTGACATCAAATATATCGATCAATTTTATTTTACATAATAAAACTTCCCTTATTATTCTCGTTTACTAGAGAAATGACTTAAAAATATTTTTAATAAAAGTTTTATAAACATAATTTTCACACTATCATTTTTGGCTAAAAAATATCTTTATTTATAAAGAAATTCATGTCCTTTAAATGAAAGGAAACAAATCTCAAACTGAGTTTTTAGAATATTTGAAGGAGTAATATATATTATATATATTATTCACGTTTGTTCGATGTGAAGTAATGCATTGGTCTCTTGGCAAGATTTGAACACTATCACACCTGCAACCTCTAAGTAGCAGCACCACTGAACCAAAGTTTGACAAGTTCACTCCATCAATTTTAATTAGTCATAGCTTTCTCAACAATTCCTCGTATGAATATCAATCGTAACTAATAAGTAATAGCCTTATTCTAAATAATTAAACTAAACGCAACTCAAAAAAGTTAAACTAAATATATTAAAAAAACTAAAAATAAATTTGGACAAAACAAACTACATTATGTTAAAGACAACCTAAAATAACACAACATTAAACAAGAAATAAACTTTAAATGAATTGGTTAGTGGAGTGGCTTTCATTTCGCCTAATTAACACCATGTCTCCATCTGTTTTCCTTCTAGTAGCAAAAAGAAAACTAAATCAAAAAATAAATAAATAAATAAATAAATAAATAAATAAACAAACAAAAAACGGTAAACTCTAAATAAGAGTTTCACCAACCTGGCTTTCCAATTTTGACCCTCGTAAGTCATATCATGGCCTCAATCTTTTAGATCATAAATTTGCGTTACCTATTGTTCTTGTAATTAATGCACACATTTTTGTCTCAAGGTACGAGTATGTATGTATGTATATATCTTATAATTTTCATTTACCATTCTTTTTTTCATTTTCTTCTTCCTTCTAATTCTACTTATTTATCTTAATAATTAATTTTGTACATAATCTTGATTCATGAACCTTTTGAGCCCCCATAGATTCCATTAATTTCAGCTGCTTCAACTACACTTAGTTATTATATATTAAGTATAATAATAACTTTATTGTCTTTATTTTTTCATGCATGCTGAATATGAAGAAGGTTTATTTTATTGATAATAGATAATTGTTTTTTTAGCTTCTAATTAGTTACATGTGTTGTTGTTGTTGGTGGTTAATTAATAGGTGTAGGTACACGTGAGGGTTCAATTGTGGGAATTTGTTATATATGTGAATTGTTGATTCTCTTCTCCCTTAAGGTTGATTGTGATCATTTGAGTAATTAAGCTAAGCATACAAGAGATTCAATAATTAATCATGTGTGACACTATGTCTGGAACTATTACCATTGATCAACCTGATAAAGGTTAGTTACTCTATATTATTATTATTGTTGCAATTTGATTAATTATATTTCAAGGTCAATTTCTTATATTTTGTTATAATTCTATATATATGGTCATGTTAATTAATTTGTATTAGAATATGAAATGCCAGGGCATAAAGTTTGATTATACTTTTTGATGTATATATGAAGCTAAGGAAAAATGAACAACAAAGGAAACTGAAAATCAGATGATCCTATAACAGTCAAATATTTGCTAATTTGAATGCATTACTACTTATTAGAGCTTATTCTTGAAATGAAATATTCCGAAATGGAAAAAATATGAATGTTAAAAATAAAAATATGATAACTTTTTTTGGTCTAAAATGTTTATATATAAAAGGAATGCGTTACTGATATGGTATATTGAAATGTAAGACTTTGAAGATCTAAATTTTTTACAGCTTTCTACTACTGTGTGATTTCACTAGAGAAAAAGCAGAAAAACAATAAAAAAAATATTTGATAACAGAAACAATAGCAGGATGAATTAAGATGTTGTGAATTTCTTTATTTTCATATAGTCTAATTGTTCAAACTTGTGTTAGTAAAAACAAAAGACTAAAATTTGTTTCTGCAAAAAACAGGTATTGAGATTGAATATTTGGAAGACGAAAAGAAGACAAGGCTTGAATCCTTAAAGAAGGTAGCAATAAGTGCATCATCTAAGTTCAACCATTCAATGAAGAAAGGGCGAAGGCACAGCAGGGTTATGTCTGTTGTCGATGACTACGAAATCGATACAGAAGAGTTGCAGGCAGTCGACGCTTTTCGCCAAGCGCTTATCTTGGAAGAGTTGTTGCCATCAAAACATGATGATCATCATATGATGCTAAGGTAGTCCTTGAGACTTGTTCAGTTATTTATTTACTAGTTATTAATTGTAGCATCAAATTAATGTGCTATTCATTTACTACTATATGGTCATTTAGATTCTTGAGAGCAAGGAAGTATGACATTGAGAAAACAAAGCAAATGTGGGCAGATATGATCCAATGGAGAAAGGAATTTGGTGTTGAAACAATCATGGAGGTATTTCACTTGATAAATAAATAAATAAATATTTTTGTCTCTGCAAATTAAAAAACACAGTAGTTTTTAGACTCTAACGTCGGCTTATTGAACCACATGGCGTGATTTTATTGGGTCACATATGACATCAGAGACTAAAAAACAATTTTTACAGGGACTCAAATCATATTTAAGTCATAAATAAAAAACACTATTCATCATTTTTTTATGTAGCCAACAAAAGTTTTTTTTGGTTTTGTTAAGGATTTTGAATTCAAGGAGATAGATGAAGTTCTAAAATACTACCCTCAAGGAACACATGGAGTTGATAAAGATGGAAGACCTGTTTACATAGAAAGGTTGGGTATGGTTGACTCTAACAAGCTGATGCAAGTAACAACTATGGACCGGTATCTAAAGTACCATGTAAAAGAGTTTGAGAAGACATTCAATGTTAAGATGCCTGCTTGTTCAATTGCAGCAAATAAACACATTGACCAAAGCACAACTATCTTGGATGTGCAAGGACTGGTATGTATCAAAAGTATACAACATTACAACTATTTACTTATGAGATTAATTTTGATTCACTGTTCCTATATAATTAAAGTTAAATATTTTTTGTAATCTAACAATTGTGACTGATAGACATTGTAAAATATCGTTACATTATTGGTGCATATAAATTAAACCCTTTAATTATTTAACTCCTCTTCAAGAAAGAAAAGAATAATTACAACACCTTAATTAAATGATAGTGTTCCAAATATTAAGCGTGTGTTTGGGAACACTGTGCGGTTGCTAATTTCACGATGGAAATTTGTGGTGAGGCTAAGAGTATGAATTGGAGCTTCTAGTTTTCACGGTGAAAACTACATTAGAACACGAGAATGGATGAATCACTATGTTTCCAAACACACGCTAATAAGTTTTACACAAGTGCTGATATAGAATGGTTGATCAGGGTCTAAGAAGTATGAATAAAGCTGCAAGAGATCTCCTCCAGAGGCTTCAGAAGATTGATGGTGACAACTATCCCGAGGTACTATTTTACTCCTCAGTCATATTGGTTATCTTTCTGATTCAAATGCCATCTTCTATAATTACCTTAATCAAACTTTTCTTTTCATTTCCTAGTCCTTAAACCGTATGTTCATCATCAATGCTGGTTCTGGATTTAGGATGTTGTGGAACACTGTTAAGTCCTTCCTTGATCCCAAGACTACCTCCAAAATCCATGTAAGCTTTTTATTGTTTATTTTAATACTTAAATAGTTTGAGTAATGTTCATTTCAGTTAAGTAGGAACATTATTAAACAGTTTACTGATTTACTGAACAGGTTCTAGGTAACAAATACCAGAGCAAGTTGCTTGAAATCATTGATGCCAGGTTTATATTTTCTTCTTTCTCATTGAACTATTTATCATCTCTTTATTTTTAGATTGAGTAATGTTAGCTCAAATTGATTAATAAGTATGATCTTTCTTATAATATATTCATATTTCACTGAATAAATGAACAACATTACTACTTAGTATACTTAACACTTTGATTGTGTTTATTGTCTATCAGTGAACTTCCAGAGTTCTTGGGGGGTACTTGTACTTGTGCAGACAAAGGTGGTTGCATGCTTTCTGACAAGGGACCATGGAATGACCCAAAAATCTTGAAGGTAGTTTCACTGCAGAAAGATAAATTTTTTGTACTTATATAATCATAAAAGAAAATAATAGTACTTTTTTTTTTCTGGTTGAATTAGATGGTTCAAAATGGTGAAGCAAAATGCAGAAGCAAACCTTTATTCAGAATCGAGGAGAAAACAATCATCGAAGACGTAACAGCGTGTCAAAAGGTAGTTTAGCTTCCTATGCAGAGTTTGGTTCTGAAACTTCCTTTCCAGTATCTTTGATTGCAAGAAATCTAATACTAACTTGATATCCTTTAAATTTTTCTATAATATTTAGGATTGTGATTCTTTTAACAAAGAATATGCTCTTGAGGAGACATGCCAGGCTATAGCAAAAGTAAGTTTCATAGATATCATCAATTATTGCGCGAAATAGTTAAGAAAACTGCATAAATTATCATAATGCAGCTAATTTGTCTAAGCATAGTAATTGATTGTGTTTACTATAAACTAGAACAAGTTCCGTTACTTATCAGTAACTATAACTAGAAATACTAGAACAAGTTTCATTACTTGATGAAATGTAAAATAAATTACGATTTCATATTCAGTCCACTTGTTTTGAACTACAAAACTAACATGTTTTTGGGTATTCCTTTTCTATAATGTAGGTAGCAAAACAATGTAATGTATATCAGTTTGACACCTTGGTCCCAATGAATGAAAAAACTTGGAAGGAAGCTATACAAAGTGATAAAAAAGCACTTTCAAAAGGTATTTGATATTGTTCTATGATCAAAAGGCAGTTTCAAGCATAATCTGCATACTCCATTAATGCCTTTGAGACATTTGAACTTTGATAAAATATTAAATAGCTTATTTCCATCGAAATGCAGGTTGCTTCGATGACGATGTTTGCAAGACTTCTAATGGATTTGGAAATCAATTTGCCAGTGGAATCATGTCCATTGTTTTGGGAATCATAACGTTCATCCGAATGTCGCGTAACATGCCAAAGAAAATGAATGAAGTTTCGTTGTATGGTGGTAACTCGGTGTATTATAATGGTGATATGATGAAAGTACCTGTCATTTCCATTGATGATCATATGGTTATGATGAAGCGCATGGCTGATCTAGAAGAGAAGGTGAATACTCTCAATATTAGACCTTCCATGCCACCTGAAAAGGAGGAATTGCTCAACGGTGCTCTAAATCGTGTCAGTACACTGGAGCAAGAATTGGCTATGACGAAGAAGGTAAGTTTAAATATGATTTTAGTTTATCTAATAATTTATTTTTTAGTTCTTGTAAGTTTTTTGTTTTTAGTTCTTAATGTCATATGTGACTCAATAAAATCATTTCGCATGATCCAATAAGCTGATGCTTGGAACAAAAACAACGGTTTTTTAATTTGTAAGGACTCAAATCAAATAAAAAAACTTACAAGAACTAAAACAAAAAAAAAGTTATAATTGCAAGGAGTAGAGCTTCATATTAAACCATTTTATAATTATTTAAGGACATGGCTGTGATTTTATTTGCTCCCTTTTATTAATTTTAGGCACTTGATGATGCCCTTGCTAGGCAAGTTGAGCTTCAATCTTACATTGACAAAAAGAAAAATAAGAAGAAATTGGTAGGTCATTTTAACTTTGACATGATCCATTACTTGTCATGCATTTTGAAAAATTATAGTTTTCTCTTACATATGTTTTTGTGTTTGTGATTACAGTTTCGCTGGTAATTTAAGGTGATAGGTATTGATGTCTCATCTCAAATATTAACCAGTAGTTAAGAGTTGTAAAGTTGGCAGCGTTTCTCTATCAATAGCCCCATAGATGCTACTGCATTCAGCTATGTATAACATGTCCATTATTTTGACTGATATTTTATGTATAAAAGAAGACAAGTTTTAGGGTACAATCAAAAATAGAGTGTGTATCGATACTGTGAATTTTTTAACTAATTTTTCTTTAATTTGTCCACATATGCATTACTATAACATCTATTAAAATTGATTAAGTTAAGAGTTTTGATACATAGATGACATGTCATTCAACTATTAGTGATTTAATTTTGATAGTATTAGTTTTTCAGTGTACAATAAAAGTCTTCGTAAAAGAATGTGTCATTCTTTCCATTTGTGTAATGGTTTAGAAAATATAATTTTAATTTTCAGAGCTTGTTTTGAAGCCAAGCATTCAAACTATATAGAGTTTCAAACAATCCTTCATTGTGTTTATTTAGAAAATTTAAAATTAATTTTCATAATTTACATTGCATGTGTTTGGAAAATTGTATTTACATGTTTGAAACTCATGTCTACAACGAAGCTACACTTTGTAGTTTTATAAAATCACGTCCAATTTGCATTGAAAAGTGATATGAGTTTAAACATGGATCCAAACACACTAATCACATACTAAGTAAACACACCATATAAACACTATGATAGAAAAACACTATCCTCTTGAGACTCTCTATCAACAACAATAAAAGTTACTAGCAAAACTTCTTCTTCTGATAGGTAATGTAATAGATTTGCACATCTAATGTTTTTCATTAGAACCTTATTGCAAGATTTATGAACTTGTTAAACAGCTAATTAAATTGCTTATGCTAAATCTTTTATTAAGGATCCCTAAACCTAAATATTAATAACACAAGTGTTGACATTGAACATAAATGCTTGCATTCAGCCGAAAAAAGTACCTACGACTCAATTTGAATTGTCCTCTTATATCAATAACCCCTCTTTTTTTCTATTGATCACATGTATATATATTTCTTGGAACTTTGAAATCAAATAGGAATAGTTAGATCTTTAAAGTTGCTTTTGATAGACATAAACTCATATCATTTTATTAATAATAATATGTTGAATATAATGTGAAATATCAATAAAAATATAGAAGTGAGATAAAGATGTAGCGATCGTGTTAACACATGAATTGTTCTATTGATTTGTCTTCGAATGAATTGAACCTTAAAATATAATAAGAAAAACAAATAAATGTAATACATTAGACTTAAAATCTAACAAATCTCAAGCGTTAATAAAAGAATGCGCGTGTTTAGAATCCAACTCAATCTCACTAACCCAAATAATAGTAGCTAAAACATTAGAACATTAATTAAAGGATACTTTAAAGATCATTTTTTATGTATAAATGAACAAATTAGTACATCACTTTTTTCAATAAATGAGAAAATGGCAAAATGTGATTATAATATTGAAGTCGTGAGTTAATACGAGAATTTGATTTACTACCGTCAGAATTTTCTCCATACAAGCAGTCAGGGATATTAGTGATCGTGCGATCTTGATCAGACGTCACAAAAAATATAAACTTTAATTTTCATTTTATAATTGAAAATGATCGGACGGTTATTAAAGTTAGTATAAATGCAGAGATTGAAACTGCAGGCAAGCGAGATCCGTAAAATAATATAATAAGTGAAGTGATATTTTTTGTCTTTGTGATTATATTAAACAGAATCTTGAGTCCTGCATGAAAGTCTATCGAAGAAAAAGACAGTATGCTCCGCAGCCTCACAAAGTTGATCATGATTAAGAATATGGCCAATTTTCGAGATTGTGCAACTAGACTAGTAAATTTAACACCAAAATTCAACAGCATTGTCTAAGATGTTGACATACTACTGGGCCCGAACCCAAACATTCAAACGACAGACACAAAACCTTTGTGGGCAAGTGTTGGACACAATGCAAAGTTGTATCCACTCCCACATATTTAGAGCACGTTACGTATTTATACGAGTAACATAAAAGAAAAGAAAATAATTTAATTATTATTCAATGGAAATTTATTTACTATCGTTATCAATTGTGAGTTATTTTATAAATAATTATGAAAAAATTAAATATTTTTAGTGATTTACAATGTAAATATTTTTTATATTGATAGTGTATATAAAAATTAAATTCAAAATAAATTTAGGCCATATTTTTCTCATATTTGCCTTTAATTTTAATTAGTAGATGTGTGATAAATAATTTAAAATTTATTAAAAAATTAACACCATATAACATACTATAATAAATTATAAGCTTAATTATTATTATTTTTGTTCCTCGGTATAAATTTTACTTGTTTTTAGTCTTTGCAATATTTAACATGATAGAGCATGTTTTTGAACGGACAATACCTTACTTTTCCACATTCAGGGGCGGATCCATAATTAAAATTGAGTAGAGGCCAATTTTAATTATCATACTTTGAAAAGTAAAAAAATAAATAAACGATAACTTTTGCATGGCCATTGTTTTTAAGAAATAAAGTATAGTAGTAAAATATTTTTAATTATAGAATAGAAAAGAAAATTAAAATCCCATGCACTAGCACTTGTCATTACACTATATAAAGGGCCTATGAACTTCAGAAGAGGAACTCTCAATTCATAGAAGGAGATTGGAAAAAGTTGAGTGTGGAAGTGCCTACACCAAATTCAAATTTTCATGTAAATAGCGACATAGGGGCATTTAATTTGCTTACAAATTATCACATAAGTAAATGCGGTGTGGATATCTCACCCACTTGTCCTACTTGTGGCAACAAGGTCTAAGCCATCATATGTGTTTTAGAGATTGCATTTATGCAACCCCATTTGGATAAGTTTGGTGGCTCTTGATTATATGACTAGTTTTTTCACTTCTTTGAATTGTAGGGGATGGATTTTCAATAACCTCCACAAGAAGGAGCAAAAAAGCTCATTGAGATGGTTGAAATTTAACTTTCATGGTAGTTCGTATGCATATGTGTAATTAGAGAAATAAAACGCTATTCGAAGAAGGCTTTCACCATCCCGTGGATTATATTTCAGTGATTCAAAAAATAGCAAATGATATCAACAACTACAAGCCTGATCAAGTATCAAGAAATAAACATACGTATGAAACCATTTATATAGGTTGGAAGTGTCCTCTAGATGAATAGACCAAACTAGACTATGATTGTACTTACAAGGATTGTTTTGAGCTATCAAGTTGTAGAGATCTTTTAAGGGATTCAAGCGATAGGTGGCATAAAGGGTAATACTCGTAAGCTTGAATAGTGAGAAAGTGTGAGGAAAAGTGGAGCATTATAAATAATCGTACATTTATTTCAAAAATTAAGTAGACTGAAAATACAAAATATTTATCTAAGTAAACTCACTTTGAGATCTCACTCATCAATCATGCAATATCATAACTTTGATATTATTCTTTGGAGAGTCCATAAACAATAAATGACTAATAATTTTGAATACATCAAATTCACCAAAAATCTAAAAAACTATAGATAGAAATACAGTATTCATCTATTGATGGTCCTAAATCATTAATTTGTTGTCCTTATTGAGACTCACTTGTCCCTAACACAATTAAAATCAAAATCTAAATTTAAAGTTTCTGGACCGACCGGCCACAATATGTTGCTGCAGAGAGCGATTTAGGGGAAAAAAATCTGTGATTTTGAGAATGAGATTCTATGTAATTCTTCCTGACAGCTCATCGTGTCTTATGATATTTCCTTTTCATTTTGTGGGGGACAAGTGAAAAAGATGGACCAAGTTACTTAGCCCAACCAATTACCTGCCAATGTTTTTACGTTAATTACTTTTTTTAAAGAGCCTAATCATAAATTTCATACGTTGTTTTCTTGACTAAAAAATAATATTAATCTATTTAACTTATAAAATTATACCGATTAAAAATATTATAAATTAAAATTGTTAAAATAAAAAAAATATATTTAAACAAATTTACAACATCAAAATAAATAACATAAAATAGTAAAATGTCACAAACGTTACAAAGACTACAAAAATAATAAATTTGTGGTGTTTGTAAAACTCATGTATTTGGAGTTGTAACATTGATATCGTCAAAAATTCAAAATCATTGATTATATTTGCATTTGATTGAAATTAATATGTGAATCTGAACTAAAAAACACTACAACAAGACAGAAAAATAAAACGTCACACCATAACGACGAATAAACAAAGAACCACACAAAGACGAAGAAACAAAAAAAAATACGAAAGAAAAACAAAACTCATATTTATTAAATGTAGAAAAGAAGAATAATATAGACTCGAATTCGCATCTTAATATATAAAATATACCTGCAATTTTTAACTATCTGAATTACATTTACAATGTTATTTTTTTGAAAAAATTTACATTAAAAAAAAATAATAATCTCTTTATTTTTTACATATATGGTTATTAAAAAATCACACACGTATATATATATATATATATATATATATATATATATATATATATATATATATATATATATATATATATATATATATATTTAAACAATATAATTGATATAATTTATGATTCAAATGTCTTAAGGTTTTTGGTGAAGATTTAAATTTATATGTGTCGTAAGTCAAACTCAGGCTTTTCAAAATCTGGTCTGACATGTTCCCACCTCTAATGACGATCTCTATGAACATTATCACGATGCAACAGAGATATCAAGGTCGATAGTTGACTAAGATGACCCACTTCATGTACCGAAAATCTTTCGGACAATGGTGATTAGCGGGACCGGCGTTTGGGCTGTGTATCTAGCCCAATAGCACATAGCATCCAATTGGTGAATGACTTAATTTTTTTATATATAATATAATAAAATGAGGGTGAATTTTTTGTTGTTAAATATATTTTTAGCCCTACAAAATAATGACCTTTCAAGTTTAGTTTCTAAATTTTTTTAATTCACTTTTAACCTCTATTTTGATTTTATATGGACTAAAAATATTAATTTTATATATATATAAAAAAAAACTTTTCAAAATAGGAACTAAAATTGAATAAACAAAATTGAGAGATTAAATAGTTGAGAAATTTTTTATAGGAATTAAAAATAAAAATTTTAAAATTTTATAGGAACTAAAATTTATTTTACCTTTTTTGTAATTGTTAAAATTACATTATCTTTTTTTTTATTGTAATTCAATTTTTAAGGTTAAAACAGACTCCAAAATATTTATGATAATAGAGCAAGTGTATATAAATGACAAAGTTTTTGTTTGTGGAAGAGTTTATTTAGATGAATGAATAGACTCACATTTTAACAGAAGATTATTGATGTATCAAGTGTGAGTTAAAATTCTCACATTTAATAAAAGAAATGTTAATAATATATAAGTGAGAAAATTCGTATATCAAATTTTTTAAAAAATTTAATAAAGATAAAATATTCAACTCATTTATATAATTGTTCGTCGCTCTTTAACTCACTACAATGATATGTCCATCTTCTATCATAGCCCATATTGTTGTAATTCAGATGTGATGGCATAATCTCACATCAAATGTAAATTAAATGAATGATATATAAAAACAGATATCCATATTCCCAATCTCTTAAAATTTTGGGAGATATTTTGTCCATAATATATCTTGGTGTCCTTGAAATTTAACCCAGTTGTTACTCAACATTTACACTATGTAAAAATTCTTTACAAAAATCTCTTGCCACGGGACACTATTATCCAATCATTTGAGAGCACAACAGGAACAGGCTACCCTCAAACAGTCCTATTCTGTGAGAGTGAGACTGTTTGGAAGTATTTTCAAATAAATTTGATGCATTTTTTTGTGTGATTGTTGCTTCCCAGCTGTAACTGGACCCTTGTCTTGTCCTCTTTCTTAATTAGTCCTTTCTTTCCATATATTTTCATTTCACTCTTTCCTCTAACCCCTTTATCATCAACCTTAAAAAAATGACCTTTTCTTGTCTTTCAATGTTTATTTTTCCATTAATTACAAAAATAGACCCTACTTTACTACTCTATTTAATTAAGAGTTTAATTGCTATAAAATATTTTACATTATTTATACATCACAATTATTTTCATAAAAATTTAAATATTTTTATTGATCTAACGATTCTAGTTGATTGAGTGTGTAAAACTTTTTTACATTAAAAGTATATATAAATTAAATAATTTAATAAATAGTTTTTTCTATAAATAAAATTAAATTCTCTCGTCATTAAAACACAGTTCAACAGACAAATAACGATATTAATATATTAGACGATTTATTCTAAATTTAAACATAGAACTTCATAATTATATGAATTATTTGCGGTTATATTTGTTGTCTTTTATGAAAAAATAAATAAATAAATTCTGTCCACCAACTAGTTATTAGCTTCTATAAATTCCCCACTAGAATCACATAGAGTCCTCTTCCACTTTCCTATCATATCACTCACACTTTCTAAATAGCCACTAAGATATTTATTTATATATATCATATGGTCCATGATTGCTCTTGAGTTCTATACAAAACCCACTCTTTCTTTTCTTCCACATCTTCTCTCTATTATGTTTAGCTTCAACTTCTAACCTCTTTAATCTTCCTTCTCTCATAGAAAAAAAATTCAGTTTTTTTTCCTTCTCATCAAATAGAAAAAATTGCATATTAATAAAATTAAATGTCCAACATCTTGTTGTTAATGTTTGATATTCATGTATCCAATTCTCAGTGAAATCTTCTTTTCTGGGTGTATGATCAATTCCACTGTTAGGCGCAGGACCCATTTAGTTCAATCTTTCTCTGTTGCTTTTCTCTACTGGCTTTACTACGTTTCATGATTATTAATCCCTTTTAGTTTAAACCTATATCATCTATATTTATATCTTAATATCTATCTATCTATATAATAAAAAAAATTAAAACTATATCTTTTACTATATAAATTATATATATTTGCAGTATTTTTGTGAGTTTGTTTGTTTAATTAAATTCTAGTACTATTTGGGTCCTGCTAGTGTTAATCTTTGTGTTTAGTACTAATTATTGATTAAAAGGGTCAAGTTAATTAATTAGTATATCTCATCATGGCTTCATCAAGTGGAACATCTTCAGGGTCAACTTTGCTGCAGAATTCTGGTTCAGAAGAGGATTTACAGGTGTTGATGGATCAGAGGAAGAGGAAGAGGATGATATCGAATCGAGAATCGGCCAGACGGTCTCGGATGAGGAAACAGAAACACTTGGATGATCTTGTGTCTCAAGTGGCTAAGCTGAGGAAGGAGAATCAAGAGATACTCACAAGTGTTAACATCACAACTCAAAGGTGTTTGAGTGTTGAGGCTGAGAATTCTGTGTTGAGGGCTCAGATGGGTGAGTTGAGCAATAGGTTGGAATCTTTGAATGAGATTGCTGATGTTTTGAATGCAAGCAATGGAGTTTTTGGAACTGCATCAACCACTTTTGTTGAGCCAAATAATAGCTTCTTCTTTAATCCTTTGAATATGTCTTATATGATGAACCAGCCTATTATGGCTTCTGCAGACATATTGCAATACTGACACTTCAGATTGAAGATGTATCTGGCGACTAACATGTGTTACCGTCAAACACCAACACAATACTGAAATATATGGTTATATTGAATTATTTCTTCATTTCAAATTATTGTCAGTGTCATATTAGGTATCTCTATTCCTGTCAATTGATGAGATATTGTAATCACTACTACCATATATGATAATGAATAAGTGAAGGTGTGTGTGATGAAGTGCAAGGGTTGTTAGGTGCTGGTTCTGTGAATGGGGCCTGTTTTAGAGACTAGTGTGTGTGATATTGAGGCATTGGCTATGGCCAATATAATATTGTTGTCACCTACCTTTGCTATATTATAATAATAATAATATGGACCTAGTTCTTCATGTAATTATTTATTCTGTTCTATGTTTTTTTTATATAAAAAACTCCCTTAAAAAAATTGAATTCAATGTATTAGCAAATTTTCTTTGTATTTTGATATCTTTTAAGCGATTTTAGTGCAAATTAAGCAGGGTAAGTACTTTTTAATTTTTTTTAATATTCTTCAATTCTTTGTTTTTATTAAAAGTTTATTTTAATTTTATTCACTTTATTATATTTTATTTTTATTTAAGAATAATTATGTCATTTTATAATTATACTTCTTTTTTTTTTCTCTCATTTTCTATTTAGTTTTATTCATACCAAACAACTAAAAAATTATCTTACTTTTGTTTTATTATCTACGCACTTTCATTTCTTGAACATTTTTTTCTTTCACTTTCTTTTTACTTTATTTTCTCGTCTAAACAAGGCATCATAGATGTGTGCCGTGTGTATCGATTGAAGGAAAAGTCCAAAATAGACCATCAAAAGAAAAAGACATAAACAAATGTAAAAGCTAGTAGGCGTGGCAGCCCCATATAGTGGTTGCAGTTTGGAAGGAATTTCTTTAATAGGATTTTGGTTTTGCCTTGTAACTATCTAAACGCACTTCAAATTAAGGTAAAAGTAATAGGATTTTTGTTCTAAACGTAATTTTGTCAAATTTTAATAGGTAGGTAGTGGGTTTTGGTGCATTTTAATACATTGTGTTTTCTTCTAATTATGGTGTGTTTATACATTAGACCACTTTGATAAATATTCTATGATAGACTAAAAATTATTTGAAATACCAAACACGATTGATATCACTTTTAAGAAGTAGAGCTTGCATTTATTTTTATTCTTCTGAGTAAGACAAATAGTGTTTTAATTGGAGTCTATTCAACAAAAAGAAAAAAAAAATTCATTTAGTTTTAAAACACTCTTTGTTAAAAAAAAGATTGAAATATCTATTTTTGTTTTATTTATTTTTTCTGAATTAATATCAATAAAGTCATCAATTCACCGGCTGGAACAAGTAAGTTCATACGCTTCTATTTCAGGCTGGTATTGTGACTCATCAATGGAAATTTTGTCTTCTTCCAAAAGCAAATTAATTTGATTGAAGGTGGTTAATTTTTTCACTATATATATTTACCTATTAAAAAAATCTAAATACAAACCAGTTTAAATTCAATTTTAATAAAAAATAATAATTTTATAAAATCAAGATGATTTAGAATCATTTTTATAGACGGTCAGACGAAAGTAAACTTAAAATAGGAAACGCATGCAAACAATTTGAAGATCTATTCGTTTACAAAAATATTTTTAATTTTCATTCTTTTAAAATATATATTGTGTTTTGATATTTTCAAAATTTCTAAAGAAATCGAATGTATTTTTAAACTGAGAACCATTATATATAATATCTACCGCTCCTTTGTTTTATGATTTAAGGTGAACATTTTTTGTGTTTAATTCTAATATCCCAATTTTCAAATCTCAAATTTATTATCATGGCGTGAACACATCAAACATACAATCACGTAGAAGATCGTCGTCTTAACTTTGATGTTGGACAATGTCTTAGACGTGGTTTTAAACATTCACCAAATTAAAAGACACTCGTATCATCTAAACATACAAATATTTTTCATTATTTTCTTGGGACTAATCTAAGGAAATTAACAAAGATCGGTTTTGATAATACAGAGGTATACGTGTCAAAAATATGATAATAAAGAGAGGCTAAGGGATAACAAAAATGATCAACCAAGAAATTATTGACAACAGAAACCAAAAAGCAAAGGGAGGAACATAAAAGTTGCTAGGACAAGTTCTTGGAAAGATATAAAGTTATTCACACGTGATTAAAAAAAAACGAAAACGAAAACAAAAACAAAAGTAATCTAATATATTTAGTCTAAAATTTAGATTAAATACGTCAATTTTTTTTAATCAATTTGTGTTTTTATTTAAGATTAGATGAAGAATTTATGTATGATCGGATTCAAAATTTCTATATTGATAAATAAATGCACTTCGTTTTCTGTTGAGCATTAGAATAGCTTCCTGAACAGAAAATCTTTAGAATACTTCTTTGATTAAACCAATTAATACCTACCCTTTTAAAAGAGTTTTATAAGATTTAATTAATGGAAAGGTAACCGTAAGGAACTCTAATACGAAAAGGAAATTGTCAAATGAAATGAAACTAATGAAAAAGAAATGATGTTTACACCAGACATGATCGAATCTTTTAATGAACTTGCTTTTCTTCTTCTTTTTATATTAAAAAAAACCAATAAAAATTTGGAAATTGACGAAAAATATGATCGTTAATATGAGAGTGTGAACAATTTAACTGATTTGTTTTTGAACAAATTCAACATGATAAAAAAAAGAGAAAAACACATCTACAATCACTATTAATTGTCATAAAATTATATGGCGCCAAAATAGTTGATGTAAAAGTGATCAATAACTAACTTCAAATTAGCTCGAAATCTATACCAAACCTAGCTAGATGCAGCGCATGCATCTACTTTTAAATAAATATCTATCGTATTTGTGTATGGAGAAAATTTAGTTTTGTGTGTTTAGATTCTCTGACTAATATTAAGCATTGTTAAATAATGACAATTTAGTTTACAAGAGTGTGGAAGGTTTCTGTATCAAAGCATGTAATGGGGGTGGAATTGTATTGATATTTGGTGAATATGGAATGTGCATCATTTTGTGTGTTTTGTTTTGGTCTTTTGCATTGCTTGTGCTGGGTCTCTTAGTATAGTTGTTTTTGCCTCTTTTAAAAATTTGTAATAAGTTAAATTATGTTAATTTTTTGGAATGAATTTGGATCCTCCTTATTAAAACTTTTTCTATGTCATTTTGCTCACCCACTGATTTACATTCGTAGAAATAACAGTTAAATAATGATAGAGATTTTGTATTTGCGGCATGATTATAAAAAAAAAATTAATTTTAAATGGTATTCATTTTAATGAAACAACATGAAAATATAATTTTTTAAGTGTTTATTTTTAAAAAAACTATATAAGTTGTGATTGTTTAAAAAACAATTTAGCTTCCACAACATTGTTAAGTTAATTTTATGTTGTCATGATCATAACAATATGAAGTCTAAGTATATCTAAAATGATAAAATATTTGTACCAATATTTCATTGGTACTGGTATTTGTATTGTACTTGTGTATATTCTTTTTTTTTTCATTATTTCATTGTAATAAAATTAGTGATTTTATTATATATACTAATATAATATTATTTATATATTTAAATTTATTTATTATTGTACTCGAACAATTTTTTTATTTTTTAAATTTTTATTAATAAGTAGGAGATAGGAGATTAGTAAGTAATAGCATGGCAATATGAGTTCAATTTTTTTTTATATAAACAAAAATATATATTAACGACAATAAAAGGGTACTCAACTAGATTAAAAATTAGAAAACTTTATCCTATACCTCATTTTTATACTTATACCCTACAAATTTATGAAGATGTTAAAAATATCCTCAATTTTTTTTTACTATTTTACCAAATCTAAAATCACTTTTTTTTATCATTTCATCATTTCTGGAACCAGTAAAAAAGGTTTACAGTAGGTAAAAATTTTCCGATAATTTCTGAAAAACTATTTAGAAGAATTCTAGTACACAGAGTGCTTATGGAAAACTTTTTATAAGTTTTCCGGTAGATAAGGTATTTACCGAAAAACTAAAAAAAAATTCCGGTGCAGAATACAAAAATGTGTATTACCAAAAAAAACTTTCTTCAACTTTTTCGGTTCTAGAAAAAAGACAAGTTTTTCGGTACATCCTTTTTTAATACACCATAAATAATAATTAATACACCATAAATATTTTTAAATAATAATATACTATAAATAATTAATAATTAATACACCATTAAATAATTAATACACCATAAATCGTCGACTTCTATGCGAAGTAGTAGCAGCATCCATAGACGATTCAAAGTCTACAACTTTGCTGTCTCTACCTTTAGCCCTACCCACTGAAAAAAATTAGTTAAAATCAAATGAATTAAATAAATACTAATATAATAAATAATTAAAACAAAAAAATTAGTTTAAAATATATATATTTTTTTAAATCAAACAACTACCGAAAAACTTGTGGATGAAGTTTTTCAGTAGCTTCCAGAAATGTCACATTGAAGTTTGCTGGTAGTGTATTTTTTTCGGAAAACTTGAAATAAATTTCCCGATAGTTCCGAAGAACTTCAAAAATGATTTTCGGAAATGATGTTCTTTACCAGAATTTTTTTTTAAGTTTTCCAGAATTGAAGTTGTGTACCGGGAAACTTAAAAAAAAAATTCTGGAAAAAAAGAATTTTTTTGACACTAACTTGTATGTTTCAGAAATGTTTAATAGAAGAAAGGAAGAAAAAAAAGTCACTTTTAATAATATATATAAGTATTTTAATGTTTTCCTTTACATTTTGGGAAACATAGATAAAAGAGAGGTACACAATAAAACATAGATAAAAGAGAGGTACACAATAAAATTTTCTAAAAGTTAGTTACTATCCACTTTGAAGACAAAGGTTAGAACAAAGAAAAGTGATACCAGATGAAATACTATTTCTAGCCAAGGTCCACGACCAAGATAAGTTCTTAATGCTTAAAAATATGAGTCTACTTTGATTTTTAACGCTTAAAATATTGAGGCTTTAGTTTCCTTAAGATTTCGCCATTTCTTTTTTACTTCTTAAATCTTAAATAATGACAACAAACAAAACATCCATACCATTATTAATTTATTATATAAATGTAACTAAAGTCTTTTTTTTTTATAAATGTATCAATAGGGTTATTTCGTGAGCACTGATCTCTGGTTAATTGTCAATGCTTTTGATAAATAAAAGGCAAATTATTGGTGCTTTCGAGAAAATAGTACTTATACTCACAAGATAAATATAATCTAAAAATAAATATACTTAAAAATTAATTAAATATAAAAAAAATGATGTAGTACTAAACGATTGAATAATTTGAATGTTGAGTAGAGTAATACAGTAGTCAAAGTGTTCACCATAAAAATAAAAAATACATCTAGTGGTCAGCTACGCAACTCACTCTCTTTAAATAATCTTCAATTCTTCATTTGTCAACCCTCACAGCTTGTCTTTTGAAATGACAAATAGACCACATGAGGATTTTGGATGCCCAAAAAAAACAACCATATAATTACACATGCGAATTACACAAAAAACAAATTACTTATTTCAAGTGTGCTACAATTTAGACTGCCATCTCATTTTTCATCCTTAGACCTACTACAATGGATTAGAGTATTCTTTGTAGTTCAATTCAATAATCTTATTTGCTCGTAAAAAATGTTTGTATTTGCATGTGCTAAACATGATTTAACATATATATGATCTTATTTAAAAAATAAAATGTAAGACTTGGTTTGCAAATGATTAAGGTTGTCTTCTAATTTTATCTTTATTATTGTAACTAATTTTTTTTATCCTTTATAATTTAAAATAGTTTAAATAATTTATTTATAAATAATTTTAGTAAATAATTTAAAATAAAATAAATTTAAAGTAAATAATAATTGAGCTTATACCATTTTTTATAAATTAGTTCAAGTAGTTTATAGATTATCATTTTTTTCTTTCAATTTTACCTTCATTGTTGTAACTAAAATTCATTTTACC
>JBBPBP010009779.1:20862245-20892122 GCA_037974735.1 Cicer chorassanicum | reverse complement strand
AGTTACAATAGTAATGTAAAATTGAAAAAAAAAACTATAAACTGTAAACTAATTAGGAATTAGCTTATAAAATAAATTATAAACTATAACATTATAAATAATTGTTATCAGAGTTTATAATTTATAAGTTGGTTTTTAACGCTGCAAAACGGAAACTATATAGACAGAGTACAAAATATTGTTGGATAAAACAAATTGGTGCACAACGTCTATTCAATGTGTTTTTTGTATTACGATAAAACAAATTGGCGCACAATGTCTATTCAATGTGTTTTATGTATTAAAATAAAACAAATTGGTGCCCATTGTCTATTCAATGTGTTTTTGGTACATGTGAATTTTAATAGTTAATATATACATAAGAAAGAGGGAAAATGTTAGCAGTAAGAGTTAAACCTAGAACTCATGCATGTAATTCATTTGATATCTTTAGTCAATTAGAATACTCCTTTGGTGGGAATTAGTTTAACAATCTGATTGTATTTATAAAAGTGATATATTCAAGATAATCATGACCACCGGAAATAGTCGAAGACACTCTTGGACAATAGTGAACAATTGTTGATGGTGGTTCCGTTTTTTATGGGAGTATCTATAAGTACTATGATATTCAAGTCACTAGAAGATATAACTATTTATATAGAGATTCCTTAAAGGGTGATGACAGTTATTTTATTACGGGAGTCCGACACAAGAAACGGGTGACCGTCTAGTTGTCATTTAACAGTTGTGATTGACGGGGACAAATTTGGCGCTAAGACATAAGTTTGACACCCAAATGTACGAGAGTTCAGCTCTAATTGAATTAGATTAAAGTTCAAATTAATTCGGTAGTGACCTTATTCAATTTAAAAAAACAAAATTTATTTTATTTTATAAATTTAACTAGAGTCAGACTTAGATAACAAGTTTGATTATAATATGAAAGAAAAAAAAGCTAAATCTGGCGTTAAAAATATACAAGGTTGATTATAAACGAATGATATCACTCACCTTAAAATTAAATTGTAAAAATGACTAGTTCTATCTAAAATAAAAAGAATTGAAGTCTATGCAACGATTTTTATAGGCTTTTACAAGCAACTCATGTTTTATGTATAAATCATCTGTTGAGATCTGTGATACATATGTCTAATTTTGTAATGATTACAACTCGATAATTTCTCCTCTCTTTAAAGTTACCTGCAACCAAACAAATAAAAAGTGGCCATATTTTGTCTTATTTTAATTTTTATGAGATACATTCACATTGCATAATGGTATCCTTAAATTGACTTAGTGGCGGCCAAACAAGAGTAGTAGCCACACCATCGTGCGCAATAAAATGATTAATAGAAATCGATTTAATTAATCTTATATATCCGCTACCATATAGTAATTTTTAGACAACAATTAAGACAACATATATTTCTTTAGTGGGGTTAAAATAGATATAGATACAAATGTAATGCAATCTTGTGAATATAATTTTGATACTAAAAAACGATAAAAATATTTGATATATTGAGTGCAGATTTCAATCTGTATTATTTATTCATTTTTCGATATTTAAAGTGAGTGTGAATTTCGTTGCTGGATTGTTTGAAAAAATAATAGGTCATGCGGCTGTTCTTATTCATTCGGATGATCCATAAAGTTGCCTGGCTAGCTTAGCTTACGATATGTAGGGAAAGGGACCCATTATTATTTTTAGATTGGAATATATTTCACTGAATATAACAAGATTTTGAATTGAGGGTTCACAACAAGTTTTAGAGTATAATTTGAAACTTTCAAAAAATTAAAAAATGAAATATAATTAATTTATTGCTTGAAGTTATCTGTAATACTCATTAGTTAGTTTGTTAAAGAATATAAAATCTTATCCATCAATCTTTTTTAAGTGAGTATCCATAATCCATATATCTACTTTACCTAACAACTTGCATTCCTCCTCTTAATTACGAGCATTAAAATGGAAGGAATATTTCTCAATGCATAAAAATTGAAAATGAAATGAACGGACAATATTATTTTGGGATGAAAGCAAAGGCTATACATATATCTTTTTAAGATGCTTTATGGTAACATTATTATCCAAGAGACTTAGCAAAAATAAAATAAATTAAATATATTAATATTTATTGACTAAAATGTCTCTCTTATAAAAACAATAAAAGAGAGTATTATATAAATTTTTCAATAAAGTTAATTCTTTTTAATTTTAAAAAATATGCGATTTCTGTCATCTAAATTTACCTCAAAAGAAAATGAAAATAGCATGCATAACTAATAACAATTATAACAAAAGTAATAATTTAATTAATTGATAAAGTTTCTCTAGTTTTCAAGTATATATACAAGCATTTGGAATCATTCTTAAAAAAAGGGGAGCACTTAGGTGAAAAATACATGATATGCCATGTTATTAATTTTTCATCTTTGTCTTTTATTTATTTTTAGTTATTCCTTTCTAGAAGCATGTAGACATTGGGCTGCAAATCTGGAGTAAAACAATTGGTATTTTGATTCTCTATTTTTATATAAAATTATATCCAATAATAATCCAACACATGCAATTTAGGCTAAGCACAAAAATATCATGACTCTAGATCGATTTCCATAATTTAATAGACTAACAAAAAACATATAAAATATAAAAAAAGTGAGACGGAGGACCCCATATGTCTTACATTTAAAAACTTTCTTGTGCTTGACAAATACAAAATAACATAAGTGAAAAGGCATTAAATTATAATAAGCAAAAGGGGGATGAAAGTTGTGGTATTTTGATTTATGATCACGCGTCTAGAAGAAAAAGTAAGTAAGCAGCTTAAATAAAAATAAAGTAAATATAAGCTCAACTAGTGAAAAGAGGGACAAGGGTGATGAAAAATGTCCCACGATGCTTTCTTCTTTTTGTATTTCATTGCATGTTAGGAAAGTTGGTATAGTACATTTATTTATGTCAAACGGGGAGAGCATGTGGCCAAGCCAGTTTTTTGAATGGTTCACATGCTTCCATAGAAAGGTGTACTATTTTTGTGTTTATTTTGTACGATATACGATTTTAGTTGGGATCTAATTTAAGGGTGTTATACTAGTGGCAATGTATAGCCATTGATATAGAATTTGTCGATTTAAGTTGCTCTCCAATAACTAGAAGAGATATATAATGCGTGTAAAAATAAATTAAGAAACATTGTATCTTAATGATGATATATGTATGTAAATAAATAGTAATCAAATTAAGACCGAGTAATACACCCGCCAAATAATTAACAAGAAGGAAGGACTACAATTTGGAGATAGACAAAGCAAAAGTTTTGCAATTTCAAATTTCAAAATTAATAAAGAGGATAATATTTTTATGTCTAAATTGTCGAGATAACTTATTTAGTGTATGATTAATACATTAGAATCGACAAAATTACGACGAGATTATGTGATTTTATAAAAGCCACCTTTTATAACTTTTATAAAAAAATGATTTCACCAATCTTATCGCAAAAACAAATAACAGTTAAAAAATGATTATCTTTTTCATCATTTTAGAAGCAAATATTATTTTCTTGTGAAGAGTTACCGTATAGAGTCGGGTATGGTGTGACAATTGTGTACTAAATTTAGATTCTATTTGATAAAACTAAGTTATAAGTTGATTCATAGCTGAAAACTAATTTATAGTTTATGGTTGATAACTGATAGTTTATAGTTGATTGAAATTAAAATATTTAGTAAATTTAGCCTTTGTAAATTTGAATTGACAATAAAATACTCAATTATTTAATTCTAAATATATTTTATTTTATGAATATAAATAAACGATAACATTCATGTTAATCTCAATTAAATTGACGATTATAGTTTTTTTTATATTAGAAGAGATGGTAAATTCCAACATTCAATCTAACAATATCGATATTTACTAATTCAACTATAATTTAAGGAAAATTGATGACCATTATTAATTAAACAATATCTTATCTACACTGAATCTCTAAATAAAATTTAATTCAGATATATGAAATAAAATGTCCAAAAGAGATTGTTGTCCTCTATTCGGATGGCGGTAGTTTAGTTACCTAACCTGCAAATACTATAATACTATTTTGCCAAATGTTGTCTAATCCATGTCTTTTTAGTTTAATATATAGAGAGATTGAAACAAATAGCAGGGAAAACATGTTGGATTGTTTGGGTTTGCTTTCAATCTAGATTGTGTAATTGTACTTGTATTTATGTTTGTGTTGTTGTACCTATAGTTAGGTGAAGTTTATTCTTCAATTATTTCAACATTTTGTATGCTTTTGGTTTTTGTTATTTGTTATTTGTGTCTATCCACAATATAGCATTTGATATTTTATTATGGCTGTAGTAAGCTGTGAACATAAAGGTAGGAAAGTTCAGATTCTAATAGCGATGGTAATATAACAGAAAGATAAACAAGTATATGAAGATAATAACACGAACATATTTGTGTAAAAGGCTAAATAAATTAAAATACTAAAATACAAAATAGAAAAAAATGTAAAAAAATTATAAACTCAATTGTTACTTTAAATAATATCTACAAAATAGCTACTAAAAAAACAAAATCTAAAACACACCACTGTATACAATCAACCAACCAAAGAAGATTGTTTACGAAACACATATTACTTTATCAAAGAAGGTTATATACTAATTTATTAGTATTACCAAAAATAATTTTATATATTAGGGTTTAATCAATAAATAAACGATTTTTTAAAGAATTTAATTTATATATGTCGTTAGTGTATAGAGTTTTATACTATCTATCAATCACAATCGTTGAATCATTAGTAATATTTGAATTTTGTCATAACTACTTATAAAATCATCTATATGATTGATTATAATTTACCTATTTAAATTTTTTATACTAAGAGTACATAAAAAATTAAACTCATTTCAAATACTTTGCGCCCAAAAATGCAAATTTGACTAGATGGAAAATGTGCCAAGAATTGTCTTATCCCAAATGAAACCACACAGTAATTTGAGTTCTGTTTTGTAGCTAGAAGAAATACTTATCTATAATCCAGTTAGTAGGGGGGATTGTACCCATTGTTCACCATATGTGCCATATAGTGTATACATGTTAATGAGTAAGTTATTTCAGATTTTTTAATGAAAAAAAAAAAAGTTTGTTTCAGATTTTTTTATATTATTTTATTAAAAAATTATCTTTTAGTTAAAAATGAAAAACTAATAATAGCAACTTTTTATATTCTCTAGATGAAAGAGAAATGTTCTACAAATTTTAAAAACGCGGACTTTAACTCATTAACGAGAGAAAATGATTTAATTACCCTTATCTTTTTAAAAAAATATAAAACTGTCCTCGTCAACTTTTACGGGAGTTTTCTACGTACCGCGTCAATTTCATGCACTCAATTGTGACCATTTTTCTTCTTCCATGAGACTTTAATATAGGTTTTCATCAAGTAAGTTTTATTTTCCTTTTTAATTTCTCCACATCGTATTTTTGTTATTTCTATGCCTTTTATTTGAATCATTTTATTTTTATATTATTCATATGTTGATACGATATTTTTTTTGCTTTTGTATATTTATTTATTGCATTTTGATGACTACTTAAGGTACATTAATCAATTTTGAAATGTGTCTAAGAAATGATAATTAGAAAAGTCATGTCTTTTATGGTAATTTTGTAGTTTAAAAATTCACTTTTATAAAATTATATACAAACAAATTAAAAATCATTTAAAAAAATCATTTTTATGATAGTAAACAAAAGAAAATTAAAAAAAAAATCATTTTTAAACAAATTTCTAAAAATAATATCTAATTTTTTTAACTAAAAATCGTTTTTATTTAAGCTCAAACAAACACACATAATATCACGGCTTTGTTAGATTCTCCCATCCTAATGCTATTTGAATTGATCAATTTAGATTATTATTTTTTATCTAGAAAGTGTATTTTAACAAAAACAATATATTTAAATTAACCAATTTAGAGGTATTAATATGAGGCTTTCGACAAATATAGAGGTGAGAGAGAAAACTCTATTTTGTTGAATCTTATTTTGAAGACCCAATTTATAACAGACTTAAATGCAGTTTTAGTCCCCATATTTTAACTGATTCGTAATTTTGGTCCCCTTATTTCTAATTTCGCAATTTTAGTCCTCCTATTTTAACTGATTCGTAATTTTGGTCGCCCTGTTTTTAATTTCGCAATTTTAGTCCCCTATTTTAACTGATTCTTAATTTTGGTCCATCTATTTCTAATTTCGCAATTTTGGTCCCCTATTTCTTAAAATTGAGACATTTTGTCCTACCTATATATTTAACTATTAATATTGATTCGGTCAATGATGACGAGGTTTTATTTTTTTTTTATGATTACTTGGACTTATTTAAAAAAAAAATGTAACTCATGTTTTTAAAAAATAAAATTCACTACTCATATTTTAAAAATAACTTTTAAAACAATTGCTAGCTTTGATTATTAATTAAAATAAACACAAAATAAAATAAGATGGTTGAAAATACATTTGTACCTTTTTAAAAATTATTGCGATTCTATGTACACCTTTGAGAAAATAAATAGAGGTATACAATGAATCACAATAATTTTTAAAAAGTAAAAATATATTGTTGACCCTTTATTTCATATTATGGTTATTTTAATTAATAATTAAAGCTAGTAATTTAAATTTAAAAAAAAAACAATAATATAATTGTGATAACATTATTAATAGTAATTTAAATTACTAGCTCTAATTATTAATTAAAATCTCTAGATAGGACAAAATGTCTCAATTTTAAGAAATAGGTGACCGAAATTATGAAATTAGAAATAGAGGAACCAAAATTAAGAATCTATTAAATTATGAGATTAAAATTGCAAAATTAAAAATATAGGGACCAAAATTATGAATCAGTTAAAATAGAATGACTAAAATTGTAAAATTAAAAATAAAAGATCAAAATTACGAATTAGTTAAAATAAGGTGACTAAAACTGCTTTTATAATAATGATATATGACCCGTGGCTCGCTAGGGACACCCTAATTATGTCCACAAATTTTGGGCCTTTGGGGTTGGCTAAAACCAATTGTATGCTTGAAGTAGAAAAGTTTACCTCCTGATTGTTGCAGCGTCTCAGCAATTAATGATTCTTTTGTACTTTTGATATTTATATTGACACATCTTGTGCTAAGTGTTGGTTTTTACTAATTTATTTTACATTTATTTTTTAAAAAAAGTTTGTGACAACAAATTTTTTGAAATTTTATACTGTCTGTATTTTTTTATTTTTTAGCCTGGAGGTTATTAATGGGCCAGCCCGATTATTGAAAGGAAATTTTACTCTATACCCTCTCCTTTACCTCTATACCCCAAAATTTAGATGAAAAAATTAAAATATCCTCATATATATTAATAGTCACAATTTTTTTTCATTTCCTCACTTCAAGCTTTCCGGTACACACAAGTGAGTGGCAAAAAATTCATTTTTACCGGAATTTTTTTTTCAAGTTTTCTGGTACAGAACGCATTACCGGAGAATTTCAAAAAAGTTTTTTGGAAAACTTATTTCAATGTTTCCGGAAATAATGAACTACCGGCAAACTTGTTTATGACTTTTCCAAAAGCTACCATAAAACTTCACTCACAAGTTTTCTGGTAGTTAAATTTTTTTTAAAAAAAAAAATTATTTGTTTATATTTTTTATTATATTAGTATTTATTTGATTTTAACTATTTTTTTTTCCAGTGGGTAGGGCTAGAGGTAAAGACGACAAAGTTATAACAAGACCACATGACTTAAAATGTTCATCGTCTATGTATGTTGCTCCCGAAAGAGTTCGTCAGATAGCATCGCGTAGAAGACGACAGTTTATAATGGAAGATGATAATTTGGAGGAGCAGACTGATATATCTATAGTTGAGGAGGATCATGCGGTACATGAGGATGTACATGCGGTACATGAGGAGCATCAGATGCATGAGGAGAATGAGGTACCTATACAGGAGGAGCATGAGGAGGTACCTATACAGGGAGAGGCACCTGTGCTGACACGGTATCTTGGAGGGCCGTATGATCTGTCGGTCCTTACTCAATACCGGTATCACATGTCAGCGAGACTATGGTTTGGTCAAGTAAGTTAAATTTATTATTTATGGTGTATTAAAAAAATATTTAAATTAATTATTATTTATGGTGTATTAAAAATATTTAAATTAATTATTATTTATGATGTTTTAAAAATATTAAAATTAATTATTATTTAACGTGCATTAAATAGTTGGTGTATTATTTATGGTGTATTCAAGTTAATTATTATTTATGTTCTATATTTAGGGTATATTTTAATATTATATGCAAGAGCGACCAATGCTAAAAATTGTTGTCCATGGAAAAAATTGAAACAATTTACTCCACCCGTTCTCCCGCGAAGTATAGGGACGTTGGTGAATTTATCTGGGTTAGGACCATTGCAATGGGGGAGTCTGAAACTGATTGACAACAACTTGATTTCTGCTTTTGTGGAAATATGACACCCAGAGACTTCGCCATATCACATGTCATTTGGTAAAATGATGATTACTCTAGACGATGTTGTCAATTTGTTAGACGTTCTTATTATGGGTGAGTTCTACACTCCACCAGCTGACCTAGATAGTGCAATGACATGTAATCTTGTCATTACTTTATTAAGGGCGCCTCCAAAAGAGATATGGGAGGAAACAAAAAAAATCAGGGGTGCACACTACAAACTAGATTGGTTGAAAGATGTATTCAGAAGGCACTGTCAAACCCAACGATTGGATTGTGCTGCTCGGGCGTATTTGCTGAATCTAGTAAGGAGTACTATTTTTGCAGATGAAAGTCATACATTAGTTGATGCAAAATACCTTCCTTTATTCAGAGATGTAGATGGTACCAATAAATACGATTGGGGTAGTGTTGCACTGGTAGTTCTTTATGACTACCTCTCTGATGCTAGCTGTTACGACACCAAACAGTTAGGTGGATACATGTCTCTGCTGCAAGCAATAAATAATTATGATTTATTTTTATTTATGTTTATAATTAATTTATTACATAATTATTTATTTTTATGTTTATAATTAATTAATTTATTTTTATTTGCAACAAATGTTGGATATACGAATATTTTTCAGATATTTGTAAAAGAGGTGATCAGGGTGCTAATGTTCAGTGCATTGCCCGAATGAATAGATGGAGCTACAAGCAAGGCAAGCACAAGATCCATGAGTATAGACGTATGATTGACGCACTAACACCTGCTGAAGTCATATGGAGACCATGGGAGAATCATAGGGATGTTGTTCCCTTTGATGATATCGTGTTATACACTGGTCACCTACGACTATGTAGCACAACAGCGGAATATCTACAAGAGAGGTGTCTTAGACAGTTTGGTTATATCCAACATATTCTACCACCGCCACCTCCTGCCTTTTCTAGATTACTGATGTAGATGTCGAATGGCTGGGATATGTGACCCATGTCTCCGAGATATTTCACAAGATCCATGCAGCTACATATCCATCTGAGTGTCACAAGGGATATTTGGAGTGGTTCTATCGGATATCTCATCCACTACTAGTGCGACCAGATGGTGTACCCCAGGTCCCAGATTTTGGTGTCCCGACCACTGCTGCAAATGGTTCTACTTCACAGCCGCCATCTATCCTACAGCAGATTGGTGATCTTTTACAACAGGGGTTGAATGAACATGAAGCTAATCCAGATGATGAGTTGTATATTCACTTTTATAAAGCTTTGTATTTATCGCGTCGTCATACTAGTTAGTAGTAACTTTTATAAACATTGTGCTTTTGAACATCTATGGGTTGTTATGTCGTTTACTTTCTTTTAAACATCTATTTTAAACACTTTATGTTAGTTTGTTTTCATATTCATCTATTTTTAGCATTATTGTTATGTCGTTTACTTTCTATCATTTGTGATGAACTATAACGAAAACAAATAATAACAAGATGAAATAGAGCGACAATAAACTAAAATATAAAATTAACTAATAACAAGTGATTTTGTAACAGTTTTAAAACATTAAGCTTCATCTAATAACATTGCATTTACGAATTCTCTAGGTGAATTTTGTGTAACACGTGGCAAATGACCTAATAAATACCCCCAATGTTGTAGACGCTCTGTATATGCTATTGCCCAATAAGTTGCTTCATTGGTGCGATATTTATTCCAACCTGGTGCAATGTCTGACATTGAAAATCCATCTTTCACCTTTAACTGCAAAATAAGATCATATGATTATTTTAAAAATTCATTGGATTATTTTAAAAAATTAATACATAAGAAAATAAGATAATTTTATCGGAACCCAATGATTTCCATCAACAAAACCAATATATATCACACCTTCATTTGTTGTCGATCCCGAATGTGAACCCCTCATAGGAAAGAAAATCATTGAAAATGTCTGACCAAACGTGACGAGAATAATATTATATGTTGTCGCTATCACGTAACCCATTTCAGGTATGGACAACCATTTATCTATGGGTTGAAGACCTAAGCTTGCTATCTTCAACGAATATCTTACTTCTCTAATGTGTCATGGGAACAGCCTATCATATGGAGTTACATGAGAAGCAATCTCCTGGTACAAACTATTGCGGACCAAAGACCGAGAGTCCTCACCGTGTCCAAGCAATAATTCAATAGCGCGAAAACCACAATTTTCATCCACTACCACATCAAATATGTCATCAATGTATGGCGACATCGGGAAATTATTTCTGTAACAAATACTTTGATGATTGAGATGATTGAGGGTTTTTTTTTTTTATTGAGAAAGTTGTCTCTTCTTTGATGACTGAGATGGTTGGGAACCAGGATCATCACAATATGTTGCATTAACATGCTCAAAGTAAGAAGGGTCTCAATATACATCATATCCATCTAGCTTCTTACCCATACTCTTCTTCACTCGTCCTTTCGTTTTAACTTTTTTCAGGTGGTGGATACATTGAACTTATGGTTGGAAAAGCAAGTTCACGCAATTTACTTTTCAACACTCGTTTTCCTATAACATCAAGTGATCGAAAGTGTTTCCATAAGGCATTCATCTCCGTAGACATATCCAACTCTGATCCATCTTATGTGTCTTGGGTGAGTTCACATTCCATGTTTAATTTTCTCCATTGAATATCCACATAATTTAGAGGAATTGGTTCACCCATCAATTTATAATGTGCCAATTCACAAGCACAAGGTAACTTGTATGTCCTTCTGAGAGAACACCCACATACAGATTTGTTAGTACCCATCCACTCAACTTTCTCGTATTCTTCAGCAATACGTCTTTGAGCTTCTCTTGATACAAATGTATTCAATCCCTGATAAAATGGATTTATGTGTTCATGCTTTTCGTCATATAAAATTTTCTGAAATGAGCCCCTGATTTTTTTTTTGTTGCAATCTTATCACGTTGTTCATAGCCTCCCAACATTTACACATGTCACCCATGTTGGGTTCCAACATTAACTTCAGTTTTCAATGAGCTGACTCAACCCTATCATTACATGTAAATTGTCACCATTAAGCAATCCAACCATATATAATAAAATTACAAAATCAAAGTTTTAGAGTCTGTAAGATCAGATGTGCACCTAAGAGGGGGGGTGAATTAGGTGTTTGGTTATTTTGATAGTTTTTAGAATTATAGTGATTGATTTTTGCGTTCAATGTTGATAGATGAAGAAATAAATAACGGTAAGTAAATGAACACTGCAATTTTATCCTGGTTCCCCTAATAACCAAGGGTACGTCCAGTCCTCTTGCTCACCACAAGAGATTTTCTTCACTATCTGTCAGAATATGTACAAGTCCTCACCCTGGGACCTTGGCAACAATCTTCTAACAAACTTTCAATGATAGAACACTACTATCTTAAAGAAAGTACAACTTTCTTTTACAATCACTTTGTCGATTTGATAAGGGTATATGAATAGAAAGGAAGTATGATGATAAATAATTCAAGATTTATTCAAGTACTTTGAGAACCTTAAGGATATGAAAATGATATGCAAGTACTTGAATTTCTGAAAACGATTTAGAGAAAAATTCAGAAAGTTTAGTTCAAAGTCTTTGAAAATGTGTAATTCAAAATTCGTAATTTGAATATAAAGTTATGACCTATTTATAGTCCTCAAATATCTCTTTAGATTCGTGGCCTTTGATTCAAGAGGTTTGAGAAAGAATTGCAATGTTTTAAATTGAATTCAAAGCTGAAAAATTGCATTGCTTCCAGTTGTATTCGACTACAAGAGATCTGTATTCGAATACAACTTGTTGCAACGTTAAAAATTATTCAAATATTTCACTGTGTAGTCGAATACAGATGAGATGACCAACTCTCTGACTTAGCCATGTTTTATCTTGTATTCGACTACAAGATAACTGTATTCGAATACAACTTGCTGCAACGTTAAAAATTATTCAAATTTTTCACTGTGTAGTCGAATACAGATGAGATGGCCAACTCTCTGACTTAGCCATGTTTTATCTGTATTCGAATACACCTTGGTTGTAGTCGAATACAGATGATATGTTTTTGCTTCTGACTTAGCAAATTGCATCTGTATTCGAATACACCTGGGTTGTATTCGATTACAATATTATTTTTAGTCAAAAATAAAGATTCTAACATTTTGAAAATAATATTTTGGACTTTTGAAAATATTGTTTACGCATATGCAAAGTAATTAAGGTTCTCTTGTATTTGAATTATGGCTTGAATTATTTTACCTTTATATAATCTATTTTATTTGTAATTTCATCAAGGAAGTAATTAAGGTTCTCTTGTAGTTGACTGTGGAGGAATTCTTCTTTTTGTTGCTGTGTCACCTTTGGTTTTTGTGTATAATCAAAAACATGTATTTTTACATTCTCCCCCTTTTTGATTATGACAAAACACCATTGCTGTTGAGTTTGACGACTCCCCCGTAATGTAGGCGTATTGTACTCCCCCGTAATATTTTCAATATGTGTTTTGAGTACCTACAGTTAAATTTTACCGGACAACAACAAGCAACAAAATACACAAAATATCTCCCCCTTTTGACATGATCAAAAAGAAGAATACCAGCATAAAGGAAAGTAAGGAATTAACAGAAGAAATATAACATAAACCAAGAAAGATCACATTGAGATAATTCATGAGATGAAGTCATAAAAGTCAGACAATAATAACAAAGGTAAGCAGAAAGTAGCAACGATTACAGTTAAGCAAAATAGTAGGAAAGTCAATCCTAGTAACACAAGAAAACGAACTAGGCCTAGGAAACTAAGTACAAATCAGCGACGATCCGGAGGTAGATGGAGGTGATCAATTTTATCGGCGATGATACACATCTTGTGGACCAAGCTGTCGTGATTGGTAGCGATGGTGGATTCGATAGCTTGAAAGCGAGCATCGACCGAAGCGGTAAATCCTGAGAAGCAGGTCTGAAGAGAGTCAAGTTTAGCCATAATCATTCGGTTAGAAACCTGATCATCATCAGATGCAGGATCGTCAGCAACATCATCTGTAGGAGCAGCATCAGGTGCAGAGGGGTCGGTAGGAGCACTAGCAGATGTCTGACCGATATCACTCTGATGGATGTATTTCTGCAGCGGTTCACTCCAAACTATTTTCATGCTAGGAAGAACACCCAAATCTAGCAGATTATCCTTAGTGACGGTATACACAACTTCCTCAGAAAAATCCACCCCAAAATGTTCAAGAATGCGAGAAACTTCCTTAGCATAGGGCAATCCAACAGCTTCACGGGATACAAACATGACTGACTTAACAAAATATGCCCAGTTAAGAGGAAGACCTTCATTCATGAAGTATAGAATCTGAAGTTCAAACTCAGAAAGTTGAGAATAGTTACCGGCCTTAGGAACCAAAATGTAACTTAAGAAGTAATGAAGCAGACGAAAGTCGACAGTTAAGTTTCCAACACTAAATCTTTGTCTTGCAAAGGTGGAGCTAGCCTGAAGTTGCTTGCGTTCTATGGTTTGTTTGTCAAAGCGACACAGAGCCGCATAAGCATCATGTTTCGAGATATTATGCCATTTGCATAAATTAGTCGGACTGATTTTCTGGCCGAAATCAGGTATTTTCAAAATGTCACCAATAGTATGAGAATCAAGTTCAATAGTGATTCCTTTGACACGTGAAATCAACATTTTGCCATCCCGACGAAGATTACAATAAAAGACTCGAACCAAATCAGGATATATCGAACCTTTGTAAGCAATAAAGTCCTCAACATGTTGAGCCCTAAGTAAATCAGGGAATTGAAAAGCAGAGAATGAATCTAAAGTACCGAATTTGGGAATGATGAGCCTCTTGTCGGAGTAAAGTGTGCGAAACCGAGTAATTTCTTCGGGAGAATGCAGAAGACGAGACAAATCCGTGACGCTGGTGCTCTTGGTGCGTCGCTTGGAGGGACCCAAGCTTGCATGCTTGGTGCGAGGTCCACGTTTGCGGGCGTTTTCAACAGTGTTGGAGATGCTTGACATGGTTGTTGGGGTTTTAGAGATCGGGATTCGAAACTGAGTTGGGAAAGTGAAGGAAAGGTGAATGCGCGAATCTGAATTTGGGGGTTAGGGTTCGTGAAATCGCGAATCTGAAGAAAAGGAAGAATGGATTTCGCAAAGAATTGAAGGAAATCAAGGTTTGGAAAGTTAATCTTGAATGAAACCGTTCTGTGAGGTTGATTCGCAGAGAGGAAGATGAATTTCGCAGAGAGTTTGATGAATTTCGCAGAGAAAAAGTACGAGTTCGCGGGGAAGGAGGGAGGTGTATTCGGCTACTGACTGTCACAGCTTTATATATGACAGAAAACTGTGAATTTGTATTCGAATATAGTAAGGTGGTAATCGAATACAATTTTCCAGAAGCAGCTGTATTCGACTACAATTTGACTGTATCCGGCTATGACTTTCAAATTTTTGAACCAGTGAGGATTTTATCAAGCAGAACATAACACAAACTTCATATAATCACATAAATAGCATGTAAACATAGTCAACTAAATTCTAATATGTGAAGACAAGGATTAACATATTGATAACATTTTAATTCAAATAGTCAACTAAATTCAAATAACATGTAAACATGTGAAGACAAGAATTACTCATACCTTTGACCTGATGATAACATTTTACCTGATGTTTAAAGATCACTTTCACTTAAGATGCCAAGTTCGCGTCGTATTTTGAAAAAGGAGTCTTTAGGAAGTGGTTTAGTGAAGATGTCCGCAAGTTGGTTATGAGTATCCACAAAAGTTACTTCAACATTGCCTTTAAGCACATGATCGCGCAAAAAGTGGTGTCGTATATCAATGTGTTTGGTCCGAGAATGCATGATTGGATTCTTTGAAATATTGATTGCACTAGTGTTGTCGCATCGTAATGGAATGCATCCAAGATCAATTCCATAATCACATAGTTGTTGTTTGAGCCATAGGATTTGTGCACAACAACTTCCTGCTGCTATGTATTCGGCTTCAGCAGTACTGAGTGCGACACATGCTTGCTTTTTACATGACCAAGATACGAGTGCATTGCCCAGTACATGACAAGTGCCGCTTGTGCTTTTACGGTCTGTTTTACATCCTGCATAATCTGAATCAGAATATCCAACGAGACTACAGATGCTACCTTTAGGATACCATAGTCCAACATTGATGGTGCCTTTTAAGTATTTCATATTCTTTTGACAACTACAAGATGTGATTCTTTCGGATCTGCTTGAAATCTTGCACATAGACAAACACTAAACATGATATATGGCCGACTGGCCGTTAGATATAATAAAGAGCCAATCATACCTCGATATTTTGAAATGTCTACAGATGCACCAGTTTCATCTTTATCAACATATGTTCCGGAGCCCATGGGAGTTGCACTCTCCTTGCATTTTTCCATGTCAAATCGTTTTAGCAGTTCTTTGCAATATTTTGCTTGATTGATGAAGATGCCATGCTTGATTTGTTTGATGTGAAGACCAAGAAAATAGTTTAATTTTCCCATCATGGACATTTCAAATTCACCTTGCATCATCAATGAGAATTCTTCACATATTTCATTGTTTGTTGAACCGAATATGATATCGTCAACATAAATTTGGACCAACAAGGTGTGACCATTATTTCGTTTAATAAATAATGTCTTGTCAACCTTCCCTTTTTCAAAACCTCTTTCACACAGGAAGGCACTCAATCTGTCGTACCAAGCTCTTGGTGCTTGTTTTAGACCATAGAGAGCTTTCCTTAGTTTGAATACATGTGTAGGATTCTTGAAGTCTTCAAAGCCGGGTGGTTGCTTGACATATACTTCTTCATTGATGTATCCATTTAGAAATGCGCTGTTCACATCCATCTGAAATAATTCAAAATTCATAGAACAGGCATAAACAAGTAGTAACCGTATTGCTTCTAACTTGCGACCGGAGCAAATGTTTCGTCAAAATCGATTCCTTCTTCTTGATTGTATCCTTGGGCGACCAATCTTGCTTTGTTGCGAACAACTATACCATTTTCGTCAAGTTTATTTTTAAATACCCATTTTGTACCAATTATGTGTTTGTCACCTGGATTAGGAACAAGTTCCCATACTTCGTTTCTTTCGAATTGGTTAAGCTCTTCTTGCATTGCAAGTATCCACTGATCATCTTTTAGTGCTTCACCAACTTTGGAAGGTTCGATTTGAGAAACAAATGCCATGTTTAAGCATGCATCTTGTAGTTTGAGTCTAGTTGTAACTCCTTTGTTGATATCACCAATGATGTTATCAATTGGATGGTATCGATGGGTTCTCCATTCCTTTGGGAGTTCATTGGTTTCCTTTTCCATGTCGACTTCATTTTCTTGACTCGGTTGATCAATTGGATCTTCTTTACGTGGATCACTACTTTCAATATCATCATCATCAAAAGAAATAGCTTTATCCTCTTTCGAGGGGTTAGTTTCATCAAAAGTAACATGTATTGATTCTTCTACAATTAAAGTTCTTTTATTAAAAATCCTAAAAGCTTTACTAGATAATGCATACCCAATAAATATACCTTCATCTGCTTTTTCATCGAATTTTCCAAGATTGTCTTTTCCGTTATTTAGCACAAAACAATTGCAACCAAAGATGTGGAAGTGAGAGATATTGGGCTTTCTACCTTTGTATAGTTCATACGGAGTCTTCTTAAGAATAGGTCGAATGTTTACTCTGTTAGTAACATAGCATGTCGTGTTTACGGCATCTGCCCAAAAATACTTTGGTAGATTTGAATCACTTAACATAGATCTTGCAAGTTCTATCAAGGACCTGTTCTTTCTCTCAACAACCCCATTTTGTTGAGGTGTTCTTGGTGCAGAAAAATTGTGAAAAATTCCATTTTCTTCACAGAATTCTTCAAATAAGGTATTTTGAAATTCTCTACCATGATCACTTCTAATCGATACAATTTTGGATGATTGTTCATTTTGGACTAGCTTTGCATAATTTTTAAAGGCCTTAAAAGCTTCGTTTTTGTTTGACAAAAACAAGGTCCATGTGTACCTTGAAAAGTCATCAACAATTACTAGTCCATATGAGTTTCCACCAAGACTTTTAGTTCTTGATGGACCAAACAAATCCATGTGTATTAATTGAAGTGGTCTTGTAGTAGATATAACATTAATAGCTTTAAAAGAAGTTTTCGTTTGTTTACCTTTTTGACATGCGTCACATAATTTATCCTTGACAAATTTCATTTTTGGTAATCCGACAACAAGATCATGCTTGACTAGTTTGTTTAAATGATCCATGTGAATATGAGCAATTCTTTTATGCCATAACCATGCATCATTGTTGTCGCTTACCAAAAGACATTTCATTTTCAAGGATAAATCATCAAAATTAAGTATAAAGATATTCTTGAAACGTTTACCGATAAATTGAATTTCACTTGTTGCTGCATTTTGAATGATGCACTCTTCTTTGTTGAAGACTATCTTGTGTCCTTTGTCACATAACTGGCTGATGCTTATCAGATTATGCTTTAGGCCTTTAACATAAAGAACATCTTCAATCGTTGGAGAAGGTGCTTTTCCAATTTTTCCAATGCCTAGGATCTTCCCTTTGTTATTATCTCCATATACTACATGTCCTTTTGATTCAAGGGTCAATGCTGAAAATTTTGTTATGTCTCCCGTCATGTGTTTGGAGCACCCACTATCTAAGTACCATAAATTTGAAGTACTTTGTGAGCATCCCTGCAAAATTGAAATCAGATTTTATTAGGTACCCAAAGTGCTTTGGGTCCTTGGGGGTTAGTGCCTTTCTTGACCCATATGCAATGGCCTTTAGGAATGCTAATGTTTCTTATATGACAAGTATTTGGTGTGTGTCCATAGATACCACAATATGAGCAAGTAGGAATTTTACTTGTGTATGTATGAAGTTTATTGTTAGTAATCTTTTCTTTATGCGAATGCTCTTTTTGTACACTTGTCATGTTTCTTAGATTTGTTTGAGTACTTGATTTTACAAAAATGGTCTTACTAGTACTTGGTTTATCAAATTTAGAAAATCCAATACCACTTTTATCATTTGAATATCTTTGCATATTTAGAACATTTTCCAATCCTATATGTCCTTTTTCATACCTTTCAATCACTCTATTTAGTTGAACAATTTTAAATGAAAGTGAATCACAATTATTACATGTAGAATTCTGCTTAGATTTTTCAGCATCTTTTTCCATAAGATTAATTTTTTCTTTAAGGCATGAGATTTCTTTCTTTTGAGTTGATACTTGTTTAAGCAAATTTTTACATTCAACAAGAAGTTCCTTAATTGCATTTTGTGCTTCATTGTATTCTATAACTAATTCATGATTATAGAGATGGGTGTTTAAGTTACTAACCTCTTCGTCATCTGAATGATGTGACGCCATTAGTGCAACATTTGCACATTCATCACTTTCAGTTTCTGATGTTGAACTTATGTCGTTATCTTCCCATGCTATATATGCTTTCTTGAAGTCTTTTCTTTTACCGGCATTCTTTTTGATGAGATCTGGACAATCTGCTTTAATATGTCCTTGTTTTCCACATTCAAAGCATGTGAAGTTTTGGTTAGTCGTGCTATCCTTCTTTTTGAAGTTCTTCTTCTTGAAGCTTCTATTGTTTTTAAGAAATTTACCGAATTTCTTGACAAGGAAGTTGATGTTTTCGTCGTCATCAGAAATTTCTTCTTTGACTACTTCCTTTGATTCGGTCTTTAGAGCAATATTTTTGCTTTTCTTTTCTTGGGTTTCATTTTGCTCTAATCGTCCAAGTTCTATTTCATGTTCTTGTAGTTTGCCAAATAATGCAGAAAGTGACATTTTGGACAAACTCTTCTTTTCTGATATCGCAGTCACCTTTGGTTGCCACACCCTCGTTAGTGATCGTAATACTTTCAGATTCAATTCATCGTTGGAGAAGACCTTTCCGAGGGCTGTCAAATGATTTTTCAGATGGGAGAATCGTTTATGCATGTCTAGTATGGTTTCTCCAGGCTGCATACGAAACAATTCATATTCTTGAGAAAGTGTATTTAGTTTGGATCTTTTTACCTCTATGGTGCCTTCATGGGTTACTTCCAATGTGTCCCATATTTCCTTGGCCGTTTTACAGTGAGATATGCGGAAGAATTCATCCATACCAAGTGCTGATTGTAGAATGTTTTTAGCCTTTTTATCGTATAGCACTTTTCTTTTATCGTCATCGGTCCAAGAATTCTTTATCTTAATTTCTTCCTTGTTGTTGATGACTGTTGTTGGAATGTACGGACCATTTTCGACAGCATCCCATATTTCGTCTCCCTGTGCCTCAAGATATGCTTGCATGCGTATTTTCCAGAAGTCGTAATGTTCACCGACGAAACATGGTGGTTTGTTATTGCTGCCACCGTCTCTAAAAACTGGTTGTGCGGAAGCCATGGATTATTGATCGAGGAGTAAGTTACCTTGAACCTGCTCTGATACCAATTGTAAGATCAGATGTGCACCTAAGAGGGGGGGGGGGGTGAATTAGGTGTTTGGTTATTTTGATAGTTTTTAGAATTATAGTGATTGATTTTTGCGTTCAATGTTGATAGATGAAGAAATAAATAACGGTAAGTAAATGAACACTGCAATTTTATCCTGGTTCCCCTAATAACCAAGGGTACGTCCAGTCCTCTTGCTCACCACAAGAGATTTTCTTCACTATCTGTCAGAATATGTACAAGTCCTCACCCTGGGACCTTGGCAACAATCTTCTAACAAACTTTCAATGATAGAACACTACTATCTTAAAGAAAGTACAACTTTCTTTTACAATCACTTTGTCGATTTGATAAGGGTATAGGAATAGAAAGGAAGTATGATGATAAATAATTCAAGATTTATTCAAGTACTTTGAGAACCTTAAGGATATGAAAATGATATGCAATTACTTGAATTTCTGAAAAAGATTTAGAGAAAAATTCAGAAAGTTTAGTTCAAAGTATTTGAAAATGTGTAATTCAAAATTCGTAATTTGAATATAAAGTTATGACCTATTTATAGTCCTCAAATATCTCTTTAGATTCGTGGCCTTTGATTCAAGAGGTTTGAGAAAGAATTGCAATGTTTTAAATTGAATTCAAAGCTGAAAAATTGCATTGCTTCCAGTTGTATTCGACTACAAGAGATCTGTATTCGAATACAACTTGTTGCAACGTTAAAAATTATTCAAATATTTCACTGTGTAGTCGAATACAGATGAGATGACCAACTCTCTGACTTAGCCATGTTTTATCTTGTATTCGACTACAAGATAACTATATTCGAATACAACTTGCTGCAACGTTAAAAATTATTCAAATTTTTCACTGTGTAGTCGAATACAGATGAGATGGCCAACTCTCTGACTTAGCCATGTTTTATCTGTATTCGAATACACCTTGGTTGTAGTCGAATACAAATGATATGTTTTTGCTTCTGACTTAGCAAATTGCATCTGTATTCGAATACACCTGGGTTGTATTCGATTACAATATTATTTTTAGTCAAAAATAAAGATTCTAACATTTTGAAAATAATATTTTGGACTTTTGAAAATATTGTTTATGCATATGCAAAGTAATTAAGGTTCTCTTGTATTTGAATTATGGCTTGAATTATTTTACCTTTATATAATCTATTTTATTTGTAATTTCATCAAGGAAGTAATTAAGGTTCTCTTGTAGTTGACTGTGGAGGAATTCTTCTTTTTGTTGCTGTGTCACCTTTGGTTTTGTGTATAATCAAAAACATGTATTTTTACAGAGTCACATGACATACCTGTTACTCGTTGTGTTCCCCAAATGCATCATTCGATTTGTCCATGCTTCAACAAAATTTTCCTTATGACGAGTCAACCAAGTTTCTTTCACATAGTCAACAAACACTTTATTATCGACACATGATTGCTCAAACATTTGCAAGCGCATGATATACTTTTTTTCATCACTGCAAAACATAATGTCTTTCCGCATATTCAATATTAAATCTTGTCTATCATTTAAGACATATTGCTTGTATTTTGCTCCAACATTTTTGTCGATATGAAATCGACAAAGCAAATTAACAACATGTGGAAATACAATACCAACTGCATTCATTAACACAAGATCTCTCTCTGTCATCTCTGTTGATGTCATACCAATAATTTAAAGTAATGGTATTCTGTATTTATTGGTTTTGTAGGTACTGTCCATAATCAACACAATCGGAAATAAATTCAACAACTTCACTGAATCTGGATGCGCCAAAAAAAGATCTCCCATAACATCTCAGTCTTCACGCTTTCTATTCCAACACACATATTTTGCATCTTCAATTAACTTGAATAAATGTAGCATCTCTGTTCTATTACCTCTCACGTGCAATCAAATCATACTCCTCTGTTTATATATTTGTGAGATCTTAGTAACATTATTCTTATCTCGGTCATGCAATGAGAGCAATATGTGTCTCGATGCAACATTATATTTTGTTATGTCATGAACATGTTTTTTTTCTTCTTCATCTAAGTGTCTAACAAATGCATGCCCCTCTAAAGTATCAGGTAATTCATGGTTGTGAACTCCACATTGTCTATCATGAACCATCTTTTAATGATTTTGATATAAGCTTGAAAGGACAACCACACTTTTTTGTTGAACTTCGAGTTGAACTATCACCACACTAGTATTTTCCTCATTTGTCACAACCAAATACTAATTTATTTCTCCTCCATTTCTCTCTTGTCTCTATCTCTGATCTTATGATAATAATAGTAATTTTATTTTTTTATACCAATTTCTTTTGCCCAAGTCACAACAGCGTCCATTGTATCAAAATAAAATATTTAATAAATTATAATTAATCACAATAATATATTTTTACAGTTTTAATATTAAATATAATTATTCATACATGATCTGTGTAAAAAATGTTTGTAGTATCGATGCATGTTTTATCTAATAATAGCAGCGGTTTATCCATATCTGTTAACATTTAAAAAAATTAATAAAATTAATAAAATTTAATTTTTTTTAAATAAGGGTGTGTACTGGAAAACTTGTCTATGAAGTTTTCCGGAAACACGTTGTGTACCGAAAAAGTTGGAGAAAGTTTTTTGGTAATCACATTTTTTCCTTATGTACCGGAAATCTTTTTATTTTTTTTAAATTTTTCGAAAACATTCTTCTGTACCGGAAAACTTATAAAATGTTTTTCGGTAACGTACCGGAATTCTTGAAAATAGTTTTCCGGAAATTATCGGAAAACTTACACCTACCGAAAATCTTTTTAACTGCTCCGAAAACGATCAAATGGTAAAAATAAAAAGTGAATGTGGATTATTTTGTACTTTTGATATTTATCTTGACACATCTTGGGCTAAGTGTTGGTTTTTACTAATTTATTTTACATTTTTTTTTTAAAGTCTGTGACAACAAATTTTTTGAAATTCTATACTGTATGTATTATTTTATTTTTGAGCCTGGAGGTGGTTAATGGGCCAGCCCGATTATTGAAATTGATCAGGTGGGCTTACATAGTAAAAATGGCCCGTTAATAACACTTTTTTTTTTCTTCCTTTATATATCTTCACAACCCATTACTTTGCGCCTCCTTCAATTTGGTGTAGATTGAATATTCACGAAACCCTAGTTTAGGGTTTATAAGAGCTTAAAACCCTTTTCAAGATAAAAATCCAAAACAAGGGGTTTTTGTATTGAGCGAAAAACCCTAAAACAATCCTTTACTTGTTTGATTTGTTCGTAGCCTTTCTTTTCCCCGCACGCCGCAATACCAGTCTCAACACAAGGTAGATGCTTCTCTCTTTCATAAGGATGTTAAATTGGTTTTTTCTTTGTTACTTTTACATATAGTGATCATTAATGTGTTTAATTTTTTCCGAGTAGTTGAAAGGTACTTGATTTTTTTTTTCTGTTGATGTTTGTAAGCTATGTAGTTCTGGAGTTGGATAGTGATTACGATTTGAGAGTTGTTTTGTTTTTTTTTTACACTTTAGGTTATTAATTTGATGTTTTGTTGGTTTTTTCCAGGTTAATTTAAGGCGATAAAATGCTTGTGCTGTTTGAAACGCCCGCTGGGTTTGCAATTTTCAAAGTTCTTGATGAAGGAAAGCTTTCAAAAGTTGAGGTGATTATTTTCCAACCTTCTCTTTACACACATATATCAACTATTATAGTTTTTATTTACAGAGAATAACTTTGAAGTATTTCTTGTTTTGTTTTTTTAATGTTGAAATGCTTGTATCTAGCATCCGCATGATCTCTGAATTATTTATATTTTTCCTATAAATTTTGTTATCGTATCTATATGAGATGCCATTAGTATGTATTAGGAGAATGGTAATGGGTGCCCTTGGGGTATTTGACTTGTATTCTCAAGACAATTTTATTTTATGATTTCTTTAACTTATGCCATCAGCGTGCTCTTTATCAAGACCCTATGTCTTATTACCATTTACTGTGCGTAATCTACTATTTTTTCATCCTCATAGCATATCCCTTTTTTGTAGTCAGTATTTCAAAATCAAAATGTTTAGAAACTCACATTGCAGCGAACTGTGTAATGTACTGTTTACTTTAACCACCTTCTCTAAACATTGTCCTTGGCCTAATCAATTTTTATTTTTCCAAATTAATGCAGGACTTATCCAAGGAGTTTACCACTGCAGATACTGCTAGAAAGGTTCAATTCCGCGTCTTTCCCTCCCCCTTACCCTCTATAATAATGGGGAATTCATACTCAATATATTTATATCTATTTATTTATTTATTAATTTATTTTTACACAAGTTTATTTTAGCTTATGAAGCTAACCCCTCAGGGATGCATTATTAGGTGGTCAAATTGAAAGCATTTTCCAAGTTTGAGAATACATCGGAAGCTCTAGAGGCAGCTACTTTGTTGATTGATGGAAAAGCTAGCAAGGGTCTACGCAAGTTTCTTCGTGCTCATTGTGAAAATGAAACATTGGGTGTTGCTGATTCGAAACTGGGGAATATCATTAAGGAGAAATTGGTGTGCTATCTAAGTTTCTCTTTAAAACTTTTGATGACATTTTACATATCTTTCATCAAATAACTTATTTTTGTTGTTTGACCATTTCAGAAAATCGACTGTGTTCACAACAATGCGGTTATGGAGTTGATGCGAGGTGTTAGATATCAATTGAATGAACTCATATCAGGTCTAGCTGTACAAGACATGGCTCCAATGAGCTTGGGTTTGTCTCATAGCTTATCCAGATACAAGCTGAAGTTCAGTGCCGAGAAGGTGTATATTATTGTTGTTGATTTGGAATATATAAGTTGTTGATGCTGTTCACAGTTACTGATTTGTTTTTTTAGACAGGATCAATTTATTGACGTTCCTTAGTTTTTTCTTATGTAAATGACCATATAGTATTTCCATCCTAACATTATTATTAACATTGCATGATGAAAATTGTATTTGTTTTTTTCTTACAAACATCATGCAAATAAAGTAGAAATCAAGGCATGCTCTGTAATTGTTAGAGAATGAATAGGAGCTGGTGGAATTGTGGCTGTGACTGGTGATAAGCGAATTGGGGAAATTATTCACTGGATAAATGTGGTGTTGGTGGAGTAGAATTTTAGAGTTTTCTGCTGCTGTTATTAGAATAATGCTTTGATGCCATATTAAGTACAATAATCCAAAGAGAAACTTTAATTGGAAAATTGTATTGAATGAATAGTTATTTACGAAGTTTTGTGTGTTCATGTTCTATTGGTAAGGTGTTTTAACCAGTTGCTTTACAGTGTGCCTGAATAAATGATAATTTTTATCAAAGCTTAAGGACATACATTTCATGGTTCTTGTGGGTGGGCTGAATCTTAATATTTTTAGGCAAACATGTGAAGTGAATTGTTTAATTATTTATTACATTTCTTGCTATTTAATGTAACAACTATTTCCTGACTTTAAGATGCTTTTTATTAGGTTGATACCATGATCGTCCAGGCTATTGGTTTACTAGATGATCTTGATAAAGAGCTGAACACTTATGCAATGAGGGTTCGTGAGTGGTATGGTTGGCATTTCCCAGAACTTACCAAAATCATACAAGACAACATCCAATATGCAAAGGCTGTTAAGTTGATGGGTGATCGCACTAATGCTGCAAAGCTTGATTTCTCTGAGGTAGATTTCTTATTTTCAATGACATGCTGCGGGTGATGTTACACTCTTGCATAGCATATACAGTTTTTCAAATAGTTACAATGCTGATCCACAAATTCTAGGCAAATTGAAAATTGTTGCTTGTTTCATATATGTTTGTGATATTTTATATGTATAATTTTCTTTTATTCTGTTACAAATTTCAGATTTTGGCAGATGAAGTTGAGGCAGAATTGAAGGAAGCATGTGTGATATCTATGGGAACTGAAATCGGTGAGCTTGATTTGGCAAATATAAGAGAGCTTTGTGATCAGGTGTTGTCCCTTTCAGAGTACAGGGCTCAACTTTATGATTATCTCAAGAGTAGGATGAACACCATTGCACCCAATTTGACTGCTATGGTTGGAGAGCTTGTTGGTGCTCGCCTCATTGCTCATGGGGGTAGCTTAATAAATCTTGCAAAGCAGCCAGGTAGCACTGTGCAGATTCTTGGTGCTGAGAAGGCTCTCTTTAGGGCACTGAAGACTAAGCATGCTACTCCGAAGTATGGTCTCATATACCATGCATCCTTGATTGGTCAGGCTGCTCCAAAGTTCAAGGGGAAAATTTCTCGGTCACTTGCTGCGAAGACTGCTTTGGCTATCAGGTGTGATGCACTGGGAGATGGGCAAGATAACACCATGGGACTGGAGAACAGAGCGAAGGTACTTGCTATATAAACTTTTATTTATATGTCCTGTGATTTTCATATCATACTTTGTTTACACAAGTGTTTGTACAGCTTGAAGCACGATTAAGGGCACTAGAAGGCAAAGAACTAGGTCGCTTTGCCGGTTCTGCTAAAGGGAAGCCTAAGATAGAAGCATATGACAAGGATCTTAAGAAAGGAGCTGGCGCACTGATTACTCAAGCAAAGGTATATTGTATGTTTCATTTGGTGTCATTGTAATTTATTTTATTTTTAGTATGTGCTGATTATTGTTTTTTTCTGTAGACATATAATACTGCAGCTGATTCAGTTATTGACATAAAATCTAATACTGCAATGGAAGAAGATACACAAGAACCTGTCTCTGAGAAAAAGAAGGAGAAGAAGGAAAGGAAAGAAAAGAAGAAAAAGGAGAAAAATGAAGAGGATGCAACTTTGCCAGCTGTTGAGGAACCAGAGCCAGAAGTTGTGAAAAAAGAAAAGAAAAAGAAAAGGAAAGAATCTACTGAGAATGAAGAGTTGCAAAATGGAGACAGTAATTTGAATGGTGAAAAGAAGAAAAAGAGGAAGAAGAATGAAGAACAAGAAGACTCTGCCGAAAAGCCAAGCAAAAAGAAAGAAAAAAAGAAGAAAAGAGCTGACTAGAGTGGAATATACGTTTTTGTCATCAGCTAATCAAATTTGGTGGGTAACCATTTTTGTACACTTTTGGATCTCAGTAGTTGTTATGGTGTTATATCTGCTTTTCATTTTAATCAATGCAATTTGTAGGTCTATGAAATATTATTCAATTAATCTGATAAGTTGTGTTTCTGGACTTGAGTGGATAATTTGATGCAATTAAGTTTGTGAATGGTAATAGATTTTGCTATATGATTTGTTCTGTTTATTAGTCCTTTTCATTGAACCTCACTTTATTTGCAAAAATCACCTAGTTGATTACTTGATTGTCGGTGATCAACTCAAGAGCTTCTGTTTAATTTTTGTAGGTTGAACGTTAATAGTATCAATGCTCCCTTTTCTAATGTTTTCTTTTGATATTGTTGAATTTGGTTAAATGGAAATTTGTTATCAAATGATTATATATTGAAGAAGAGCGAAATCTCAATAAGCATTTCCCTGGATTTGCTTGAGACCATTTACCATGGCTACTCTCTTGCTATTTCACATTCCACATTCTGTTAGTAATAAAGATGAATAAAAAATATTTCTTTGTCAAATGTGGCTATCCCCTTACAAGTTTCAAGTTTTTTCCATTGTAACAATTTGACACTGATCATTTTTTGTTGAAGTGTTGGGAAGGAGAAAAACTGTTATAGGATTAACTTGTGCCATTGATTTTGTAAGAACCTCCTTTAAGTAGCTAGAAATTGCTCTTTTGCTTTGAACAATAATAGAGCGCATAGGTTTTTTGCAAGTTCCACCTTCCCTTATCAAAAGCTTTACAGTAGTACGGACATCAAGTTAACAACTTGAGATACACATTTCAAGTACTCGTTTGAGTTGTTGATGATTTTATATACCACGTTACATAAAGTAATTGGCTGCATATCTCTCAAGATGGCATGGTTATTTAGTTTTTCGACAAGCATAATATTGATGACATTTAGTCCTTCATGGAACGATCATCTCGAAGCAACCTGCTGTAAACATTTCTCGCTCTTGGAATAATTTCTCACTTGAAACACACAAGAACTTGATTATCAATAGGATTTATGGGTATTTATTTAGTAGGATAGTCATAGTAGTAGTAGTATGTAAAGTAATTTGTATATAAGTGTATATCCTCACGAGTTATTGCTGGCTTAATTCATTTATGTAAGGTTATTATATATGCTCACCAAAATACATATACTACAAAGTAAGGCATCAGTCATCAGGTTGTTAAGTCAGTTAGCTCTAGTTATCATGTTAGTTAACCTGACTCAGTCAAGCTCATAATGTCGGTTAATTAGGACCAACTTTAGTTAGTTAGTTGAGATAAAACAGTTTCTCAATAATCTCTCATTTAATAAAAACATGATTTTCAATGAAAAGTAATAGCTAAAAGAGATAGAATCAATTATTTTTTAAGAGGAGATAGAGGTTGAGACTTGAGAGTACGAAATTTTTACGAATTGCATCTACTTTTAGACATATGCTTGTAATTGTACCAAAGACACATTTTAGTAAAATCAAATATTGAAATAATATTTTGAAAATCGTGTGTTTAATTTTGTCCCATATCCATATGTAGCGAAGTATAGAACCTTGGCTTACCGAATAAAAATTAAAAACTGTATGCCATTGTAAAAGACCAAGAAAAGAAAAGGGCCAATAATGGACAATAATTTTGGTCACTTCATGTACACTAAACTCGTTGTCACTATCATTAGAGCGGTTGACAAACTAATATATGGAGCATTTTTAGAGCAACTACCATCCATCCATTGTATGAGTGGATCCCACCCCAAAACAGTGAAATAAATGTGGTTAAATTACTCTTTTTTTAGCCCTTTAATTTATCTTTTAGTTTTACTTTAATTATTTTTATTCTGTTTAAGTCTTTTAATTATAAGTCGGTTATTTTTGTTAATTTATATTAAAGAATATTAAATTTTGTACAGACGTTATCTTGTTCATTCTCAAATTCATAAATCTATCGTCTCATTTTATTTAAAAATTTATCAAACCTATAGCTACCTTCACACCCATAATTTTTCAAGTCCATAAACTTAAGATTATATAGTTCCCAACCGGCCAACTTGACCAAGTGGGAGAGAGAAGAATGGAGAGCTCATATTATCTTGTGGGGGTGTGAAATAAAGTTTTACATATTTTCTATAATATGAATAATCATCATCAACTTAATAGTAGAGTAATCTCTTATGTTCTCTATTTTGGTATTATATATCTTCCCGTAAAAATAAATTATATATATCTATATATTAACAATGTAATTTTTCCCAAATCTCAAGTTTAATTTTGTTTAAGCCGTTAATTACACGTGTACCACTTTAATCTTAAGAGTACTCTTCTACATAGACATTCATCTGCCACTAGAAAACAGGCGTTTGGATCTCTACACTATAGTGCAAGTGTATCAACCATTAGATTTAAAGAGGAAAACACTATCTCTAGATATAACAATTCCTAACGTATTGCATGGATTAATTAAAGAGAAATTTATTATCTCTTCTAATATAAAAAAAATTTTAAATTTAAAAAGTTGTTTGATTATAATTTTTTGTATTATTATTTTTCAAAACTGTTTTCAATTTTTTTGTTTTTAAAACCAAAACAGCTTAAATAGGGGCTTGCTTGATTGTATTTTACTTTTTAATTTTTATAAATTATTTTATAAATAAATTTTAAAAAATTGCTTTTAAAAAAAAATTTAAAAAAAATCTGTTTGACAACTCTAATTTTTAAAACAATTTTTGACTAGAGAGTTAAAAAAAATTG
>JBBPBP010009779.1:20842038-20860661 GCA_037974735.1 Cicer chorassanicum | reverse complement strand
TACGTTAATTTAACACCTTATTTATTTTTTGTATTTCGATTTCTATCATATCATCAACATATCGTATCTATAATATCATTTTCTCTATTTCTATATCTACTTGACATCCTATTATTAGTGGTTGTTGATGGTGGAAAAAAAATTTAAATGACAAATAAAATGATTTTGATATATTAAATATTTTTTTGGGTGTCAAATGGCTATACACCAATTTGGGGTGTACAATAAAAATAACACTATCCCAAATTCAAGTATTTTGTCTGTTATTAATCTTTTGTCATTTTAGAAATAAACACACATATTAAAAAAACAAGAAAATTAGATGAATTTAGATTATTTTATCTTTAATTTGTTTAATAAAAATAAAATACATTTAATGCACGTGTTTGATTTTTGTAAAAAGATAAAAGAAAAAATATTATTAACTGTATCTTGATTTTTTAAAAGATTAAAAATTTTAAGACAAAAATAAAAAGCTAAAAGTACTGAAGATTAGATATGTAAGCAGTGATACATTTGACTTGTCAAGCAGAAATCCAAAGTTTTAAGATGATGGTTATTCTAGTCTAAAAACCTTTTTGTAATTCTCGAGTCCACTGCTAGAAAAGAACCATTGATGTCTTGTCAAATGTAGAGAATATTGTGCACAAAGAATCATCAATCATAACAATCAGTGATCTATAACAATGAGTTGATTATTGGACTAAAATGAATGCTCTATATAGCTAGGCCCAAACATTATGGACTGTAGAATCAGTACTCAAACCATATTATTGGACGGGTGGAAAAACTTTGTTTAATTTACATAACTCGTATTATTTACATTGAACTTGGAAATGTTTGGGACAGAACCACATACGACAAAAACAATTGAAAATCTTACTAATGCATAATACACTTTAATCACATAAATAGAATACGATTCTGCAATATCTAGTGGATGATCGTGGAAATAACTTGAAACATAGAATCAATTCCTTTGCCATATATACACAGTTCCAATTCTTCCACGTAAAACACCTTTTCTGATCTTTTCCACATTTTTTTTTTAAATTTGGTAAAATACGTAAATAAACTTTGGTTTCATTCCAAAGTGAGCTACAAAGAATTGCATATTTGTTGTCACAAAAAGTATATTAAGTCCACTCGTGGACTAAACTAGTGGGAAAAAGGATACTCCATTACATTATACTCCTCCACCAAATGATAACCAATCATATTACATTAATTAAATTAACTATAATTGTATTATTTATAAATACAGATTGCAACCACTGCATGTAGAATGTGTGGTACAAAAAAAAGAAAAACACTCGATGAATGCAAACTAATTGATAGGTAGAAAAAGAGAGAAATGAAAAGATTCCTGATATTATGCGTGTTATTCACAGTGTGTTCTTCATTCAGTGATCTTGATGCTTTGCTAAAACTGAAGGAATCAATGAAAGGAGAGAAATCCAAAAACAACGATGCAGTACTCAAAGATTGGAAATTTTCCACTTCTCCTTCGGCTCACTGTTTTTTTTCCGGTGTAACATGCGATCAAGATCAACGAGTTATTGCTCTGAACGTGACGAGAGTTCCACTCTTTGGAAATCTTCCAAAGGAGATTGGAGTGTTGAACAAGCTTGAAAGCCTCATCATCACCATGGATAATCTCACCGGCGAGCTTCCTTTTGAGCTTTCCAATCTTACTTCACTCAAAATCTTCAATATCTCTCACAACGCCTTCTCCGGCAACTTTCCTGGCAACATCACTCTCCGTATGACAAAACTTGAGGTTCTTGATGCTTATGACAATAGCTTCAACGGTCCTCTTCCTGAAGAAATCGTTAAACTCGAGGAACTCAAGTATTTAACTCTCGCCGGAAACTATTTCTCCGGTTCGATACCGGAGAGTTACTCGGAGTTTCAGAAGTTGGAGACTTTAAGCTTGAATTATAACAGTTTAACGGGGAGGATTCCTAAGAGTTTGGCTAAGTTAAACACGCTGAAGGAGCTTCGTCTTGGTTACGACAACGTTTATGAAGGTGGAATTCCACCGGAATTTGGTTCCTTTAAATCTCTCCGGTATATTGAAATGTGTAGCTGTAACCTCACCGGAGAGATTCCACCGAGTCTAGGAAATTTGATAAACGTCGACACGTTGTTCTTGCAAATGAACAACCTCACCGGAACAATTCCACCGGAACTCTCTTCAATGATGAGTCTCAAGTCGTTCGATCTCTCCATCAACGAACTCTCAGGGGAGATTCCAGAGAGTTTCTCAAAGCTGAAAAACCTAACTCTCATCAATTTCTTCGAGAACAAGCTTCGCGGTTCAATTCCCGCGTTCATCGGCGATCTTCCTAACCTGGAAACGCTTCAGGTTTGGGGAAACAATTTCTCTTTTGTGTTGCCACAGAATCTAGGTCAAAACGGAAAGTTCATATTCTTTGACGTTACAAAGAACCACCTCACCGGTTTGATTCCACCAGATTTGTGCAAATCAAAGAAGTTGCAAACGTTTATCGTTACGGATAACTTCTTCCACGGTCCAATTCCGAAAGGAATCGGCGCGTGTAAGTCACTCATCAAAATAAGAGTCGCTAATAACTTCTTAGACGGAACGGTCCCACAGGGGATTTTTCAACTTCCGTCTGTCCTGATAATGGAACTTGGAAATAACCGTTTTAACGGCCAACTACCTTCCATAATTTCCGGCGGTTCTCTCGGGATTCTCACTCTTTCCAACAACTTATTCACTGGGAAGGTTCCCGCCACGATGAAGAATCTCAGATCACTGCAGACTCTATTGCTCGACGCAAATCAGTTCGTCGGAGAAATCCCAAGGGAAATCTTTGACTTACCGGCGTTGACCAATTTCAATATAAGCGGCAACAATCTCACCGGTGGAATTCCAACAACGGTTACTCATTGTACTTCATTGACCGCCGTTGACCTTAGCCGGAACATGCTTACCGGCGTGGTTCCTAAGGGAATGAAGAATCTGAAAGTTCTAAGCATTTTGAATCTTTCACGTAACAACATATCAGGATTCATCCCCGAGGAGATTCGATTCATGACGAGCCTTACGACGTTGGATCTATCTGACAACAATTTCAGCGGAGTTGTTCCTACCGGCGGTCAGTTTTTAGTCTTCAACGACAGGTCGTTCGCTAGAAACCCTAACCTCTGTTTCCCACACCAATCCTCATGCTCTTCCATGCTCTACACTTCGAGAAAAAGCCACACGAAGGGGAGAATCATCGTAATAGTGATAGCCTTCGCGACGGCAGTGTTACTGGTGTTGGTGACGGTGCACATGACGAGGAAGAGGAAGCTCCAGAATTCAAAGGCGTGGAAGTTAACGGCGTTTCAGAGGTTGGATTTCAAAGCAGAGGAAGTTGTGGAGTGTTTGAAAGAAGAGAACATAATAGGAAAAGGAGGAGCTGGGATTGTGTACAGAGGGTCCATGTTAAACGGAACTGACGTGGCGATAAAGCGTTTAGTTGGACAAGGAAGTGGGAGAAACGATTACGGATTCAAGGCGGAGATAGAGACGCTTGGGAGGATAAGGCACCGAAACATTATGAGGCTTTTGGGATACGTTTCGAATAAGGATACAAATTTGTTGTTGTATGAGTACATGCCTAATGGTAGTTTGGGGGAATGGCTTCATGGTGCAAAAGGTGGACACTTGAGTTGGGAAATGAGGTATAAAATTGCTGTCGAGGCTGCTAAGGGACTTTGCTATTTGCACCATGATTGTTCACCTCTTATTATTCATAGGGATGTTAAGTCTAATAATATTTTGCTTGATGCTGATTTTGAGGCTCATGTTGCTGATTTTGGACTTGCTAAGTTCTTGTATGACCCAGGAGCTTCTCAGTCTATGTCCTCTATTGCTGGCTCCTACGGCTACATTGCTCCAGGTTCCATTCTACTCATTTTATTATTACTACTTTATTGCTACCATTTGTTTATTGGACATGTTTTTATTAATTGTAATAGTAATTATGGTGAAATAGTAAAATCAATTATTTTTATTAATTGTTACTGTAAAATTGATAAACGATTTTTTGTTTAGTTTTAGAAATTAGATGTGGTTTTCTAATAATGGACTTGTTGAATGGATGAGCAGAGTATGCTTACACGCTGAAAGTGGACGAGAAAAGTGATGTGTATAGCTTTGGAGTTGTGCTGTTGGAGCTTATCATAGGAAGGAAGCCAGTGGGTGAGTTTGGAGATGGGGTAGACATCGTTGGATGGATCAACAAAACTGAATTAGAACTTTATCAGCCGTCCGATAAAGCATTAGTGTCGGCGGTGGTGGACCCGCGACTCACTGGATACCCTTTGACGTGTGTCATCCACATGTTCAACATAGCTATGATGTGTGTCAAAGAAATGGGGCCCGCAAGACCTACCATGAGAGAAGTTGTTCATATGCTCACCAATCTTCCTCACTCTACCACTCACAACTTAATTAATCTCTAAAATCAGATAAACTATGTTTTATTTGTTGATCATCAACGAGTTCACTTCTTTGAAAATAAATTAACACAGAAGAAAAAAATGTGCAAATAATTTGCACCTGTACTTAATTTATCAGAAGTAAAACAAAAAATTATATGTGTAGTACTATTTATATATATCAATTGTAAAAATAGGTTTGAATTTCACATTGTCGTTGAGTGATTGGAAATATTTTCCTGATTGTGTTTTCAAGAAATTTTGTACAAAAGGATTATCATTTGTTAAAGGATTTTTAGTAGTACTACTATTTTTCTTTCCCAGAGTACAAAATCTGTACTGTAATGTAACTGTATACCTGAATGAATGAATATGTGAAAATTTATAGCCTTCTTGCGCAAGTTAATTTACCACTGGTAAAAGTACCTTTTTTTAACGAATGTAAAAAAGATTGTGGAGCACTATCATCAATTCATCATGTACTATAGGTGAACCTTGTAATGATTTTTGATTCACAATCCAGTGTGTTTGCCAATTATTCACCTTCAAGTAAGTCAAAATACATTCTAAAACAATTAAATGTATTACTTTATAAATTTAATTGATATGCATAAAAAAAATTTACATGATCAATCCATTCTTACCATATTAAACTGACTTATGCGGGGTTGAAGCATAAAGTGGCAAAAATATTATTCTACCTTTACTTTTAAGAAAAAAAGGGGATTTCAAAGTTGGTTGCATTAAACAATTCTGCTATTTTATTTTAAAAAAAACCCAAGTATGCTAGCTAGCTCTCGTAGTTTTAAAAACTCAGATACGATTAAGCAAATAGAAGATCAACCAAAAGAAAATTTTAAAACTACACATATATGTGAGAATATTAGAGTAGAAAACGTAGGATGGTTTAAAAAAATGTTTAGGTTTTTATCAATTTCACTCATCAATGTACATATCATCTGATGTAAGACTATATTAAGTAAGAAAGAAAAATCAGTTTTTCATCTAAACAAGTAAATAGAGAAAATTTGACTTTTATCTAAATAATATATAAAAATTTCCCATCATAATAAAATAATATTTTGAATTTAAACCTATTAATTGTGTCTGTTAAGATGAAGGATTTAATTTACAAGAAAAAATTAAAGAGAAATTATAGTTTTTTTTTTATAGAAAAATAAGCTTCACTTTTACATTATTAATTGAAAATCAAACAATTAACATTTAAATAAAAATACTAATAATACAATCTTTGTTTTTCTACCTAAAAAAACTATATGATCTCCTACTTTTCCTCTAAGGGCTCCTTCATTTTCACAAAGTCAAATCTATTTGATCCACGCATGATCACTGGAGACGGCTAGATGTTATCTGTGTCAACGAAGTTCGGTTGTTAACGATCGCTCTGTGTTCGGTGGGGGTACCTGCAAACACTTTGACGTCCAAGTTAGTAGGAGTTGAGAGAAGTGAGATGTAATGAATAATGTGTATCTTGCTTTTGAAGACATTATCTTTTTTAAAAAAGATTCTCTAAAGAGTGATGATGTGGTGATGACTATTCCGATGTGGGGAATCCAACACAAGAAGTGAAAAACTATCTGATCATCATTTAGCGGTTGGGATCGACTGGGACAAATTCAGTGTTGTGGCCTAAGTTCGACATCCATTGGATTTGGATTGAGGCCTAATGTCCGTTTGTCTAGTGGGCCAGAGTCCCATTCGAAATACTATTATATTTTTTTCTCTTAATTTCCATCCATAATGTACAAATACTTATATCTTATTTTATTCATAATTTACTATTATATGTTATTCTTTCAAAACTGCTTAATATCTTTTTTTCAAATAGTGATAAAAAGATGTTATAAAAAAGTCGGGGATCTACAAACCAGCATCACAAATTTCATTTGGTGTCTTGGGAAAAAAGTTATCATTTAGAAGAAGACGATGTCCTTGAATTTAGAAACCTTCGTATGTTGAATCAAGCATACATGTTCAAATTAGCTTGGCAAATAGTGGTCGATCCAGACAAACTTTGGGTGCAGGTGATGAGAGCCAAGTATAATTGTGGTTCGTTACAAATGCCTTCGATCAATGCCTAAAATAACTCTTGCAATATATGGAGAGCCATTTCTAAAGCTTGAGAACAAGTTAAATGTCAAATCAGATGGATCATCAATGATGAACACAAGACTCATTTTTTGGAAGGATTCTTGGATCCCTAATTTTGGAGCGTCAATGGATCAAGTTGTGGCACCAATATCTCTTGGAGGATCTGAATGTTCAGTTTCTAGTTATACTACTAATAATGATTAGAATTGGAATATGATTTCTAGTTGTTTCCCGAATTATATTTGTAATTTAATTATTAATTTTGGACATTGATAATATTAATATCGATTCTTTTTTTATCAGATTCGGTATTGGAAAGATCCAGTTCATCGCCGCATGATAGAAGATGACATGTGCCTTAGGTGTCAATTTGAATGCGAAACCATTATGCATATGCTTCGAGATTACGAGGATACTCAACAGTTTTAGATCCAATTTATGTTAGAAGACCCTGGGCAAAGTTTTTTAGTCTTTGCTTGCATGATTGGTTGGAATGGAACATTACTACAAATAGGAGTAACACTAGTTGATTTTTTTTTGGGTCACTATTTGGGCTCTTTGGAAAGATCACAACAAAATTGTTTTCTTGAGAGATTTCTCCAGAGATATTGAACTTGGCAATCCTCTTACTTTGGCAATGACAAATTTGGCTTATCAGATTGAGAAGGAAATCAACCACCCTCTATCATCTTGGGATGAAAGACTTCATAGACAAAACATCAATTGGACATAGCCATGAGTGGACATGATGCGGCCTATACTCCATACTCCTATTTTGGTAGAAACTATTCCTACTAGTAATAGTATTAGCTTAATTCTTGATAAATATCGAAGTTTAGCCTTTCCCCTATTGTCACACCTTAGTTTTGTTTGTATTTTCCTTTTGAATAAAAAAAAATGATGTCATAAAAAATATGAGAAAGTTAATTGTAGAAAAATTTAAATAGTGTAACTTAAAATGTGAAAAAATTCATTTAACATTCAACTGTAAATTTAAATGTTAACTATGATAATTATACACATACTTAACCAATTTAATTTGATAATTAAAAGGTGGTAAAATGTAATTACCAGATAGTGGTGTCAGATTTAGGTACACGACTATTCAATTCTTAAATATTTGATTAAATGTTAACTATATTGAATTTGCCTATTCGATGCAGAATAATCTTAAATCGCATTGCAAATTGCAATTACGAATATGTGCAGTAAAATTTCTAGTGGAAGATGTCAGGGAGAACTTAGAAACGAGAATATATATATATATATATATAAAATATATAATAAAAAATGCTTTGCCTTTCTATGAGCAACAACTTGTAGCAGGGCATCCACTTTGTAATTAACTTCTGTTCACTCAAATGTGAGGACCATCCAAAGCCAGTAGCAATTATCAATGGTTATAAAGATATCGCTTTTGACCCAAATAAAAAAGACATGGCTTGTCTCAATGTCCACGAGTACGCTTACGCTAGAAGCATCAATATGTGAAGATAATTTCCTACATGAATTGCACTATTTATTCAAGTCTTTACTTCATCAATACATCACACTAACCAATTGACTGGAATGAGCTTCACTTAACAATAAACTGTTCAAATCCTACTTAACAATAAACTGTTCAAATCCTTTTCGGACAATTGATACCTGAGGAGATGGACTCTTAGATTATTGACACCAGTAGTTCGCAAAAGTGTAACAAATTCGGAATCAACTAAATATTTCGTAACAAATTCTATTTTGACTTATCATTCTGCATAGGCAGTATGTCAATACTAGAATGTAATGTATCATCTTTCTATTGATGTGAGGTTTTGTCAGACTAGACTTCATATCCCAACCAATTCAATAAATATTTAATGTTCAGTTTTACAATACAATGCTTTGAAATTGTAACTTTTGAAATTGTAACTGCCCATAGGTTCTATCTACAAATACATAGTTCAGTTTTAACAAAATTATACAATCAACATTTTTCTTGATCATAAGTGATTATTAGCTAACTTGGAAAAATTGTACAATCAACATTTTTTTTGATCATACCGACTCATCTATGAAGGTGAATAAACTATGGTTTACAAATTAACTTTAGGGGGAGACTCAAGTCTTGTGTCTAAATTTTTTTTTTCTTCAACCAATTATGAGAAACCTTATTGTCATCGGACTTCCTGAAATACATTGCAATACCAGAAGACATGAAGTACGGTCGAGTAGTAGTACTTCAAATAAGATGAAGGAAAGCAGATTCAATTCAAGTATTCGGACTGTTTAAAGTATATGACAGGAGAACTAAACAACCTGAAATACTTAAATTTGAAAATCAATATTTTTTTGTTGAAAAAACAGAGATGGCACAATAACACTCTCTAACTATCCTTAGGCTCCTCAGCAGCTGTCTCAAAAGTCTCTCCTGGAACAAGCTCTGGAACATCATCATCATTCTCTTCTTGTGCGGCGGTTGAACCAGCCCCTGCTTCAGGAGGCTGCTTCTGGAACTGCTCGGCTAGTTTCTTCAGGTTTTCCAAATTATCTGGTCCTGTATTTTAAAATTCAGATCATGAGTCTCATGAGGAACAAGAAACACCAAACACAACATTAAAAAGGTTCAAACCACATACCTAATTGGTTGATAATGCTAGGGAGTATATCCTGCAACTCTGTATAAGGGAAATTTATAAGTCAATTTTTTGCAACAACAGTCAACAATCAGCAAAAAAATAAGAGCACATTATCTATAAGTCCAGAAACTGTGGGACACAACACCCTAGTGTACTCTAAAATATAAAGTCAAGATATTCCAGTGAGAGACTAGAGCAAATAGATATATGAAGAAAAAATTAGTGTTGCTTACTCTTTGTTTGAGGAGCACCGCTAACAACCCATGTATTAGCAGCAATGGATGCTTGAACTAGAAATAAAACAATCCAACTGAATAGTCAGCTAAATTTGAAAAGCAATATTCTGTTGTATAAAAAATGTAAATGTTCTATATATATATTGTGGACTGATATTACCTTTCGGGTTTAAGAACTGGATAACAACATCATCCTTAAAGATGTTGACCTCCTCAATTTGAGGGATGGCATTCACTCCTATTCTTTTCAGGGTGCTCTGAAGCCTTTTGTCATCTGTAGTTGTTGTCTTGTGGACGGCCTTCTTCTTTCTAAAGTAAACAGAAGGAAGAACATCAAAAGATAATTCAACTCAGCAAAAGCATTCTGTGTTAAAGATACGATAGTTAAACAAGGGATTCACAAAAGAAATGAACAATATTAATTAAGAGAAAACAAAAGAACAAGAAAGTGTGTAATGTGTTGGTTGCACACACTCATATATGGAAGCATTAATATTAATGTGTATTAAAATATTTTGAAGAATAAAACGTTATAAAACTAATACTGGCACCACCAATTTATTATATTAGAATAGAGCAAAACTTGGGTTTTACATATAGATATACCTTCTGACAGTACCCTTTCCACCAGTTCGAACTGAACCAGCCATCTTCATCAACTTTTCACGATTCATCTGAGTAAAGTTCAAACAAAAATATAACAACATAAATTTCATTCCAATTCCAATAAACTACAACTAATAATAGATGTAAAAAATAATTGGAAACAAACTACAGAGAAGAAATTCAAGACACAAAGGACAGGAAAATGATAAGAAATCTAACGTGGTTAGATATGCATATTTATTGAAACGCATCAAGATACCATGGAAAGGAGTAAACAAACTACATTGTATAATTTTAATATACACAAATCAATTTCTAACAGCACAACAGTCAGAAGAAATTTCACATGAACTTTACAGCAATGTTATCAGTGGCAGATTACAACAGCAAGCCAAACTTCCTCCATATAAACAAGGAACTGAGGCCTATGGTAGCAGTCTATGGCAGTTGACCCGAAAACCACCATGCCATAATGCAATGGTTCAACCATGGTGGAAATTTGACAACACTGCTTTACAGGATTGTGTAGCAAAGAATACCACATGCAAATACAAATTCATAACAGACAAGCTGATATTTACTATTTCCATATAGATATATAAACACATAGATTATTAACGATAATGTTATTTTACTAGAAGAGGAATATTAAGCGAGAAATGCATTTAATTAGCACAGTACAAATTCAACTAAATCATATCAAATAAGAACAACAGTCCAAAGTTAAACGAAGCTAAATTCAACTCACACATGCATATTTCTCCAAATACATATTCCAGAAAACATAGCCAAGACATATTATATCGCATAAAGAATACCAGATGCTACCAACATAGAAAAACACAGCTAACATTCGGAAAAACAATATCTTCTCACATCTCATTAAAATACTAAATTGTAAACAGTCTCCTCAGTTCAGGTCTCCAATAATTTTCTTCCGCACGAAAACAACTCAGAAGAACGAAAGTTATATTTTATTGTTCATCATCGGAGACAGTATAACAATTACCACTCTTAACAGAAAAATACTCAATGCCACACACCCTAACCCTCAATCAAATCACGGACTTCAAACTTCATTATTATACAATAAAAATGCTTGATTAGGGAAAATAGAGACCTAAAACCCTAAATTGACAATAAAACTGAAATGAAAAAAAAATGATCTTCTAGCATGTTGGAAAAACATCAAAAATGATTCAAATCAAGAAAACACATAGGAAATAGGTCAAAATCCTAGGGATTGGAAAAACCGATGACACTGAGAAAAAAACATGAACAAGCGATTACAAGATACAGCGAAATTAAAATGAAAAATGAAAAAATGAAAACTCGGGGAAATGGAAAAGTGTAGAAGTAAAGAAGGTACCTTTGTGAAGTTGGATTAAGCTGAGTGATTTAGGACAGAGTAAGCCTCACTGAAGAAAAACGAAACAACTCGAGAAGATAAGGATCCTTCTTATATCATCAGCGCCTACAAAACCCTAGCCCTTTTTTAATTTTTATTTATTGAAAAAAAAAATACTTCTAAATTGGGTCGGGTTTGAAGGCCCAAAATTAGAAGCCCATTACATCCAAGAATTTCTAGTTACACCCTTGATTGATAAAAATACACTTAAATTTTCAACCAATTTCTTTTCAATTCCTCTCTTTTTTCCTCCTACTCCTCTTTCTCTCATTTTTATCTTTCGTCTCATTTATGAATTGGAACTCATTTTTTTTTTGCATGTTTTATGAGTTATGATTTTTTTTTATGTGGTAGAAATAAGTGTGAACTAACTTCGTGTACACCTATATAAAAAAAAGTTTACGAAAATAAATTTGATAAAATAAAATAAAAATTAATTAAATATGACCCACACAAATTCAATTATCACGACACATACTTTAATATATTTAATTCAAAGTTTATTTAAATTTAATAAAAAATATTGATATAAGTAAATTGATGCAATTCACCTAAAAGAGAAATGATGAATTCACCGGTGTATTTTAATATGATTTATGTACATTAAATTTTCTAAAATTCACATAAATTTATTGTGTGTTTAATTCACACACCGTCTATACAATTTATGAATTTTTATATATTTATTTAATTTATGTAATTTCTAAAAATTCATAATTTTTGGGTGGTATGTGAATTAAGATGGTGTAGGAATCAGAAGTATATCTTTTGATGTAAAATGTTAATGGAAATAAATAATGTATTTTAAAAAATAAATTAGGCTAGGGTTAATATTAAGTAGTATTAAATATTTTATAATTTATGTTTGAGAGGTGTAACCAAGAAAATAAGATGTGTAACTAGAAAAATTCTAGTTATTTTATTTGCCTTATCTAACACAGCATGAGTAGCAACAACAACCACCATAAACCGCAGTGTGACATGTTCCTTGTGAGTGGTGATGAATAATTTAATTTTAATTTAAATGGCGTCTTTACATTCTTCATGGTTCTCTTCCGTGCGCATCAAACCAATGGGATTGGTTCTGATGCCTCTTTCAGCGACGTTAAAACCTGCGAAGCTGTGTTGTGTTATGAACCCTGACAACGCGGAATCTTCTGAACTTAACTCCGTAGAAGCTCAAAAAAAGGGTCCAGCTGATCCTATAAAACTCGCGTTTAGCAAAGCTAAAGCTTATAAAGAATCGATTAAGTCTAAATCCAGTTTGGGAATTGAGCAAAGCGGTGCTGAAAAGGACAATTCGGTTGAAGTGAATAATGTTGTTGATGGAGGGCGAAAGGATGTGCCAGTTTCTGTGAAGATTGCAATGGAGAAAGCTAACAAGTATAAGCAGAGTAAAGGAGGCGCTGTTAGTGAAACAGATCAAGGTAATACTTAATATAAATTTATTCATGTGTTTTGGTTTCTGCTTCCATTATTTTCAAAATAAATAAAAGTTGAAATTAAAAACAAGCTAGGGAGGCATTATCTTGTTTCAAGCCTTAAGGAGGTTCCATTTTTGGAGGATTCTAGAGGTGTCCAAATGATTTTTTGACATGTCTATCTGCATAGAATTGATTTATTTAATAAATTTATTAGAGTGATGCAAATGATAAACGGTAGTTTTGGGGTGTCAATATAGTTGAGATGTCAATTCTATAAAATAAAAAAACTGTGGAAATTGTTTATGTGATAGTGACGAAGGCAGCGGAGCCTGAAATTACAACCAAGGCGATGATATGATACCATATCAAAAATATAAGAATCGAGAGAAATAGAGGAAAACAAAGTTTGAGAGCTCAATTGAGAAAACTTAAATAAAATCATTTTTATTAAAAAATGAAAAATGATATAAGTCGGTCCATGCTGATGCCACCTGAATTGCAGTGGCAGATACGCCAACAAATTAAGTCGCAATTGTGGTTGCAAACTATTTTTGAAACCTTGATAATGAAAAAGTGTTTTTTGTCATGATTCATGCTTAAATGGGTATCTGAATTCATTTTTAGGATTGCAGGGAGGGAGTGACAGTACTTTGGGAGAAGACGTGAACAGCGATAGTATTGGTAAGAAGGGAGAACTGTCTGTTTCAAGGATCGATTTTGTGGGGCTTGAATTTGCGGATAAGAAGAAGACAAGGGGATTGCCACCTGGACTTGTTCCAATTTCAGACTCTTTCTCAGATGACGACTTGCCTGAGGTGGAGTTTATTGTCGGAGACGCGAACAGGTTTGAGGATGCAACATCTACACAACCTGAACAAACTAATGAAGATGAATCAGAACTTTACAAGCCAAAAGTTTCTACATGGGGTGTATTTCCTAGACCTGGCAATATTTCAAAAACAGTATGGTATTTAGTATTTGCCAAAACATCTTGCAAAATGGACCTACACAGTCCACTTGTTTGTGATATGATATTCCTTTCAAATTAACCCTTTTTTTACCTATCATCCAGTTTGGAGGTGGAAGAGTTATAAATCCCGGAGAGATTTTAGAGACTGAAGAAGAAAAAGCTACGAAAGAAGCACGCACAAAGCAGATGCTTGCTGCTTACAAGAAGAAATTTGGATTAAATATTGATCCAAAGCTAAAATCTGAGTGCGAGGAGGTAAGCATTTCTTTTGGTATTCTAAAATATTACTGCCATCATTTCCTTCTTTTAAGCATGTTGGTGTTTTTTCTTCCTTGCAATATTTGTATGAATATAGATAAATTTGAATGCATGTGAGTATATTTTTCGATCTTAGATTATTGACTATAGGATATCATTAATAATTGATGGCAAATGCTAATAGGAAAAAGAAATCGATGGCTCAAGCTGATTAAGTTTCTTGGCTTATTGAAATGAAGATAATCACTTGGTTTGATATAGAATTTGATATATCATTAGATAGACATTCAACTTACCTGTTCATAAAAATTGACTATTATTTTAAGCTTTTAACAATTTTCATCTCAAAGCAGTTATCAAATCTTGCTTTTAAGCAAACAGGCTTGTTTTTCCAATTCTTTTTTGCCTGGCCACATTAAATCAAACAACATCAAAATGCCAATTTTGTAATATATGCCTTTAATGTTTGAATTAATTCAATCTTGATGTAACACTGACAGTCTTGGCCATGTCTTTAATGTTTGAATTAATTAAATCTTGATGTAACACTAACAGTCTTGGATTCCTTATAGAACTCCTGCCGTACTCATTCTATTAGTGGTTAATACATTCAGTCATGCTTTCTTAATTGGTTATGGCACTAAAACCTTCAGTGCAAAACATTGATTGTGATTGAAAGACTCCAGGGTGGGGAAGGTGGGATTTTGATAAAAATGAGAATTAGGTAGTAGGATACCTTAACTTCCAAATGCTTTATCAAATTTCTGTATAGGATTGTAATTTTAATCCACACTTATATATTTAATGAGTTTCAGTTTTTAATAGAAGGTGGTGACACTCATTATATGTCTCACATATATAATCTTCATTTGATATTTATAACAACTAAGGATCGAATTTGAAATTTTTAATGATAATAAATTATATCCGAGGTTTTATCCTATCAATTATGATTACTAGTGTTTTTAAAAACATTCAAGCCTCTAATCCTTTCCCTATTGTTAGAAGAGCATTAGCCTAATCCGCCTCTAATTTTTTTTCATTTATATTTTTTAATTTAAAAAATATTGTGCACAGCACAAGATAATTGCTATTGCTAGTTTAATTAGTATTCATGAATTGTATCTAACATTTATAGGTATTGAAAGATGGTGACTTGTTAATGAATGCGGGAAAACTGAAGGAAGCATTACCCTACTATGAGACGGTTATGGACAAATTACCCTTGAAGGTAAATTTTATTGAGCATTACATTATGTTTAATATTTGAACTTTTGAATGTCATGACATATATACTCTTACAGGGAAACTAGGAAAACACACACACACACACACATATATATATGGAGGAATATTTGTATGAGATTGAACATGTCTCTGTGCAGAGTGAGCTACATGGATTAGCTGCTTTACAGTGGTCTATTTGTCAAGACTCTCTCAGTAGGTATGATTGCAAAGTTCTTAACATATCTAAAATTCTAATGGAATGTACCATGTTGTGTTCTACATAGAATTCAAGACTCCGTAATATGCATATGCAAGGTTGTCATTTCAGGTTTGTGCACCATGATATGTTCACAACTGTGTTTTGTCCCAAAGCTAGCTACAATGCCTAAAGGTTAAACAATTGAGTAGTTATTAAAACAGGTCATAAGATTGCATTGTGTTTGGTTCAATAGGTTTATCTTACATTGTCTTGTTGTCTGCAAAATTGTTTTAAGTTATCACAATCAGGCTTAATTTAGAAATTCGGATTGAAATACGTTTATCTTTCTTCACTTTTTTTGTAGGCAATTCTTAGTGGGGAGGGAGAAATGCTATAGAGATCGAACCCCTGACCTCCTTCTTAATACTCCTTTAGTGTCTCAACCCAAACAATTGGACTAAACCTTCGAGGACGTTTATCTTTGTTCATTAACTCCCATAGTACTATAGCCTCTTATTTAGGGTTCTGATTTTAGGTTTTGTTAGATTTAATTTGGGTTTGGAATTAAATCTAAGTTATGGTTCAATGTTCAGATCCAGTTCGATTCTAAATTTTAAAAAGGAGTTCGGTTAACAAACTGTTTTGTAAATACAGTTTGCTTTTCAATTTTATGAATTGCTTCGGTTATAAACCAGTTTGGTTCGGTTCTTTGGTTTATTTGAACACCCCTGACCTCTTTGACTTTAAAGTGTAGGTGTTTTTCTTATTATTAATGGTCTTTTTTTAAAAGAAAAAAAATAGTTTTCGAACGTTTTTTGATGATTGACAGGCACAATGAAGCTAAAAGTATGTATGAAAAGCTTCAATCTCACCCAAGTCCTAAAGTCGGCAAGAAAGCAAGACAGTTCATGTACAGCTTTCAGGTAATTTTTCTGGTGGCCTTTTAGTTTAGGAATTTATGTAAATGATTTGCTAAATACTAGCTGTGCAACCTGAGTTTTTCTTTATTGAGTTCAATGATCATGCATAAAATAATTTTACATATGTATTCAATCATATACTAAAGTAATTACATTTTGGTGAGATGTCATTGGATGCAAAGATAGAAATTTTTTATATTGCTAGTGCATACTGATCAAACTCTTCTTTATTTAAAGAAAAAATGTGATTGTCTTTGTCCAGTATTAGTATAGTACCTCTGCATTACAGGGTAAAATTAAATTAAAGTTAGTTTTTGATATAAAAGATGGAAAATCATAATATTTTTAGAAATATAGCAAATAAAATAATATCATTACAAAATAAATGTGATGGAACATACATATAATTTTAGTGAGAAAAATATTTATTTACAAATGGATCATAACCTTTTAAGAAGATAAAGTGTAAGAGTGTTGACAATATAACACATAATTAATAGGAAATTTTACAATTGTTGATTCCTTGGAAAATATTTCATACAATTTTTTACATGAAAGCTTGTAAGTTGACATCCATTATCCAATTTCACTTTGCAAAATATCAAAAGTAAAAATATAGAATTTCTAGAAAGGAAAATCGAATATTTTTTCCTGCATCTAAACATGTTTGGATCTAGCTCTGCATTGCATGCTTCTGCACACCTACTGCTTAAGCTTTGTTACTTTACATAATAATGATTCTTCTTTGCTTATAAAAGAAAAATTGAATATTGTTTTGAATAATAAATTACAAGTAAATATATTTATCTGATTACCTATGATATAGATTAATATTTTGAACTCCTGCAGGCTATGGAAATGATGAAGGTGAGGACAGGATCTTCACGTTATTCAAAGAACACATTCTACCAGAATTATTTTGATGCATTTATAGAAAAGAAATCAAACTACCCACTTAAAGATGACATGGCTGCTCAAGAAAGTGCAACGAATCAGGTTTTGCTGTATATTCTTTTTCTCATTTCTCCTATTTTTGTTGTACTACTTCTTGCATTGCAGAAAAGAGTATAAACTTCTTTCTTTTGTTTGTATATAACTTTTTTTTGGGTACAAGTTTATATCTAACTTAATAGATATGTATAAGGTTATATATGGTAGGATATGAAAGGATAATAGGATAAGATTGAATGGAAGATGTAAGAATCATGCAGGAACCGTTTCAATCTCTCACCCGTATACAAAAATTGTTGGGATACTCTTTGTTTTTTATTCAGATTTTTTTTGCCGGATCAATGCAATTTTGAAAGAGTTTATTATTTACTATGATGTGTTCATAGTAAAAAAATGCATCCATAGTTTGTGTAAAAATTACTCAAAGTACAAATGAAATCATTTATTGTATTTAATAGATGGTATCGACTTCTGCTGTTTAGAAAAAGCTTTACGGGGGGGAAGAAAAATTTGGACAGTCAGTTTGTCCACAAAGTGTTTGTTGAATTGTATGAACCAAAACTCATTGTTATTTTTGTCTCACAAGTTTACAAAGGATAGCCGGAACGAAAGAAATTGAGACTTGAGAGCCAATATTTTAGATTTTAGAAGCAACAAGATAGAGAGACAAGAAAATGCCACAGTTGTTTCTGATTTTAGATCGTCCTTCGCAGTTAAAAACACAAGGATCCAAAAAGTAGACTTAACATTTTTCTTTTTTCCATCTTGAACGGTAGGTTAACGGAGGAAACATTAGGGGAGGTTTGTGATAACTAAAAAAAATAGAGGGGTGGGGGTTACATTTGCCCTGAACTTAGGGGAAGTCAATGTCATTTACCCTAAACACAACAAATTATGACATAAATATAATATAGTCACGATATATTATTATATGTGACAAATTTTACTATACTATAAAAAAAATGTATATTAGTACTATGAATATTTTGATTAATAATTTTTTCTAATTTGTCAAAGTGGACATTACTATAATATTTATTAAAGTTGACTAAATTAAAAATTTTACTATATTTATCTATTTAATTTTGACCTTAATAATTAAAAAAATTGTTTTCATAATTGAAATTATAATTATAATTTTAATTAAAATCATAATAAAAAATGTCATTTCAAAATAAAACAAAAAGATAAAATTTAAAAATTTGGTAGTGTTAAATATAAAATAGAGTCAAATTCATT
>JBBPBP010009779.1:20797887-20832559 GCA_037974735.1 Cicer chorassanicum | reverse complement strand
AAAAAAAAAAAAAAACTAATAGAAATACTGAAATACGACTAGTGAATTGCTGTCTTCAATATGGAGGTAACTAAGGAGAGAATCTATAGCAGGTAAAAATGAACAATATAACAATATTCAGCCTTTGTTACTCAGATTCTCATAGGTAGTTCACACATATGTGCAGCTAGAAATTATAAACTGTGCCGACTTAATATTTGTAGAGATCAATAAATAACAACTTTTCTTTCCACAAGTCAAAATATTAATTCATGATAGAGATCAATAAATAACAACTTTTCTTTCCACAAGTCAAAATATTGATTCATGATAAAGAGCTTGATGTTTCAACTAACACATTATGTATACAGAAAGAAAGTATACAGAAAGAAAGAGCAAATAACACATTACGTTTCAACTATTTAAGATTAATTACAATTCTGTTTCTGCCAAGAAAAAAGTAAATGAACACTTGTTTGTATAAAAAATCTGGCTTTCATTACCAAAAAAAAGTTTTTGGAAGGAACTCAATTACAAAAACTTATAAGTTTTTACAATCATGCAAATGTGTGATATTTTCCACCAAGAAGCCCTTACCATTCCTAAAGTGTTTTACATACAACAACATATCACCATTTATTTCGGTTCAGGTAAATGACTGTCAATGGCAGGAGAATCAGAAATCAGAGATTCAAGTTGTCCACGATAATTTGTCAGAGGAGAGTTGTGTGAAATTTCTTGTTCCGAAGCTTCTTGTGCTTTGATGTCTTCATGAAACAACCTAAGGGCATCTGTTGTCGACAAAGATTGCACTGATTCATACAGCCCTTGGAATTCATTTCTCTTTTCTAGTGTTTCAACCAACTTTTCTTTTAACTGATCAGGAAGGTGAGCAAAAGCACTACACGGGAAGCAAAAGGGGGAAAAGAAAATAAATAAATAAATAAATTAGTGAGCCAGTAAAAGTATCGAATTCAATTAAACTGCATAATCATCTTTATGTATTCCCTCTAAGAATACCTGGCTACACCTCTTACAACACCCCAGCTATAACCAGCATGGACTGATTGTTTAAAACCGATATTAAATCCCTCCTGTGCAGAAGCTTCTTTCCCGGCTATAAGACCATCTCGATACCCAATCTATAGCGTATGAAGAATGAAAATTAGTAGCTAATCCTTTTATAGAAGTAAGAAATTAAAAACTAAAATAAGGAAAATGAATTCTAAATTGTTAAAATACCGTATGAAACTGGTCATGCCTCCGCTGCCACTCCCTGTCCAAATCTGATGAGTTATCCACCTTGTCATCAGAATCATCCCACAAAGAATCATCAAGGCTCAAATGATTACCATCACAATCTGAAAGCATAACATACAATTAGATGCCTTATAGCAACATACTGAAAAATAATTAACTGATTTCAATATTTTATCAAACACTGGAAATTGCAGAGTTCAAAACAAAGATATATCCTTTTAATGCTTTTTTCAGCTAAACTAAACCAAACCAACTGCAATAGTTTTTACATAAAACTACACCCTTTTATAGTATATAGACAAAAAAATAAACCATTTAATGCATTCAGTAATAGATTTTCCATATCAATTCACCCATACAGAATCTTGTTACCGTTTAACTTATCTTCCTGACTATGAGCATGGTTTGAACTTAATTCTAATTTTGAGAATTGTAAACTTTCAGCATAAAGTTCTTCAGCCAGCCTACCCTCCATCTGCAATGCTATACACACAAACTATCATCAATAAGCTAACTCAACTCAAGGGCTATATAGTTAATGAACCTAGTCCAGGCATAGTGAAAAGACATCTCATTTTTCATATTGCAATAAATTTTGTCCTAAACAAACAATAATTTGTTTTGTAAACACAAATTCACAACATTGATAGGTGCTCACGTTGGCACAGTCACAAGAAATATTGGTATATCAATGTTATAGAACCGCTTAATCCATAAATCAATAGTATAACAAAGCACTGAAGCAATCTGTTACCATTCATAACTTGTACAAAAGATTTGCAAAAATTTGGCTGAGCTGTATCATGTATGTCTAATTTATGTGCTTTCCAAAACTCAAGAAGTCTATGGCTCAATCACAGAAATCATAGCTCATCCTTAGTTTTGTATTGATCATCGTGGTTGTAAAATCGGGTCAATAGTTGTCAAAGGGTTTTATAGGTTTAGTTGACCATTATCATGTGAAAAATTCAAATTGAATTAATGAAATTATTTTGTTCTCAAAGTACTTATGTTCTTCATACAAAATAGTTTAGCATAAATTTAGTTGGACTGTCTTAAATTTGTGACTAGACATCGGCGGTGACTTGATTGGTGTCACTTCGAGAAGTTCAATTTTTTTTTTTTATAGAACGACAATGAATCAAGTCATTTTTCATAACTGATGAGGACCATAAACTTCTACTACAAAGTGGGCCACTCATCAAATTAGTGGCCTTAAAATTTGCTCTAGACATGAAAATCATTTTATGAATTGAAGTTGTTGCTGCACAGGCATAAAAAAACAGAAAACAACTTTTGTTTATTTCTAGAAAAAGGCAAATAGTTCTGTTTTGGATAACTTTTATAGGTTATATTATTAAATTTATTCACTGGCTAACTAAATATCTTGAATGGCAAAACAAAATTGACGACAAATAGATCTGTTTGTAAGGAAATAGAGATACTTGAAGGGCAAAAAAAATTGGGTGGATAGTAAACATACCCAACAGAAACAGAGGTGAAGAAATCCCGCGAAAATTGAAGAAAATGAACCGCGCCTATATTTGCCCCTTTTTGTCACAACGACAGAGAATTGCAATGGAGAGACAGCACGGAAGATATTATGTTTTGCTATCAACTTGCAAAATTGCAGGGAGTAATGGGTTTAGTAATTGGACCAACAAGAAGGATGCTTTTTGGGCCTAATTCTCGTAACCTAGAAAAATTGACCTCGTACCCCTGCAATTGCCCTTGTACCCCCACAATTTTTCAAAAATACCAAAAATACCCTCAAATTTTTTATTACTTTTTTTCCAAAATTCACATTCAACTTCACTTTTTACCATTCGACCGTTTCCGGAACTGTAAAAAAAGATTTCCGGTAAGAATAAGTTTTCCGCTAGTTTCCGGAACACTTTTTTGAAGAATTCTGGTACATAAGACGGTTCCGGAAAACTTAAAACAAGATTTCCGGTACAAAGGGTGTTACCGGAAAACTTTTAAAAAGTGTTCCGGTACAGAAGGTTTTTTTTTCCAGAAAAGTTAAAAAAAGTGTTCCGGTACAGAAGAAAAAAAATGATTCCGGAAATGTTTTTCCAACTTTTCCAGTACAGAACCAACGAACCGGAAAACTTTACAGAAAAGTTTTCCGGTACATAACTTCTTTTAAAAAAAATTAATTTTTATTAATTTTATTAATTTTATTAATTTTATAAATGTTTACAGGTATGGATAAACCCCTGCTAATATTGGATAAAACATACGTCGATACTACAGACATTTTTGACACAGATCAGGTATATTAATTATATTTAATATTAAAATTGTAAAATTAAATTATTGTGATTAATTATAATTTATTAAATATTTGATTTCAGATAAGGTTTCCGGTATCGAATAATTTCCGGAGAACTTAAAAAAACATTTCCGGTAACTTCCGGAACACTTTTTTTAACAATTCCGGTAGTACAAAGTTTTCGGACAACTTGAAAAATGATTTTCAGAAACTTCCGGAACTCTTTTTTAAACATTTCCGGTAATATGCTATGTACCAGAATTCTTTTTTCAAGTGTTCCGGAGTGATGCTCTGTACCGGAATTCTTGAAAAAAGTTTTCCAGTAAAATGGAAAATTTTGACCTACTTCTTCTGTACCGGAAATGTGAAAGTGAGGAAATGAAAAAGTACCGTAGCTTTTATTATATACAAGGGTATTATGGTCTTTTCACAGCGTTTTGGGGGGGTCCAAGTATAAATGTGGGGGTACGGGGTCAAATTTTCAACCTAATAGTTCATACAAAATTGGATATATCCTCATTTATTCATATATCCACATTTATAATTTTTGTTCCTTAATTTTTCAAAATATTTCCATGGGAATAGTGAAAATAATAACAAATTTATATAATTGAGCATAAATTCCAAAAAAAATCGAAAAAGAATTTTTTTTTCTCAGAATTTCTTGAATAAGAGATTTTAGGTTTCGAATTTTTCGGTAGTTATATTGTGTATCGGAAATTTTATTTTTAAAATTTCCGATAGTTATTTCTAGTACCCAATAAAATTACCGGAAAATTCAAAAACTGAAATTATCAGTTTAAAATAACTATCGGATATTTCATTTTTCAAATTTCCGATTTGAAACATAACTACCAGAAATTTATGAAAAATGAACTTTTTCAGGTCAATTTTTTTTCACTTTTCATTCAATTTTTTTTAGTGAGGAGTATATGAGTGAAAAACCACCATAGAACATTATCGAGTTCAACCTCCTACACAATCTAATAGGAGATTAGTTGTTGTGAAAAGGAGAAGGAGGAATAAAGAGATGCAACTAGAGGGACAAGAGCATCAAGAAAATCATGTTCAACTTAAGTTTGAGGAGGCGGTGAATCGGGATCTTGCATTTTTTGAGGATCACATACAGCATGAGCAACAGGATCCTGCATATAGATAGCAATATAATCCGCACTCGCAGATACCCACCCGAACCTGTCGTGATTTGGACGACGAAAATCTGTTTTCATTGGGTGTGGGTGCGAGTGCAGATTTTTCATGATATTAAAACTCAAGGACAAGAGCGGGTTTGGGGGTGTTGATATCCACCCCGCACCCGAACCCGTCTCGTTAGTAATATTATTATAATTTTTAAATTATATATATATATATATATATATATATATATATATATATATATATATATATATATATATATATATATATATATATATATATGTACATACACACACACACACAATATATTTAATATTTTTTTCAATATTAAAAATTATAATCATCTCTCTATAGAAAATATGATTTTAATATTTTTAATTTTATTATTGTATAATAATTATTATTTTGCTATATTAATCATAATAAATATGAATTTAAATTTATTATTTTATATATATGAAAAAGTGCGGACAGGGAAATCCGAACCTCATCACGGGCGGGGATCCCACACAACAAGAGGAATAGTAGAATCACATGACTCAAGAAGAGCAACAATCAGATCTTGTGTCCGACCAACTTCTATTTCTTGGAAGACTGTTTGACCTTTTTCTCCTTGAGGACTATTAACACCACGTTGCAGCTAGAGTGTGGAATGGACAAGTTAGTAAATAATTTATTTTATTACATAGTATAGTATGTATAGGATGTATAGTTTAATATATTTTTAATATAACTTAGTATATGCATAATACAGTATAAATAGATTCATAAATGCCAAATAAATAAAATAAATTCATAGATATTATATATGTATTACCTACTGAGATTGATCAATGGATAAATATATCAGTTACGTCCTCCATAAAGATATAGTTTGCATAATGGTTATCTTATATTTATTTTTGCTGAGAGATGACACGCAGAGACTAGTTCACTCCATCCGTCATTTGGTGAAATGATTATTACTTTTGATGATGTTAGAGGTCTGTTGGACATACCATGTTATGAGAAGTTATTTAGACCTCCAGCTAACATGAATGAAGATTTGACAATTAATGTTGTTGTTGAGTTATTGAGAGTTGATGAGGTAGAAGCTATGAACGAGACTAGGGTCAATAGAGGTGTTTCATATAATTTTGAAAGTTGTGTTTTTTAAGAAACTTCATCAAGGTTGACGTGACATTTGCAGTAAGGGCATACCTACTTCATTTGGTGGTAGGATGTACCATACTTTTGGTAAATGGATGTGGGGACCTGTTGTTCTTGTTAGAGATAGTACCTTGTCTGCAACGAAGCAGGTTGAATGATATTTATCCCTATTTCAGATAATTTTTTTATAAAATATTTTATGATTATTTTTTATACTTATTATATTGTTATTTGATAAAATGTTTATTAATTATTTGTACTTTTTAATTATTTTACTAACATAGATTTATTAGCATTTTTCTGACATATGTAAGTGTAGTATGAGTAAACCTATATCTTCATAGCCACAAATGTTTCGTTGGAGTGTGAAACAAACATTTGAGAATGTTGCATATTACAAAGCAAAATTGGATGTTTTGGGTCATATTGATGTTATCTGGACGCCAAATTATGATGAGGACGCCACAACAGGATATCGGTATGTGTCGATGTTTACCGGGTACATTCGTTGGTGCTCCATGATAGTACTGTATTTTCCAAAGATGTGTCTATTACAGTTTGGGTATACTCAGTACATCCCTCCGACACCACTCGTGCTCGTTGTCCGTGATGTTGATGTTTTAATGGAATATGTACAATAATTGTGTTCGATCCCTCTAGAATAGATTGCATCCAGTCACATATCCACACGAGTGTGTTGAGGGATATTAACAGTGATATTATAGGATATCTCATCTCAAATGATCCCTTATGGTCCTAATACTGGTGCTGGTGCCCCTGTCTCCGAACTTGAAGCCCCAAGCCCTATTGAATGGCATACACAGTGTCAGATGATTGGTGGTTTTATACAACAAAGGTTAGACTTAGACTTACATAGATATTGTAGGATATCTCATCCTCGGATGATCACTTTTGCTTTTGGTCCTGATGTTGGTGTTGGTGTCCCTGCCCCTGAACCTGAAGCCCTGAGTCCTACTAAATAGTATACACGGTATCAGATAATGGATGGCCTTATATAGCAGAGCTTATTCTTACAGAGGTTATATCATGAAGATGAGATATATGTTGTAACAACCTATCTATTTTGTAAGTCTAGAAATTAATTATTAAAATTGTTAAATTTAAAAATAAAATAAAATAATTAGTTTAAAATTTATTTAATTAAGAAAATGGCACTATTGTAATATTTGGACAAAGGACAATCGTATAATTTGCCTTATACACCTTATATATCATTTTTTTTCCTTCTTTCTTTTTCTGAATCCTTCTTTCTCTTTCCTTCAGAAACGCGTTCTTTTTCTTCTTCCACCGTGAACAAACTCAAACCCCAGTTTCATCCAATCTTCAAACCTCTCATTTTCCTTCATTTTTTTCAAATCCTTTAAACCCAAAAGCTTTTTAAAATGGAGATACATGTCTATGTATCTCCATTTCTAGAAATCAGACTCAGAGCAAGGGATAATGACCCAAAATTGGAGGAGTTGAGTCAAACTGCAATTCAAAAAGGAACTCAAAACCCAATTTAACAAAATGTGAGTTCTGTTTATTTAAGTTTTTTTTTTTTTTTGATATCATGTGAGATTGATGATTCAATTTTATTGCAAAATTCTGAAGTTGAAAAAAAAAATGGAAGAAAAGAATTAAAATATGGAAGAAAAATGAAATCTGAACAATAGAAGGCCGTTGATTTTTTTTTTTAACTTGTCTGTTAATTTAGAATGTGCATGTTGTTCTTGGCTGGTTCTGATGTTAGTGAATGAAGTATATGTTATAAAAATTTGATTAGATGCTCATTATTATTGGCTGGTTCTGATGTAAGTGAATGAAATATATGTTACAAAAATTTGATTAGATGCTCATAATTATTGGCTGGTTCTGATGTTAGTAAATGAAGTATATGTTACAAAAATTTGATTAGATGCTCATAATTATTGGTTGGTTCTGATGTTAGTGAATGAAGTATATGTTACAAAAATTTGATTAGATGCTCATAATTAGATTTAAGGTTGAATATGCTTGTCGAGCACGATTTCGGCTCGTTACTGCTGTTGCTCTGATGTGTATGTGAAATTGTTAGTTTTGTTACATTAATTTCTTTTAGTATGATGATTTAAGGCACTGAAATTTTTTAAATAAACTGTTTTGGGTTATTACGGATTAAGAGAATGAGAGTGTGAGGAAATGAAATTTTAGGTGTTTTAAAAATGCATCCAAATGATTTTTCATGACCCTTATGTTGTTATTATGTTCATGACTTTGTTATTGTTATAATTGTCATGACTTTGATGTTGTCACTATTTTCATGATTCTTTTCTACCTATGATTTCTATTTTGAATTAAGGACTTAGGATTAAATTATTATGGGTTTATTATGTCGATAATTTATTTATAATTGTTGCGGATGAAAGATGCATTTTATATATGACATAATAAAGACATTTCATAAAACATCTCAAGTTTAGTATAGTATCATTAATTAGATCATGCATGGCTTTATTCACGGCTAGGCATGGCAACGGGGCGGGTCGGGGGCGGATTTTGCCTCCTCCACCTCCGCACCCGACTAATCGGGGAAAACCCGCACCCGCCCCCGTTTCATAGCGGGTGTAGAATTTAGACACCCATCCCCGCCCGCAACCGGGTTCGGGTTTTCCCGCCCACACCCGCACCCATTCATATATATATAAAATTATAAATTTAAAAATTATATCTATTATAACTAATATAATAAAATAATTGTTATTAGACAATTATAAAATAAAAAAATATTTTCTATAGAGATAAGATTATAATTTTTAATATTTAAAAAAAATATTAAGTATATTTAATATGTATATGTATATAAAATTTAAAAATTACACTAATATTACTTGCGGGGCGGGTTCGGGTGCGGGTGCGGGGTGGATATCATCACCCCGCACCCGTCCCTGCACCCGAATTTTATTTTCGGGGAAAATCCACACCCGCACCCGCACCCAATCAAAGCGGGTTTTCCCCGCCCAAATCAAGCGGGTTTGGGTGGGTACCCGCGGGTGCGGGTTATATTGCCATCCCTATTCACGGCGGGGCATTCAGGTTATTTCAGGCATGGAATAACAAGTAAAGGAGAACAATCAAGACGCTGATTGGGGTTTGGCCAGACCACCTTTACCAACCAGGACTCAATTATCTTGGTGACCCACTTGGGCAATTTTTCCTTAATTCAAAGGAAAAGATTTGAGGTCATGCATATGTTTAGAAAAAAAAAGATGTGTACAATAATAATAATAATAATAATAATAATAATATTTTTATGAGTAAAAATTTTATAAAAATTAAATTGAGAGTTTTAACTTGAGATGTAAAATTGTATTCATGTTTTATACACTTTTATGAAAGAAACTCTTTGAGACTGTTTTCCCATTTATTTTTCAGAACTCACTGAGATATTTTATCTCAACCATTTATTTTTTTATTAGCAGCTGGAAGAACATGAGACACAAATTTATCATAAGAATACCAGTTCCAAACTCGTGGAATTAGAATTTGATATTTTGTTTTATGACGTAATCAGTCAATCGTAGTTATTTTCAAGATGTAATATTTTATGAATCTACTAAACAAGTTGTAAACTATATTTACGAATGTAGTTTTCAGTTATGATGATGATTCTAATTTATTATGCATTATTAGTTCCTCTGTTTTATTAAGGTATATGGGCCTAATTATCATATGCTAGACAAATGATAATGGGTCTTACATATGTCTACTTAGAGAGAGCCTTACACATATCTAGATGAGGGGATTATCATTAGTACTATAATTGTATTTTGACTATATTATATTATTATTCAGACTTATTTATTTTGACTATTTTATTGCTCGAGATTGATTTTTATGTTTGTTATACTTTATTGCTTCAAACTTTATTTATTTTTACTATTTTATTGGTCGTTGAAGTAAACAAGAACGAGATATGAAATAAAAGTTAGAAATGATTTTCGTTCGAGCAAAAAGTATACAATCTGATGTATGAAATAAAAATTGAAATGTATGTTCTAAACCAAAAGTGCCAATCATCTATCAATGAGCCTCAATGTCGTAGATGTTCCACGTAAAATATAGTCTATGATGTAGATTCATCACTGTAGTGGTCCTTCCAATGCCATGCAAGTGGAGGCAACCAATATTCTAACTTCAATTTAACCTTAATCTAGTGACTTTCATTAACAAAACTAATGTTGATAATACGATCATGTGATAGGTCTCCATTGTGCGCACCCCTCAATGGAAAAAAAAAAATCAAAGAAAAAGTTTTTCCCAATGGGACAAGAACTAGATTATATCTTGTTGCTATCACGTAATCCATGTCTGGAATGCTCATCCACTTCTCATTTGGTTGATCTTCCAAATCGGTTACAAGCAAAGAGTCTGTCACTTGTTGCAAATGTTCCTTGAATAATACAACATATAAGTTAGGTTTGGACTTAATCTCAGTGCACAACCGTCGACGCACAATGCTCCAATATGATAAAATAAAGCAACAATAACATAATACTTATAGTTTCTATCTGCCTTAACATTAACTATGTCTTCAATATATGGACGAATTAGAGGAGGAAATTCATCCATATATTTTCTAATTTCACTCATCATAGGTTCTTGTAAGGCTTGTTTAGATTATTGCTAAGAGATTTATTTGAATGTTTGTAGGGAAACTTGTTTAGATGCTTGTTGGGAGACTTGTTGGGATGCTTTCATGGGTCCTTGTTGAGAGACTTAAGTAGTTTCATTATTAGAATAAAACGCAGAGGCTTATGTAATTACATTATTAGAATAAAACACATCCACATGCTCAAAAAATAAAGGGTCGCGATATACGTCAAATCCCTTCGACTTCTTACCTTTTTTTCCACACCACCCTTTGTTTTGATCTTATCTGGTGGTGGACGCATTAATGTTGTATCTGGATATGTTATTTCACACAACTTGCTCTTCAATGCCTCCTTCCAACAACATTAGTTGTTTTCTATGTTTTCCAAATTATATTAATCTCTTTTGTAATGTCCAACTTGAAATTATTTTGTTTTATTTATTTTTTTCTTTGGACCACTATTCATGATTAATTTCCTCTAATGTATATAAACTACATCCCATGAGATTAGAACACATTCCACCTTATATCTTTCCTACTCACATGCACAAGGTAATCCATGAGAGTTTCTAAGTATACTACGACACGCGACTTTGTCGTTACTGACATAGCTGACTTTCTTGTATTCATCAACAATATGAGCAAAAGATTTCCTTGATACAACCCAAGTCAAATTATCATAGAATGAATTATTGTGTATATGCTCTTTGCCAATCTTGCTTGTCTCAAATGACCTTTTTATCTTCATAATTTGTAACCTCAACATCTCATGCACATCATCCCATGCCTTACAAAAATCTTTTATTGTGTTACAAAAATCTCTTCGATGACCAATGAGCACAATTAACCCTAATATTCAAACATAAAAAAGAACAAATAATATTTCAATAAAAAATATAGCAAACATGCATGTTTAATCCTAAACATGTATAAATATAAAATAAAATGCAAAGTTTTAATAACATACCTATTGATCGTAGTATTTCCTAAATGAAACATTCGATTGATTCATGTTTTAACAAATCTTTTCTTTTGAGGAGTCAAACATGTGTCTCTGACACAGTAAAAGAAAATTATATTGTCGACACATGTTTGCTCAAACCTTTGCAAAAATTGTTCGTACTTCTTCTCTTAATCACAATAAACAATTTTCCTCCATAAATCTAAAACGGGTTCCTGCATGTCCTTCTTCAATATATGTTGTTTGCATTTAGCTCAAAATTTTTTGTTGATATGAAGTTGACAAAGTAAGTTTGTTGAAGATGGAAATACAACTTCAATTACATCATCAAAACAAGTTCTTTGTTAGTCAAAATCACCTGAGAAAATGAGGTATTTGAAACAAACAACTCATTTAACTTCTTGACAAAAGTGTTCTTGACGCTCATAGTCCATGTAAGCAAATGCAACGTTGAATGTCAACTCAATTGAAGTTACACCATAATTTCAAATGGCAACACATACTTGTTGGTTTTGTAGATGCTATCTATAATCGATACTACAAAAATGAACATGTTCAACAATGTTATGGAGTTTGGGTGCGTTCAAAATATATCCCTCACAACGTTTGAGTCTTCATGGGTCATACTCCAACAAGCATACTTCTTAGCTTCAAGTAACTTCAACATAATCAATTTTGGGCCTTTTCAAATTCACATATGTTGCATATCGTCGCTTATAAACTTGAGAGATATTAATTATGTTCTTTTTATCTCGATCTCTCAAAGATGTCAAGATGTATCTCGGTGCAACGCGATACTTTGTCAGCTCATCATGTTTCTTATCTTATTCTTTTAAGCGTCTCACAAATGCATTATTCTCAAAAATAGTCATTACTCATGGATGTGAAGTTCACACATTAAACTAACAATTCATTTTTCATCACTCTTAAGTGGTTTTGATCTATGTTTAAACAGACAATTTTTTAGTTGAAACCCTAGTTACCTTTATTTGACTTATATTTTCCACCTCTATCACAACCAATAATTAATTTTGAATTCATTCCTCTTTTTCTGGTCTATATGTCACAACGACTGATGATAAGAACTACTTGATTTTGTCGGTCAACCTCTCTTACTCATGATATGATAGTTTTTAGTGACTCAAAAATTTGATAAGTTAGTCAAATCCATACATAATTGTGTTTTTTTTCATCCTTAGTTAAAAAATACAATTAAAAAAATACATACCAGGTTTTTCAATAATATGAAATTTTCAGTATCGTAGAATGAAAACATATTAGAAATTTCAAACATATTTACAATGTTTACTACAGAAAATTTTGCTTTTTTAAAAATCCAAAATCTTTTAACGATTTTTTAATAAAAATTGCATACCAAAATTTTCGATAGTATTAATTTATATACAGATCTTTTGGAAAAAATTTTGATAAATAGAATGAGTAAAAATGAAAAGGATAAAGTGTAATTGAGGGGATTTTTGCCCATAACGTGAGTTATTGGGCTTTTGTTCACATCATCGAAAAATAATGAAATTCCTAACTACCAGTTTGTTCTTCTAACCGTCATTCAAATATGAATGAAAAGGCAAATCCACGTGTCATAAAACCTAACCTTTCTCCTAAGTAATCGCTGAATTCAATTTTGTTAAGAAAGAAAATAGTGAAATTCCTTGCTTAGCGTAACCGTAACCTTTATTTATTTATAGACTCACCACTTCCTAACTCCTTGCTTCATTCATTCTCACTCCTCTTGTCATGGATCATCGGACTTTATTTCTCTTCCTTATTTTCATCCTCTTCTCCGTCACGGTCTTCTCATCGGAGACCGGCGAAGAAGATCCGTTCATCCGTCAGGTGGTCGACGACGGAGGAGTTAGGTTGGGAGCAGAGCATCACTTTATTGAATTCAAGCATAGGTTCGGGAAGGTATATTCTACCAAGGATGAGCACGATTACAGATTCAATGTCTTTAAGGCTAACATGCGCCGTGCTAAGAGGCACCAGTTAATGGACCCTTCCGCTGTTCATGGTGTTACTCGGTTCTCTGATCTGACTCCACGTGAGTTTCGGAATAGCGTTTTGGGATTGCGTGGGGGGTTGAGGTTGCCTTCTGATGCAAATACTGCTCCTATTCTTCCTACTGATAATCTTCCTGCTGATTTTGATTGGAGAGATCGTGGAGCGGTTACCCCTGCTAAGAATCAGGTATTCATTCTTTCTAAATATGATTATTATTATTATTTTTATTTCGTTTATTTTGATTTTGATTTTGTGTGGAATTATGAATTAGGGTTCTTGTGGGTCGTGTTGGAGCTTCAGCACAACTGGAGCACTTGAAGGTGCTCACTTCCTCGCTACCGGAGAACTTGTCAGCCTTAGCGAGCAGCAGCTAGTCGATTGTGATCATGAGGTTTTTCTTTTTCTTTTTTTTTTTTTCTTCTTTTTCTCTTTGCTATTAATGAGTAATTAATGTACTTATTATTCATTCATGAAATTTGTTACTATGATACTGCATGTGCTCTCTAACACTGGATTTGCTTACTGCTTAATATGAATGACATGTAATTGTTGTGTGAATTTAAGGGACTGCGTTTGATGGGTATCCTTTTAGTTTTTGAAACTTATTAATCGTTCTAGAATTATAAGTAACAAAATAGCATTTAGTGTCATTGTGCGCGAATGATACCTTGAAGAGAATGAAAAACAAATTTAGCATGCTAAGTTGAAGTATTATTTTAGTTTCACATAGGTGAAGTGAATTCTTTTATTTGGATAGAATAGATTTCAGACAGGAAGGGGAAAGAGTGTTATTTACTATTTTGGATTTTAGGAATTTTTCCTTATTACTTATTATTTATTATTTATGTTGTCTAAAATTGGTTTGGACCTACTCTCATGTGCAGTGTGATCCAGATGAGCCGGGTTCTTGCGACTCCGGGTGCAACGGTGGATTGATGAATAGTGCTTTTGAGTACATTTTAAAATCTGGTGGGGTCATGCGAGAGGAAGACTATCCTTATACAGGTACTGACCGCGGAACATGCAAGTTTGACAAGGAAAAGATTGCTGCATCGGTGGCAAATTTCAGTGTTGTTTCACTCGATGAAAACCAGATTGCTGCCAATCTTGTCAAAAATGGCCCTCTTGCAGGTCAGTTCTACTACTCTAAATTAAGTCCGAACAATTTATGTTTTTTTAGAGTTTTTTTTGTTCAATTATTAATATCAAATTCAACATTGGGTATTGACTCTTGTAAATTTCAATTGGTACAAACGCAGTGGCCATAAATGCAGTATATATGCAGACATATGTGGGTGGAGTATCATGCCCATACATATGTTCAAGGCGTCTGGACCATGGAGTGTTACTGGTAGGATATGGTTCTGGAGCCTATGCACCTATTCGAATGAAGGAGAAGCCATATTGGATTATTAAAAATTCATGGGGAGAGAATTGGGGAGAAAATGGATTCTACAAGATTTGCAGGGGACGAAATATCTGTGGAGTGGACTCCATGGTTTCTACTGTGGCTGCTGTTCATACTACTACTCAGTAGTGTGTATACCCAATGTCTGTATAAAATATTATCTGCTGTTTCTTTTATATCAGCGAAAAAAACATGAATTGTTGCCAATATTCTTGTATTAAAGCTGTGCTGGAGCATATTAGTTACGCAATTTGTAAACAGTTTCTGGACCTTATTTATATGAACAAACAAGAATTGCTCTTCATCACAAAATGACTTGTGATTCTGTTTTGAGAGTGGGTCTTTCTCATACTAATATTCAAACAAGAATTGCTCTTCATCACAAAATGACTTGTGATTCTTTTTTGAGAGTGGGTCTTTCTCATACTAATATTCAAAATCTTGTGTTGAACGTAAAATGCAATGAATCAGTTTAACTGTTTATTCATTTGATGAAACTTGTAATGAGACTGTACGTTTGATTTTACTATGCAAATTGATTTTCAGAAATTATATTTTTTTCCCGAAATTCAATGATGAGAATCCTATTTTTTAGTATTTTAAGGGAAAATGCATGGCTAATATTTATATTTCCAGATATCATTTTACTATGAAAGTAAGGACGAGGTAGTAATAATGTGAGTTAGAACTTAGAAAGGTACACGTTAATTTTTTATTTTCATACAACGAGAGAAAAGTATAGTTACAAAGCCATGAAAACAAGTCTAGGTAGTCATTCTTGCATTTCGTATCCATATCATAAATATCATTTCCCTAAGAATGAAGTACAAATTATGTATTTATAAAAATTAATACTCATTCCGATAGATGAAAATAGGGAGATTGCGTTTCTTCCTAACACCATGTATATATTTATAAGACTTCATTTTATCGACACGAGGAGCAAAAGTAGGCCACGAGTTCGTGTTGATACTACCTAGCAAGCATGACAGCAAATATGCTTTACTTTCGAACAGTACGAAGTCATTTTCAATATCACATCATATAACATTATTTTTCATAAAATATAAAACATTAAAATATCAATTTATGTTGGGAGTAATAATTATTACACTTGGCCACACGCCTGCCTAGTAGCTTTTTATGAAACAAACCTGCCTAGTAATTGGTAGAAAGTTACTCCCCTAAATGGGATATATTTATTCCCGCAACGGATAAATAGACAAGATACGGCGTGATGTTGGAAGAAAAAGCTCCCACGAATCCACCATATACAATACCGCTGACACCAATCGGGTAGTCACTGACTAGTTACAGCAAATGAAAGAATCAATACATGTTCGAAGCTATATAACTCCTCGTTCTTATTTATGTGATTTTAAAGTATCTCCTCCTCTTCGTCTAGCAATGTGAACGAGAATGGATGAAACTTGTAACCATCGCCCTCATAAAACTTGTTTTGATACTCCACCCAGTGAAGTCGCAAAGCATGCAAAAAGGCACTCAGAGTTTCCATGACAAGCAACACTCCAACGGTGGCGAAAATGAAAACAATGAGACCCACTATCAGGATAATCCAATTATTGTACCTGCAACATCAGACAGAACAATTACCAGTCATTCCCTCGCATTAATTATCAGGTCAAACTACCAGTTGAATCTTTATGGGAAAACAGATAGATCCTAGAGAATGAACATTGAGGATTGACAGACAACCAGGGAACCTCACGAGAGATCATTCAGTACGCCTATTGTCTACCATTTTCATAATCCTTCGATTTTAAAAACATAATAAATTTCAACAAAAAAAAAAGTGAGGGAGTTTCTACTTGTAGATATCATGCAATAGCCTAGATGTTCCAAACAATTCCTTCGGTTCATCATGTGTTGAATGATACGACTCAACCTTTCTTAATCATATCATGGAATCAAAAGAAAATGCAACAGAGATTTGTAAACTTAACATACCCCCATGCCATAAGCAGAACCTTCTCGTAGAATACAGTTGATAACTCTGAATGAGCAAGACTGGTACAAAAAGGAAACCAAATGCGTTATTGTAGTTTAATACATACACTAAACAAATTTATAGGTATATAGATAAAAAAAATCATGTGAGGTTTCAATCTTGTATCTCTTGTAGGATTCCAGCATTATTAGTAGAATAGAACGTTTGTGCCACTTATAGGCATACCTAAGGGCCCACAGACGAAGGTAAGAAGCTGTATTAGATACTGCTCCAAGTACAAATTCTATGGTGTGTATGAGTTGATGTACAAAAATTTCACTGAACTCAAATTCCTCATGACCATGGGAATCATGATTTGACTCCACTTGCAAGCTCTCCTCTGTGTTTGGAAGTGGTGCATAAGATTCATCTCCGTGCCTCTGAAGTAACATAAGTATTAGATCAAGAACAAAATGAAAGTTCCAGCAAAGAACAAATAAAAAAACTACAATTATTAAAGCAAGCATACCGCTTCGTGTTGCTTCTTTAAAATAAAGGGTTTTGGTAACAGCATCCAGGGCACAGCGACAACAGCCAGAAGCAAAAGTGTGAGCTGGTATGAACAGAACAAAGAATGCAAGTATTAATCATATAGAAAAACACCATTCAAAAGTTTATTTTGGGGCAGAGGGGATTTTGGGAGCTAACCAACCTGAAGATTTTTCTGGCCCGCAAAGAGTTGGTTCTCGCCCAACTCATCTGTTGGGCTCAGGAACATATAAATCATTACGTGGTACAAATCAGCTTGAGAGCCCGTACACCACTTCACAATAATAAGTAGGGATAGGTAGCCGAATAGACTGTTGAGAAATATCACCTGGGGGATAAATTGGAACCTGAAAGAGTGATACATTGAAATTATATATATACACATTAATTTTATATACATAAACAAGTTAATAGTGATAGAACGATTCAGTCATGATTGCAGATGAGAATAACTGTGTAGAACAGCATAGGAATTATTTCAAACCCATTTCCCATGATAAATGCTAATGTTCAAATACATACTAACTTACCATACATTTACGCTGTTCCTGAAGAATTTAGCATTGCAATAACTCATTACAATTCCAAGGTTCATTTGAGCAACTCCAAGAAGAATTGACATTTTCATTTTCAATGAGTTCAGGAATGGTAATTCACTGCGGCTACCATGCCATACAGGATCCACTCCAAATGGGTAAGTGCGGCGCACTTTTATCAGCCCTATTGTTGTAGCTTCACTGCATCAAAAAGAGGGTGAATAAAAGAACAGTGACTAAATTTCTAATAGTATAAAGCATGATATGAATTAATAAATTAAGGGATTTGGTTCACCTGCAAGAAAGGTCACGACATTCGTATGCAGAGGGACCAAAGAGTTCAAATGGGAGAGAAAAGAACTCATTATAGATCAGGCCAGTGTAGATTGAGAAGAGCGACATCAAGAAAATAACATAGCGACCTCCAAAAGTCATCTCCGTGATGTCATCAAGCTTCTGTTTATACCCAAAGATACCATGTTAGAAGACTCCTTTAAAAACCCACACATACATTGATTACATTGTATGAAATATATTTATTTAAGAGGAGCAAAAGTAACACATCACCCAGCAGAGATTGATGGCGAAGTGTAAATTGTAATATCAATCTGAAACGCTTTCATGGTTGATCAACAAAAAATTTAATTTTTAATTTTCTGGAAATATAGCAAAAATGAAATTGTAGTCAACGGGATTAGTTGGTGAAGTCCTTTGCGACGATTACAACTTACAAGGACCAGTAGTTGAGCACTGAATCTGCCTTCATAGAAGAGGGACGGACTACCTTAAGCTCTAACATACCGAAAAGGAAATAATAATCTTCTAAAGTAAAAATATTCACTAATTTTAATGATTTTAAGCACTTTTTGATCCACGGTCTTGAAAGAAAAAAGAACTCAGTCATCAAGCACCTACATACAAACTTGGAAAATATTAAACTACTGTATGTGATAGTTACAGAAAGAACAGTTAATAAAGACCACATTAACACAAACTAGAATACCAAAGGTTACTTTCATTAATCGACAAGAACTCCAACCTTGTCAAAATGACAATATTGATAACCAACTTAGTAATGTTTCTAGGGATGTCAATTGAATTCAGATATGACGTCAAATGGGTCTTGGTCCAAACTTGGGAATTGAATTATTTTGGGCACGAGTATATGGGCTTAGTTACTAAAGTACTTGTTCATATTTAAATTATATATTCTCTAGCATAATTCTAGGATATTCCATTGTAATTAATGTTTTAGATTAGTGATTTGTTTGCGGTCCATACAATGAAACATATGTTGTGTAGTTGAAACGCACGGTTTATGCATATGTCTCTCATATATTCTTATTTTCTTTCTTTCAATATGGGGTAGCAGACGCAAAAATCAGCATCTTATAGAAACCACTCGGACTCTAATTCTCCATGGTAATGTACCATCCCGATTTTGGGGGATGTCGTCTTAACAGTGTGTTATCTTATAAATTGTATGTCTTCTTCTATTCTCGATGGCAATGTCCCTCGTTCATTCCTCTTTCCCCATACTCCTCTTCACCCACTTCCTCCCTGTGTCTTCAGATCCACGTGTTTTGTTCACAATCTGTCTTCTGATCTGGACAAACTGTCAGTGCAATCACTCAGGGGTGTATTTCTTGGTTATCATTAGTCCCAAAAAGGTTATCGTTGTTATTCTCCTATGTTACAATGATACCTCATATCGGCTTATGTTACTCTTTTCGAGTCTATTCCACATTTTGAACCAACCAACGTAGATCTTGAACCACTCCAGGAAATTAACCCTGAACCTCTTCAGGTAGTTATTCATGTTCTGCCTATCATTCTTCCTATTGAGCCTAGCGAGTCTGGCCCACCGTATACGGTTGATCCCCCAACTTTACGGCCACTACAAACATATCATTGTCATCACCCACCCTCTGTTGTGCATGTTCCTGCACCTGCTCCTAAGGCCATTGCAGACTCTCCTCCGACTCCACCATCGAATTCGGCCGTGCAGCCTAAGTTTGATCTTCCCATTGCTCTTCGTAAAGATATATGCATAACACATCACCCATTTCCTCATTATATTGACTTGTGTTATCATTGTTTTCCTAAATCTCCATGTGAAGCAATATTCCGCCCTAAGTGGAAGCAAGCAATGATTGAAGAAATGTGTGATCTCCAAGGTAGTGGTACCTGGGAACTAGTTCCTCTACCTCCAAGGAAGTCTATAGTAGGTAGTTGTTGATTTTATACGGTGAAGGTTAGTCCTGATGGTAAGATTGATCAATTTAGGCCTTGTTTGGTGGGCAAGGGATATACTCAAATTTTTGGGTTGTATTAGCCAAAATGGAATATGTTACACTCCTCTCCATTTCAGCCATTTGACATTGGCCTCGCCATCAACTTGACATAAAAAATGTCTTTTTGCATGGTGATCTTGAAGAGGAAGTGTATATGGAGCAACACTTTGGGTTTGTTGCTCAGGGGAGTCATCTACCATGGTTTGTCAGCTACATAAATCCCTTTTATGGCCTAAAACAATCTTCTAGAGCTTGGGTTGGCAGATTCAGCATAATAGTACAACAATTTGGTATGATTCATAGTGAAGTCGATCATTTTGTTTTTAATCGACACTTAGCCCAATTGTGCATTTATCTTATTGTTTATGTAGATAATATTGTCATAACTGATAGTGATCAGCAGGGAATACTCCAGTTGAAACATCTTACTAATCAGTTTTAGACTAAAGGTCTTGGTAAACTTTGTTACTTTTTTAGGTATTGACTATTGAGGTAGCTCAATCCAAGGATGGTCTAGTAATTTCACAAAGGGTGTATGTCACGGATATTCTTGAAGAATTCAAGAAACGTATATATTGAACGACAAGCCAGTTGATACTTCTATGGATCCAAATGTCAAACTTCTACCTAATCAGGGGGGGCATCTATCAGATTCGGGGAGATATGGAAGATTTGTTGGAAAATTGAAATATCTCACAATCACTCGTCCAAACATTTCCTTCGCAGTCCATTGCGGTAAGGCAGTTCATAAATTCTCCTTGCCAAGACTACATGGATGCTGAAATCCTGATTTTGAAATACATCAAAGGTGCTACTGGAAAATGTCTCATTTATGAAGATAGAGGTTTCTCATATTTTGATTGGGCAGGCTCACCCATTGATAGACAATCAACTTTTGGGTATTGTGTACTAGCTGGAGGAAACTTGATATCTTGGAAGAGTAAGAAGCAAAATGTAATTGCAAGATCCAACGCTGAGGCAGAATACATGATCATGGCATTATTCATATCTGAGCTCATATGGTTGAAAAAATTACTCAAAGAGCTACAATTTGAGGAGGTGAGACAATGACACTAAATTCTGATAATCAAGTCGCATTGCATATTGCCTCAAATTCAGTTTTTCATCGGACGACTAAGCTTATTAAGATAGATTGTCATTTTGTTAAAGAAAAGATCGAATCAGGCAACATCGTCTCAAGCTTTGTCAATTCTAATGATCAATTAGCAGATGTTTTTTCAAAATCCCTGTGAGGTCCTAGAATCAATTATATATGTAAAAGTTTGATGCATTTGATTTATATGCTCCAGCTTGTTGATATTTAAATTAAATAATATATTCTCTAGAATAATTCTTGAATATTCTATTGTAATTAATTTTGTAGAATGTATAGTGATTTGTTGTCAGCCTATATAATGAAACATATGTGGTGTAGTTGAAACACGAGGTTTATGCATGTCTCTCTTATAATTAGGATCAAAAAGATTTTTGCATATTTTTGGGGTTGCGTGAGATGTTAAACTACTAGTCACTTTTTTTAAATTGCATAGTTAATTGTAGTAATATTATTTTACTAGTTCGTAAAAGAAATATATTAGGATACATAGGTATACATTGGATATGACTGTGGGCACTAAAGTTGATATCTACGAGGGTTTTGATCCAAATCCAACACTCTTTTTAATTGTGAGATTGGAAACATTATTCAATCCAAATCCTGCTCATTGTCTTCCCAAAGTGTTTTAACATATAGTAGTATACACTCACCATGCGAAGCACAAGAGAGATACTCAAACATTTTCTAGAAAGGTGGAGATGATCCGCTTAATTTTCTCCATTGAAGTACAAAATCTTGCCTTCTATATTTTTTAAAGGATGGATTTACAAGGAAAACTAAAGGAGTACCTTGCTGGAAAGTTTCTTCTCCCTGATTATGAAATAAAGAGCTGCCAGCAGTAAACATATTCCATGCCCCCAATCACCAAACATTACGGCAAAAAGAAATGGAAAGGTAACTACAGTAAACACAGTAGGATTTGCCTCTTGATACTTAGCAACCCTGAAATATTCAAATAAAAATTCAAAATATAAGATTGAAGTCTTTCAAAAACAGAAGTAAAAACAGCTAATAAACCAAATTCATTATTATTTGTTGAGATAATTGCACCACCCCCTAGCTCAACATTAAAACAGAGGTAGGACCCGACCTTGGGATGCAGCAGTCTCTCTTTTGATCAATATGGTTGAAAAATAAAGCACTTCAATAGGGGAGAAAACCTATTGAAATTAACTTTTGCATTGGAAATTTTACAAAATATGAATTTAGTAGGTTTCAAATCTTGCACGGGTAAAGACTATAATTATCTCTGTCTATTTTAAGTATTACCTTGTGGCTGTGAACTTAATTATTGCAGTTTGCTTCTGATATACTCAAGTCAACCCAGTAATTTCTTGTTAATTAGCTACAGTGCAGGACAAGGTGGAGTCAACCATATGCAGGGACGGAACTAAGCATAAATAAAATGAGGCTGCCGCCACCCCTATAATATGCAATGCTATAGTACCTCCCTATACATATATAGTTCGCCACCCCTATAATATGGCTTTTACTTTTTTATCACACTTTTTAAACAAATATATAATATTATTTTATTTTATGAACCTCATAATATAATAATATATATTACTTGTTTACAATTCCACTAACACACAGTAACACAACACTAATCGACTTGATCCTTTCAGGGAAAAAACAAATCACATGCTAGCTTCATTTAAAATTTTAAATATAGAAATAACATTTTAGTTTTTTGTTAAACTAAATTTTATACAATTATTAACTGTATATTTCTGCCACCCTAAAAAAATCTGGTTCCATCAGTGACCATACGCCTTCAACTTTGTCAAAATGTGCTGTAAAATTGATAATTATATTCAAGAGATGAAATATTCATCAACATATCAATGTAAATGATTTCATTTATAAATTAATTTCTTTTGAGAGGACTCAAAATCAAGTCTAATGAATCATGAATTGGAGATGTTAAGTAAGTAAATAATACAAAACAAAACTACTTAAAGTGGGATAGATATCCAACATCAGTAGTAAAGTGTAAGGATCCCATCCCAAGTATCACTTCTTGTAGGAGAACAATGAAAATGGATGACGGCAAAGGTGGTGGCATTGGTGTCGAGCGGAAAAGGGTCTGGAGGCAGGGGAAGGTATTGAGCAAAGGTGGAAGGTGTCAAGCTATTCTGGCTATTTCTAACATATCATCCTCCTCGGGATAAAATTTACACTGATGAATAGGATAAGATAAGCCAACAGGATAATCTTATCATAACCTCTCAGCTCAATAAACACTTGATATAACAGGACAAGATAGCATATTATATCCTTTCATACTTATCATGGCCACCAATTGGACATCATACAGCACGATGAACTTGCAGGGTAAACATACTACAAAAACATGATCATGCAAACAATATCTATGTTGCTCTGCCAAGATCATAAATAACACCTCTTTCCACATGCACAACTACAAATAAAGGGAAAAGGAAATAAGAACAATGCTCACCCATATGAGTCTATGATTCCTTGAAACGAAGAAGTAACTTTGTTAGTGCGAAAGTAGGTAGGTGGCAATTCCCTAGTATGTAAAACTTGCAAAATGGCACTGACTTGAGAATTAGAGTCAATTGCAGCCCGATGTAATGCATCTTGGACCTGAAATATCAAGGCAACATGCTCCATAAAATCATTTTATAGTAACTATAAAGGCATTATTAACTCTGGCCAGACGAAATGACAATCAATTATAAAGCAATAGAACACAGAAACAACAAATACCTGCTTTATTGCAAAAACAGGACTCCACCCCTCAGCCACCAAACATTTTTTCGTCACATCAAGGCTTAGCATGTTCAGGGTATGGTAAATGGATTTCTCCTTCCTCGCCTTCATAAGTTTGAAGAAATATTGTCAATACTCAGGTGAAATTAATCATTAAAGCCAACAGAAGAAAAATATTAATCTACGAATAATTTGTATATTGGAGGACAAAAATTAACAATAAATAAAAAATGTTATGATAAAGTATGTGATGGGACATATACATTCATGTTCACTAAATGCAAAACACAGAATATGGATAGGTTTATATTTTGACATACCAAAAGATTCCATTGCTCAAATTGAGTCCCAATGTTTTCCAGCAAGTTAACTCGGTGTGAAAGTCCAGCATCTATGGTGGCCTTCAATTCTGAAAGTTTTCCAGAAACCTACAGGTCCATTTGGTAAAATTGTTTAGGCATATAGCCGAAGTTGTAAAGTTGTAGAAACAAATAAAGGACAAGACTCCTTGAAAATAAAACATACAAAAAGCAACTTAGCTAGATAAATGCCATTGTTACACGTAACATAAACTGAAAAGATAATGCTATCAGCAAGCAACTATGTTGATTGATATTATTCCTCAATAATCTCTTCCACTAGTATGAATCATTAAAGAACAAAAATCAGAGCAAAGCAAATGGGAAGGAAGAATAATAGGTATTACGACCATCCCATCAGAAACTTCACGGACTAATCAGCAAATTCAAATAATATGAATATATTTGTGAATAGAAAAACTAGCCTGTGTAAACAATACAATCAATAGCACATTACAAATGCTCAGTATTCACAGAAGCGAGGATGGTTATGGAAGACATATTTTAACGAAATAATTCTTAGCTACCATTTGGCTACTGTATGTGCACTCACCTAATGTCTGACAGTTCAGGAAGATGCCTAAAAAACTTGGAAATCGGGCCTATCCTCTCTTGGCCACTCTAGAGCCACAGTAGAAGTTAATGTTCAGTGCTGCAAGGGTACTTTTCATGAAGGGTGGTCCCTTCATTTTCATGTAGTTTAAGCAAGGGAAGGCTACCTATCTCCAATGTCAAGGTCAATATTACTGAACCATATCCCCCACTCCCACAATTAAAATGTAAAGACAGACTTGTACATACTTTACCTAGGAATTTATATCCATTTGGTTCCAATCAATCGATTCATATGTACTGCTGTGAAGCAGTACGGCAGAAGTTTGAGATAAAAAAATAAAAAATAAACAGCGTACTATAGGGGCAGATAAAGAAGTTTTTCCTTAAGAGTAAGCATACCTCCGAAATCATTTGAGCTTGTTTTGAAAGTTCCTCAGCAAATGGGTATCGATTAGCACCAAAGGCATCACAGATTTTCAGAATCTTGGTTTTCACTTTTTCACCGGCGTAGAAGACGACAAAAACATTTTTCTCAGTCTGCAAGATAACATCCATAAGTGACCATAGAATAGTAGTAGACAAAACATGTAGAATATATTGTAACTGGCAAAGTTTTATTTCAATAGAAAATGCAGAACCTAATTATTGTGCTTTGATAGAAACCACAAATTTATAAGTACAGCGCTATCAAATATAAGATGCATAATACATAGAATCATTTAGGTAGTTTTCATATTAAAATTGGAGATTATGAAGTTTATCACACAATGATCATCTCCATTTCAAATTTGTCAATGCCAACAGGCCCAACATACAGGTACAATATCAACTGAGAGTTAAATACAATTGGAATATCCAAGATACAGTACAATTGAAGAACATGATCCCTGATTCATTTTTCAAATGAAACTTCACTATTAACAGAGTATGCAGTCGATGAAAGCGAAGGGCAAGCTGTGATATTTGTGAAATGGTGCATGATAGCATCCATCATGGATACAAACTAAAAAGATCCCCATTGAATGCATACAGACTAACTTGCCTCTTGACAAGATTTCAATATGGTCTATCTATCAGCTATAATGAAAGCAACAATATATGAACGTTAAAAATGGTCTGCAACAGAACAACTCGGTATTTCATACATTTCATCTAGACTGGGGAAACATAGATAAGCACCTTTTCTCCAGAAACAGGATCTGTGACTGGATCCTCAACAGTAGTCTGTCTCAAAAATACATTGCCTCTAGTAGCACGAAATAAAATTCTCTCAAATGCCATGGACTTTTCCCTGGGAACAAGACCTGCTAAAAACCCCAACTTAACCGCCTTTGATGAATCGCCAGGTAATTCCTTTACAACAAAACAAATTGCAGGATTAGATTCATTAAAAGAAGGCTGTCATCAAACTTTTTAGGAGAAAAGTTAGATATGAGCAGGTATGATATCTACTTGGTCCTGTAGTAAAGGTGTTTCGATAGATTCCCCACTCAGTTGGCGTGATTCATATTCTCTTTGCTGCTCTATGGCACGGCTTTGAGCTGAGTGGAAAAAATCGCCAGCCTGAAAAGGGGGAACAACTATTTTAATATACATAAGTATACAAATCAATGAAAACCATATGCACTTCTTATATTTGGACCAAACACCAACATATATAGAATAATAAACCTTAGCAATCAGAGAAGTATCGAGAATATTTACTTATCTAACAGAGATTTGACAGCATCCAAATCAATATACAGAAACGATATCAGGTAGAACCAAATTATATTTATAACGATTTTACAATCTTAGTATATCTCTTTTCCATAAATATACATTATCAAAGATCATTGTAACAATCTGGGCCACTTAAAAGAACAATCAGGCTAAATGCATGAAGCAGCAGATAAATAGCACGGCTCTCTATTGATTATGCATAATCTTTGAATAAAAGACACGTAATAGTTTGTGGCTTAAGTAGAGAACAGACTGCACCTTCTGCAGAACAAGCTTATACTCCAGAAGTTCATTGTATGAGCGTTGCAGCTTTTCACCATTTGCGTTCATCTCAGTTAACTCTGACTCAATTTCTGTAAGTTTTATCTATGACAAGACACACAAGATGTCAACTTACAAAATAAATTAAAAGGGGAAAATAACCTTGCCGATAAATGTATTCACATACCTCAAGGTCATCGATGTTTGCATCAAACTGTGTTGCAGAACATTTTGGTGAAACACCTGCCCTAAACATTTGCTCCTTGAAGAAACGCAATTTACGAGCCATCTCTCCACATCTTTTTATCTTCAAACATATTTGAAAGCAAAATATCAGTATTAAAAAAAACAAAAATCATCAAAATATAGAGAAGAAAATACAATGAGTTTGAAGGACAACAAATCCTCCTTAATGGAAGAACAAATCACAACAGCAAAGAAAAGGAAACATCAATGTTGAACAGCTGTCCAATCCCTCATATCTGTTTGGGAAACCTCCTTAAAAAGAACTTATTCTTAACACCAAATAGATTCCAAGTACTCTTATTTATGCCATATCAGCTCAACTGTTGTGCCAAATAAACCTCCTTAGAAATACAAGTTATGCTTCAACCATACAATGATGCAATCAATATATGCAGCAAAGGAAAACCTCCAAATTTTAGTAGTGTGCAAGAAAAAATAACTCCAAAGAAAAAATTCTACAATGTCCAGAATCCATTAACCAGGATCTCTCCACCCTCTTTTCTCTGCTACCTCGATCATTATTCCATTGGAGAATTATTGGCACCATAAAAAAAAGGTATGATGAAGTGTGCAAGTAAAGGCAAAAAAGAATGCCATTTTCAAATAACAAAGCTCTGCCCAAAACCAGAACTGACAAAGAAAAATTCAGAACATTTCCACATAAAGAGTTGGCATGGGTCAGCTGATTAGTGATTACTAATTCACTTCCAAAAAGTTGTGAGGCAGCAAGATGGCATGGAGTGCAGACAAGACCAGCAATAATTAATAGGCATTACTTATAATCATCACTTAAAACTTCCCCACAAAAAGCATTATTTTCAGGTTCCAGAAGCAAGCAAAAGAAGGAGTGACTTATGATAACAGAAAAAAAACGAACCTGAGTTGCATAAGTCCGTTGAAAAGGGCTCTTCTCTGAATTGAGCTGAAAATATCATAAGAAAGAACACATTACACTTAGAAAAACCTCTCAAACCAGCACATCATCATGCTTCAAATTTAACAAAAAAATTTAACTTGATCAAATACAGACAAAAACCTAAGAAAAAAATTTAAAAAAAAGTGTGCAACAACAGTGTGATACGATATTAAGATCTTCTAACGTGAGCCTATCTAAATAAAAAAAGGTCATCGAACGTGAAAATTCTATCACCTAAGACTAATTTCACAAACGATTAAAGAAGTTCCGCGATGAAGTTCAATGAAGTAATCAATTCTCATGAAAAACATAATAATTAAGTACGACAGTGCGTTTGCACTCCTTCACGTGAAAAACAAATTACAACATATTCAGATCAATAATCAGAGAAACAATCACAAATGAACAATCGAAAAGCAGCACTAAACAGAAGCATGAACCCTGATCACAAACTAGTAATGAAAATTCGGAAATGAAATCGAAAACGAAGTAAGGAAGGGTTTATGACGAAGATAAATGAAGGAATACTGACATCTTTAAACTGAAGAAGGCCAAGGTCACCAAGATAGGAAACAGTAAGGTGAGCGGATTCAATGGGAATGATAAGCTGAATGAGTTGCATCGGCTCCGAACGGAACAGATCCATGGGAGGACAACAACCTCCACGCGCTATCTCTCCCATTCTCTCTCCGCTGTGAATTCGATTGATGATTGAGATAAGACGGAGGATCGAGGCGAACACCGATCTCAGTCTCAACTACGGACACTTTCTCCTTCGTCTTCTTCTTCTTCTTCTTTCTTCCTACCTCTCTCTTTCTCTCTCTATCTTATTATTTCCTTTCGTTTGTTTTGTTGATCAGGTTGGTTTAATTTTGATTTTTCCAGCTTTATTTATCTGGCACCAAAAATTAACAATATTGATTTTTATCTTTTAATTAAGGTAACCTCAAATTGCTATATTTTCGTTTTTCACCCACGGGTGGATAGCAATGCACGTCGTATGTTTTTGTAATTTTTAATAATAAAAAAATATAACCCTAGATATTTTCTAAATTTTAGAATTATCAATTTGTCAAAAAAAAACTTAAAATTATAAATATGAATATATTATAAAAAAATAATTTTTTATGAATTTAACCCGTGTAAAAAATTTTATATTGTCAGCCATTACAATCCTTCATAGAGATGATTTTGATATAAATTTGGTAAAAATCAAATATTTTTAATGATTGTACAAAATTATTTACACAAACAATATATATAAATTAAATCTATTTTTATTGATAAAAATATATAAATATAATAATTTAATTTTATTTGTTTTCGATATACAATTTTTTACGATAGAAATCAATCACTAATATTCTAGATGAAACTTTTTAAGTAGTTACAATTAAAATTATTTTTTTATTAACATAATCATGTATTTATGATTGACTCACATTTAAAATTCTAGCCATTCAATGTTGTATAATCAATCAATTACGAAGTTCTAAAAAATGTTAGGGAAGATTCTATAACATTTAAGAGAGATATTTGATAATATTTTTCAGAAAAAAGAGAAAATGAAGCAAGGTATAGTTATTCAAAGTGTGCTTGAAACAGTGGATTTTACATCCCTTTTAATTCTTTAGAAAAATCTTTTGAAGGAATCTGATAACACTCTTTTTTTAAGAAGAAACACTATAGTTAATAAAAATAAATAAATAAAAAAAGACACTATAGTTTTCAGAAATTTAGAGAAAATTGGGTTCACTTAGGAAGCTGAAACATTGTTTCCTTTTTATACTCAAACTATTATCAGGCGAAAGAGAAGCAAGATGCATGGTATTAATCTCCCTTTAGGAAGCTGAAACATTGTTTCCTTTTTATACTCAAACTATTATCAGGCAAAAGAGAAGCAAGATGCATGGTATTAATCTCCCTTTAGGAGATTGATGTATTAACGAGGAGTAATTGAAACATGAAGAATTAAAAGGTGTTTCAAGCACTCACGAGCATAAAGTCTTACGAAACTCCAAATCCTGATAGATTTCAACCTATATTCTACAAGATATTTTGGAAAGAGTTGACTGAAGATATGTGTTTGTTTGTTAATAATGCTTTTTCCATGGGATATATCGATCTTTACTTTACAAAAACTCGTATGGTGCTCATTCCTAAAATGGATAACCCTACATTTTTCTCAGAGTTTCGACCCATTACTCTTTGTAATGTTAACTATAACCTTGCGCCCAAGGTTTTAATGGCACACATTCAACCTATGCTTAATTAGATTGTGAGTCATCTTCAAAATAGCTTTATCCCGGGGAGGGGAACTATGGATAATGTCATTATTCTTCAAGAGTTCATTTACCACATGCGTAAGTCGAAGAAAAAAATGGCGATGTGATTTCTATGTTGGATCTTGACAAGGCGTATAATCGTGTGGATTGAAAGTTTCTACAATATACTTCAGAGTATTTTGATTTCCCTACTACTCTCATCTCACTGATCATGAGTTGTATTATTACTTCTACGTTAGTTTCTCTTTTATGGAATGTAAGTAAAACTAAGCAATTTATTCATGTTTCTGGCATCCGTCAAGGGGGTCTGCTTTCCCCATTGGGTAATATGATTGACAAGGCAGTTGTTGAAGGTCACTGACATCCTCTGTTTTTATTACCAAGAAATGACCAAAAATATCTCATTTCTTCTTTGCGGATGATGTGCTCGTCTTCGCCAAAGCCAAACCTTCACAGGCACAATTTATCTGTTGAAGGGAGTTAGGAGAATATCACCTAAGTTAAGTTTATAGATAAGTTTGAGAAGTATAAGGATTCAAATTGCACTACGGTCGCACATCTATATGTGATTTCTTATAGATTTATGATAAAATGGAGTCTAAATTGGCTCTTGGAAAAGAAAGCTTCTAAACAAGCTTGGAAGAGTTACTCTAGCTAATGCAGTCCTCACTTTTCTCCTTTCCTACCATATGCAAATCAATTGGTTTATGCAGTATGTTTGTGATAGGTTGGACGAAAATGTAAGGAATTTCATTTGGAGCAAAATAAAAGATAATGTGATGCATATGGTTAGTTGGAAAAAGATTATTCAGCCAAGGAAGTGTGGTGGGATGGGTACTAGGTCGATGCGCCTTCAAAATACTACTTTGTTGGGGAAACTGGTTTAGAGTATGCTTCAATCAAAAGAAAAGTTTTTGGTGTTTTTACTTTCACGTATTCATTGAAAGGAGGGCGACCTATTCATGGCAAAAACTCTTACCGGATCTCTCACTAGTAGAATTTCTCTTTTTTAAGTCAGTTAAAATGTACATTTTAAGTCGGTTTTGTGTCTGAGTTAACAGCAAACGACTTAAAAAATCGTTTCATGAACCGATTTAACAGAGCTTCGTCTTGTTAAGTCGATTCGGCTTAATTGACTTAAACTTCATAAATTCAGTTCAACAAATCATCTTTTTAAGTCGAATCTTTTGATCATCTGACTTAATAGATAGAGTTAAAATAATTATTTTTTTTAATTATTTTTTCTTATACTCCTAATCCATACGTATACAATATTTTGTATTAAATTTCAAATCAGAGTTTTCTACCTGCAACCACAATTTTATATAACCATCTAATAACTAAAATGTACAATTTCAAATGTTCGTACAAAAGATATAGAGTACAAAGAAGATGTATCTCATTTCTGACTAATCTTGACAAGACAAAAAAAAAAATTAGATGTTCATTAACAAAATTACAAAATTGTAGCAATATTTAATAGACGTATATTAGCATTGTCATTTCCTTCATTTGATTCCAAAATAAAATCCACACAACGTTTTCAAACTTCTTTAATTTAATCCGAATGAAAAGATCTCGAGTCATCAAGTATCTGAACAAAAAAAAAATCAATATTTGCTGAATCCTAATTTTTTATCATATGAACATTAAAAAATACAATCAATAACAACTTATAGTTTTTTATCATACGAACATAAAAAAACACAATCAATAACATGTTATTAAAAAAAAATGAGTTTGGCATGTCGTTTTTTTTTTTGCATAGCTCTCTCAAATAAGATGTTATTATAACTTATGACTATGTATACTAATCATTCTAGTAACTTAAAATGTCAAAATTATTATTATATATTAACAATTATAATAGTAGAAAATTATTAAAAAAATTACTCACAATAATATCTCTACGTAAATAAAGTTTATTATTCAATAAACAAGAACTTGATAACCAAACTTGAAGTGGTGACAATAAAACGGCAAACCTGAAATGGTGGCAATAAAACGGTTTGCTGTGAAGTAGTTGTGAAGTGGACTTTTAAGAAGAACAATTATAATAGTAGAAAATTATTAAAAAAAGTACTCACAATATCTCTACGTAAATAAAGTTTATTATTCAATAAACGAGAACTTGAAAACCAAACCTGGTGACAATAAAAAGGCGGTTGTGAAGTGTATGTTAGAGTGAATCAGTAAGTGCACTTGCAAGAATAAAGAAGGTTTAGAGTGCAGTGGTTACTATGGTTAATACAGTGAAAAGCTAAGTGCACATGTTTAGCATGTGGAAGATAAAACGCTAAGTGTACGTGATTTTTTTATATTTTTTAAGTTTGTCTTAAATCGGTTATCAATATAACCGCGTTAAACAAGTTTTAAACATTTACAAAATTGTCAACGCCTCATTTTATTGACTTGTTTAATTAAGAGTTAAACACAGAGGAGGAAGAGAGATATATTAATTTTTTTTATTGTCTCTTAAATCGGTTGCTAATATAACCGTGTTAAAGGTGTTTCATCTATTTAAAAAATTAACACCGCCTTATTTTGTTAAGGCGTTTGGGTAGACAACCGAATTAAACATACCTCTGCCTCACTTGTTAAGTCTGGTGGAATATAAACGACTTAACTTAAAGTATTTTTAACTCAATTTTCTACTAGTGTCTTACTTGGAAAGTTATTATGAAAACCTTGAAATTACTGCAAGAAGTCTTTACTTTCAAAACTGGAGATGGGAATACTAACATGTGATTTAGATTGTGGGTTGTGCAACAACCATTAGTGAACGTTGTAGAGGAAATAGACCAGTCTAACTTGTGTAAAAAAATTAAAGATATTTGGTCAGATGGCAATCGTAATATTGCGAAGCTTAAGACCACTTTACCTTCAGATGTACTTAACATGATTGAGAACGTGAAGCCTTGCTTTGTGGACACCTTAGAGGATACCTGGATTTGGAAGTGTGATTTGAATGGCATTTACTCAACTAAGAATCGCTATAAGTGGCTTCTAGAAAATAAATACCATGCCAAACAATAGGTTGGAGTTGGATTTGGAAGTTGTAGGTTGCGGCTAATATTCAATTATTCATATGGCAAGTTTGACATAACTCTCTAGCTATGAGAAGTGTCTTGCACTAGAGAGGGATTTGTGTTTATCTGCTTTTCCTTTTTGTGAGAACGTGGAGGAGTCGGTTTATCATTGATTGATCACTTGCCCGAGAGCTATATAGATTTGGAAGGCTAGCGGTGTTGATAATGTCATTAGCATTTCTAAGGAAGTAGGGATGACCAATGCTTTGCTTCTATTTCATAATCTTTTCTCAAGGTTTGATTCTATTGGTCCTTTAGTTATGTGGAATATTTGGTGCTCCATGAATAAATACGTGTTTGAAGCTACTATCCTGATCACGAGGTCTATTACTGCAACAAATTTATCTCAGCTTCAAGTGGCTAGAACTGTTTTTGGTAATCTATAGGGGCAACATGCTCTTAAACCTTGCTGAGAGATTTCTTGGCAACGGGGTAATATGACCCAGTGATCCTCAATGTAGATAGGAGTGCATTAACAATTTTGGGTTTGACAACTTTGGTGATTTGGTTAGACGACGTGATGGGAGCTTCATATTTGGGTTTTATAGGAGTGTTGGTTGGTCTAATATCCTCCATGTTGAGATTGAGGCATTGTGTGTGGGTCTCATCGTTTGGATTTTATAGGAGTGTTGATTGGTTAGTGAAAAATGAGTCTCATCACTTTCACCATCGTTCATTCTAATGTGTTGGAGTGCGTAAAGGTTTATTTGAGTATGAATTAGATGTTTCTCTCCATTATATTATCTGAAAAGGCAATGCTTATGCGAATTTCTTTCCAAAGATAGGTGTCAATAGTTCTGAGTCACTTGTTAAAGTTCATCATCTGATTTTCATTAACTCTTTTTAATGATGCTTTAGGTATCTCTTTTATTAGGGAGTGATTTTTCTTTTTCTTTTTCTTTTTTTATGTAACAAAAAAAATCAATCAATTGAATATATATATATATATATATATATAGATGTATTAAATGAGAAAAGAGTTTATTGTGAGATATAAGAGTACTAAATAATAACCCTTTGATCTAAATAAACGGGCGCAATTAAAATTCTTAATAAAATTCACTGTGTTTCTGTACACTGTGTTTTCAAATAAAATTCTTCCATATCTTTTACGCTCTCAACTATTGAGACTTGAGAGGAGATATTATATCACATCTAAGTGCCATTAACTAATGTTCTCATCTCTCAGAATAATAACTCTTCTCACTTGATATATA
>JBBPBP010009779.1:20767033-20797632 GCA_037974735.1 Cicer chorassanicum | reverse complement strand
TGTTAATGTGTGTCTATAATAATATTCTTTCACAAAAACATCAATTCAACCGAATAATAGGTTTACATATGAATTTTTTTTTCTTATATGCTTCGAAATATATGTAAATCATTTGAAATGAAAGATATTTTATCAAAATTCTTTGTATTTTCATCTCGTTCTTATAAATTTGCACACTTTACTTTATAATTGATTTAATATAGACATCAACAGTTCATAAAAGTTATTATACAGCTGTTGAAAATGGTTAAAATGATTAATATTCATTATTTATAAAATATAAAGGTCGAAAATTAATTAAAAAAAGATAAAAGAGTAAAACAAATATTTAGTAAAAAATAAAGAATAAAAAATATATTTAAACCTAATTTTTTAAAAAAGAAGTGCAATGCTGAGACATCAACATTTGCAACACTTCCAAATATTATAAATAGGGAGAGAAAAGCAACAAAAATACATGTTAATTAGACCAACTCTACATGAAGGCTAATGATTTCAAGAACTAGGAGTAGAAAGGCCATTCACAAAAGGAAGAGTTGGGAAACTAAAGTAGCAATTAGAGAAATAAGTTGTTAATTTTATTAGTCTTAAGATCTATGACAAGATTGATTCACCTCATATTAATCTCTTGGTCATAAAACTACCTTAAGACTTATTTTTAATTTTGGGATGTGATAATCATACTTGTTAATTAGAAATTATATTGACTTGTGTGTGCCTAAATATTTGGTAGCTTAGACATAATGTCATTAGTTGTGTGCAACTTAAGTATTATATATTTTTGTGCTAGGTACTTAGTTTATAGATGTCTTTCATGGTAAGACATTGAATAACTTTGAAAGAAAAGAAAACATTTTGTGTGAGATTAGAGAAATACTCTATAGAGTTCTTCTTTGAGCCAAACTCGAATCTTATCAAGAGTCACTTACTCACGTGGTGATTCTGCATTGATCTTATCATTCTCTTGAGGAGTGTGCCGATTTCTATCATTTTCTTCCTTCTCCACATTTTCTTGTCTGTTTTCTTCATTTTATTTGGTACTTTGTTTGAAAATATCACTTGATTAGATTCTTCAACTCATATGAAAACACTTCAATCTATATCATGTGGTATTCAAAGCCTTTCACCAAGTGGTAATATTTGTCATTAATTTTTTTAGTGTTCTTGATGTTCTTGATATATTTGAAATTTTAGTTTCATTTTGTTGCATTTTCTTTCAAATCTATATTTAATCTTGAGTTGTTTGTTGTTTATAAGTGTTATAATATGTGAGAAAATGTTTAGTTTGGTGATTATTCACTTTATTTGTGGTGAAATTCAAAAATTGGGCTGGAAAAAAAATCACAAAATAAAAATTGTGGGTTTGTATTTCATCATCTTCTTCATTTGCAATCTTTGATTCAAAATTTCACTTGCAAACTTATTTTTGATGTTATTTTTTCCATACATATCCTGTTCTGGAACTAAAATTTCAAGTATTTTGAAAACATCTAAACACTAAAAGAAATTAATGACAAATATTACCACTTGATGAGAGGTTCTAAATACCACATAATATGAATTTGAGTGCTTTCATATGAGTTGAACGATCTAACCAAATGATATTTTTTAAACAAAGTAGCAAATAAATTGGAGAAAACAAATAAGAAAATATGGAGAAGGAAAGAAATGGTAGAAATCGTCACACTCCACAATAGAATGATAAAATAAGGCGAAATGACCACAAGAGTAAGAGACTCTTGATAAAATTCAAGTTTGATTCAAAGAAAAACTCTAGAGAACATTTCTCTAATCTCACACAAAATGTTTTCTTTTCTTCAAAAGTTACCTAATGTCTTACAATGAAAAGACATATATAAATTAAAACAAAATGGCATGGTGTCTAAGTTACACACAACTAATGACATTGTGTCAAAGTTATCAAATATTTACGCGCACACATAAGTCAACATAATTCATAATTAAAAGGTATAATTAACACATCCCATAATTAATATGATATGGATCAATTTTGTCATAGGTCTTAAAATTAAGAAAATTAACAACTTGTTTCTCTAATTGTTCCTTTAGCTTCTTAGTCTTCCTTCTAGTCAATGGCCCTTCTGCTCATAATTCTCGAAGCTCATTATCCTTCATGTAAGGTTGGTTCACATAAAAAAACCCTTCAAAATTAAAAGAAACGAAAATAAAGGAGATCCAACTTATTACGATTGAAGTAATCTCTAATCTAATGACAAAATGAATATTACCCCCACCAAACATTAGAGTGAACATTAAGACCTAATGAGACAATTTTGTTAGCACAGTGGTTGTCATCTCCGCAAGTATGAGAAATTATGAAAATCGTGATTCGAGTCAGATATAAACAGTTAAACAATATATATTTTTAAGCTGTCAAGAAAGAGTGGAAGTAGCCTTAAAAGCCAAATGAATTAGTTTAGAGTCTGAATAGCCATAATTGTGTCAAATCTATTTTTGAAACAATTTAAATTAAATGCTTAACATATAGCTCTAAGCATATAGAGTAAAATTATTATTGATATTAACCACAAAACATCTCAACATGTCTGCATTTTGTTTACGACAATTTCACCATAATATTATTAAGTATTATTATATATTAGTAGTAAGGGTATTTTAGACTTTTCTATTCTCTTGTATATATACTTATTGTAACCTACATTAAGGTTATTGTTCATTTTGGTTTATGAAACCCTAGCTTTGTCTTCCTCCTCTCTTCATCTTCCTCCCTTCTATGTGTTATCATTGTTAACATGGTATCAAAGAGCTTTTGTTGATTTTGGGATCTACTATAAAGTGGTCCACAACTTTGCGGCCGGTACCGATTTGTTTCCTCCGTTTCCGATCCGTTTTGCAGCCGATACCAATTTGCTTCCTCTATTTCTTGCGCGATTATGTCTCTCTATTTCCGGCACGATTTTGCTCTTCTGTCTCCGACGCGATTCTCCTATTCTGTTTCCGACGTGGTTCTGCTCTTCTGTTTCCGGCACCATTTTGTTTGGTTCTTTGTTGACTCTGTTATTGACAGGTTAGCTCTAATTTATTTTGTCTCAGTGATTGTGTTTGTCGTATTTTTCTGTCATTATTTGTTATGGCTGGTGCTAAGGATGATTCTCTTCAAGCTGTTAATGTCCACCTCAATGGACAAAATTACTCTTATTAGAGTTATGTGATGAAAAAAAAATTAATTGGAAAAGATGTGTGGGGTTATGTTGATGGAACTTTTGTTAAGCCTACAGATAAAAGGGATGAAGCTAAATATACAAAAGATCTGAAAACATGGAATGTTAGTAATTCAAAAATTATTACTTGAATTAATAATTCTGTTGAGTTGTCAATAGGAGTGCAACTAGCAAAATATGATACTGCTAAAGAGATTTGGGATCATTTGAAACGTTTGTATGTTCAGTCAAACTTTGCAAAACATTATCAGTTGGAAAGTGATAATGGGGCCCTTAAGCAGAACAATATGACCATTCAGGAATTCTATTCGGCAATGACTAATTTGTGGGATCAATTGATTCTTACGGAATCAACTGAGTTGAAAGCTATCAAAGTGTACATTGATCAGAGAGAGGAGCAACGTCTAGTTTGGTTTCTAATAGCTCTTCGTGATGATTTTGAGGGCCTTCGTGGGGGTATTTTGCATCGTTCCCCTCTTCCTAATATTGAAGTAGTAGTTAGTGAATTGTTGGCAGAAAAAATCAAACTTAAGACTCATTTTGGTGTGTCAGGTAAGGGAATTCTCTCAACTCCTCCATCTGTTTTTGTTGCTCCTGTTCAAAAAGGAAAATCTCAAGGGAGGGTTGTGCTTGGTAATGATGAATGTGCATTTTGCAAAGAAAAAGGTCATTGGAAAACACATTGTCCGAAATTGAGGAGAGCACATAAGAAGAATTTTAGGGGGCCATCGTCCAATGTTGTTGCTTCTGCTCCTCCTACCATTGACTCTAGTTCTGGTTATGTATACTCATCTGAGACTGCTTCCCAAATATCTGATATTGCATAACAACTTCAAAAACTTCTTGCCACTCAATCAAATGCCATGTCTACCACCTTTTATGAAGGTTTGAATTCCTCTAGTATGTCAGGTATATCTCTTTCCATATGGATTCTTGATTCTGGAGCATCTCATCATATGACCTATGATGATAAATCTTTTGTGTCTGTGAATCATGCCTCGTCTGTGTCGGTTATGACTCCTGATGGTACTCATATGCCTCGTCTTTTGCGTTACTTAAAAATATATTGATTACAAAGATTTATGACAATTTTTTTTATCTAACTACCTAACATTTATTCATGCAAATAATTAGTAACAACCACGTTTATTTAATTTTATTAAGAAAATGTTTATTCAAGGCTATAACAAGAAAAACAATAATTCCTAACGGAAGGGAATCCAATTCCGTATTTCTAGAATTCTAGTGCATTTTAAAAGTTGGTGACAAAAGATTAACAATAAACTTAGAAATATCGCAGCAATTCTATCATTACAAAATTGTATTGAAAATCCATTTTTATCCCCCGTTCGTTGCACGTTAATGTTGTTGTAAGGGTCAGTTTTATCCATCATCCACATCAAACCAAAGTTAAACATATAGAAGAATAACACAAAATATATAAAAGTAAAAACTTCCAATTTAAAAGAAAAAATACACAAACCAATAAATTGCATAACAAAAATATATACATGATGCATGCTCCTAAAATTATATGATCTGGATATAAATCTGCCACTAGAGCAACTTCCACACAGAAAAATCACCCATACCAATGGGGAAAACCTGCCACTAAGGCAACTTCCACGAAGATGCATATGCCATGACATGATATGATGATATATTATGAAAGAGATATATTTCCACACAGCCCACTAAGAATCATGTCACAAGCATTCAAATCACTTTTCAAAATCCTCATCTTATTCACACATCACTAAGATAACATATCCATAAACAAATCATCATGAAAATCATAACTTTCACCACATACACACAAAAGTCAAGACTTGGTATCATACACACCATAAAGATTAACACATTAACATATATAACAACAAGATTCAACTCCAACTCATACATCATCATAAAACTTTATTACATGTAACATAAAATTCATACTTTATTTCATATTCGCCATAAAAATCACAACTTTATCATGTATCACATAAAAATCTATACTTTACCTTATAAAATCATATATTATATAATGAACTTACGCAAAGGATTCAAGTTTCATTATTTTAATTCATTAGTCTACATATTATTCCTTTCAAAAAGCAATCAATCACAATTATTAATTTCATGCCATCCAACCAACGGTCTAACTATAATTTGTGTGGGGAAAAGCCCTTACCTTGGCCGCTTTTATTCCTAGTACAATTCTCTAAGCCCCACGAAGTTGTTCACAAGGAAAAAGAAGTTTCAAGCTTTTTGATGCACGAAGAAGAAGAGGTGATGGTGGCTAGGATTTTGGTATTCTTTACAGAATCTTGTTTGTAAAGGGTTTGTGATGGTGGCTAGGGTTTCAGTATTCTTTTCTATTTAAAGTGAATATTATTGGGTAGATAATGTTGGGCCTGAATAAGGAATAGAAAGGAGAAAATATTATTATTATTATTATTATTATTATTATTATTATTATTATTATTATTATTATTATTAGTTAACCTTCATTAAAAACAAGGCACAGACTCCCGGCCCAACTTTCTACCCATACAGATGGGTTGTGTGACACCAAGCCATAACCCTTAGCCCAAATTCTTCTTGCCTTATAGATAAAAATACATCTACTAAATAATTCTTACTAACAACTTTACTTCAATAAGTCGAACAAGGCGAATAATTACCACACTTAATTTAATATTGGAAAATATATATTTATAGATCCAAATTATTTTAAATAATAATTTTAGAGGATGTTACAATCTCCACGTTTAACTTGTCTTTTTATGATGTTTATTATATTCCTAATCTCACTTTGAGTCTTGCTTCTGTTAGTCAAATATGTGATTTCGGTTATTCAGTTATATTTTCTTCCACTTCTTGTTGTGTGCAGGATCCACATTATGGGAGGCTAATTGGGACAGGCCATAAACAAGGGGGACCATATGTTTTGGATCACCTGCGAGTCCCAGTTACTGCAGCCTCAACAACTACTGCTGACTTATTATCTAGTTTTCGCTTGAATTCTTTGTCTTCTAGTTTTTATTTATGGCATTCTCGCCTTGGACATGTTTCTGCTTCTAGATTAAAATATTTGGCTTCTACTGGAGCTTTAGGAAAGTTACAAATCAGTGATATTTCATATTGTTGTGGTTGTAAACTTGCTAAATTTCCAACTTTACCATTTAGTAAAAATGTTTCAATTTCATATGTGCCTTTTGATTTAATTCACTCTGATGTTTGGGGTCCATCACCGGTTCTCACCAAAGGTGGATCTAGATATTATATTTCGTTTATTGATGATTACACTCGTTATTGTTGGGTTTATCTTATGAAAAATCGGTCTGAATTTTTTGACATTTATCATTTCGTGCCATGGTCAAGACTCAACATAATGTTGTTATAAAGTGTTTTCGCTGTGATTTAGGTGGTGAATATACCTCTAATAAATTATCTGAATTACTTGCTTATGATGGCACCCTCCACCAGACATCTTGTACTAATACTCCTCAACAAATGGAGTTGCTGAAAGGAAACATCGTCATATTATTGAGAATGTTCGTTCTCTTTTGTTGTTTGCTTCAGTTCCCAGTGAGTTTTGGGGGGAAACAGTTCTTACTGTTGTTCATGCTATTAATAGAACTCAATCATATGTCATATCAGGTTTGTCTTCTTTTGAAAAATTGTATGCTTCTGTCCCTAATTACTATTCTCTGAAAGTCTTTGGTTCTACTTGTTTTGTTCTTCGTCCACAAGTAGAGTGCAGTAAGTTGTCTTCTCGGTCTGCCATGTGTGTTTTTCTTGGTTATGAGGATGGTCAAAAGGGTTATCGTTATTATGATCCTCATGTAAGAAAACTATATGTTTCTCGTAATGTTGTTTTTCTTGAGCACATCCTTTTTTACTCTGTTTCCTCTGAATCTCATATTATTAAGAGTTCTGAACTAACCCATATTGATCCGTTTGGTCCTAATGATAATGCTTCTAGTGATTGTAATGTTGAGAATTGCAGGACAAATGCTACTACTCCACATGATGATATCCCTCTTGTCCCCCCGGCTGTCCAACCACCTCCTGTGATTGTTGATCCTCCGCCTCCTTGTTCCCCCTCTCGTCACCGTAAGTCTACTCAGTTACCCAATTTTGTCTATTCCACTTATTCAGCTTCGTTTACTTTTTTCTTAACCTCTATTCACAATTTTTCTGAACCTTCTTCCTATAAAGAGGCTATTCTTGATCCTCTTTGGCAACATGCTATGGCAGAAGAACTCTTTGCATTTCACAAAACAAATACTTGGGAATTAATAGCTCTTCCTCCTGGAAAGCGTGCTATTGAGTCTCGTTGGGTATACAAGATCAAAACTAAGTCTGATGGGTCGGTTGAGCGCTATAAAGCACGTCTTGTTGCTAAGGGATTCTCTCGCCAATATGGTATGGATTATGAAGAAACTTTTGCTCCTGTAGCCAAGATGACCATTATTCGTACTCTTATTGCAGTTGCATCTATTTGTCAATGGCATATTTCCCAAATGGATGTCAATAATGCGTTTTTAAATGGTGAGCTTCATGAAGAAGTCTATATGGTCCCTCCACAAGGAGTTTCTCATAATCAAGGGGAAGTGTGTCTCTGCTGTCTTAAACAAGCTCCTCGAGCTTGGTTTGAGAAATTCTCTACCGTGATCACTTCTCTTGGTTTCCGCTCTAGTGAACATGATTCTGCATTGTTTATAAGGTTTACCACTTATGGTCGCATTATACTTTCTTTGTATGTTGACGATATGCTTATTACAAATGATGATGTTAGTGGAATCAATGAGTTGAAATTGCAGTTAGCCAAACAGTTTGAGATGAAGGACTTGGGAACTCTTCGCTATTTTTTAGGGATTGAAGTTTCCTACTCTCCTAAAGGCTACCTTCTTTCTCAATCCAAGTACATTGTCAACATTCTTGAAAATGCTCTTATTTCTTATAATAGAGCAGCAAATACTCCTCTTGAGTTGAATGTGAAATATGCTCCATCGGATGGTGTTCATTTACCAGATCCCACTTTGTACAGTACTTTGGTTGGCAGCTTGGTGTATCTTACGATTATCAGACCTGATATTGCTTATGTTGTTCATATTGTCAGTCAGTTTGTTGTTTCTCCCACTACAGTATATTGGACAACTATTCTTTGTATTCTTCATTATCTATGAGGAACTCAATTTCAGAGCCTTCTCTTTCCGTCGTCGTCCTCATTGGAGTTACGTGCTTATTCTGTTTTTGATTGGGCTGGTGACACCACATATCGTAAGTCCACTACGGGATTCTGTATCTTTCTTGGAGACTCTCTTATTTCTTGGAAGAGTAAGAAACAAGACATTGTTTCTCGATCTTCTACAGAAGCTGAGTATCGTGTTATGGCATCCACTATTGCTGAAATAATTTGGTTGCGTTGACTTCTATTTGATATGGGTATCTCTCTTTTTAAGCTAACTTCGACGCACTGCGATAACAAGAGTGCTATTCAAATTGCTCATAACTCGGTCTTTCGTGAACGCACCAAACAAATTGAGATTGATTGTCATCTTACTGATCATCATCTTCAGCATGGAATCATTATTCTACCATTTGTCTCCTCTTCCTTACAGATTGCTGATTTATTCACAAAGATGCACTCCATTAAACGTTTTCGTTTTTTTGTTGACAAACTCTCGATGTTTCATGTTAATGCATCGTGAGTTTGAGGGGAGATATTAGATAATATTATTATATATTAGTAGTAAGGGTATTTTAGACTTTTCTATTTTTTTGTATATATACTTATTGTAACCCACATTAAGGTTATTATTCATTTTAGTTTATGAAACCCTAGCTTTGTCTTCCTCCTCTCTTCATCTTTCTTCCTTCTGTGTGTTATCATTGTTAACAAATATATTTGCATTTTTTGTTTCCGAAAATTCTTTTTTATGTTTAATATAAACTCCTTTATAACTCCGTTAGCGTTTTTCAATAAATTCTTATATTCCTTTTGACTACCCCTTCTCTATTGCGAGTGACTAAAAATGAGTTTCTTTGTAGTTTGCTAAAGAATATATGACATTGTGCTACGAGTTCTTTATAGTAGTTAGTGTCTATATTTCGGGTATGAAAATTTGTTCAACTCTATAACGATATTAAGAACGAACAAGAAATGGACGAGGAAAGCGGGGAAAAACATCTATATCAAACCAACCTCTTATTATTTTACTCATATTTTGTGACACATTATTTCAATTTTTATTGAATGGAAGAAGGATATAAAGGATGGATGAAAGATATCAGTTAGAAACTAAAAACTCATAAATATAACGAGAGATTTAATTATAGTTTTGGTCCCTTCTATTTTTATCAGTTTATCAAATTGATCTCCTATTTTAAAAGTCGATAGTTTTGGTCTCTCTTAGATTTTTGAACTCAAAAATGACGATTTGACATATTTTAAATAACGTGAGATACAATTTCATGATTTAGAAATCATCTAGATGTATTAATTATTCATATGTTATTAATTAAATTAGAAATATAAAAAAATTTCTCAAGTTGAAAGTTAAGTTTTTACAATGTATTTTTCCCATATTTTATGGATGTTATATCATTTTACATCATCGTATCATATGACACGTTATTTAAAGTATGTTACATCGCTATTTTTTAGTTAAAAAATCAGTAAGAGGGACCAAAATTGTCGATTTTTAAAATAAAGGGACCCATTTCGTCAATTAATAAAAATAGAAGAACTAAAACTACAATTAAGTCAAATATAATTGTGTTTCAAAGATGCTTAAATAATAGAATTTTAAATAAAAAATTAAAGAAACATTTCAACAAATAAATAACTTAGAATGTATACCCGTGCGACGCATAAGTTAGCGTAAAATCTTATGTGTAATCGTATCTCATTAAAAACACAACATTCAATATAAACCCAAGATTCTCTAGTACCAAATAGATGGTGAGTTCTTTGGTGCATTACTATTATAAATGGTCCGTCGCAGTTTAATATTTCAAAATTATCAAAAATTCTAACGATGATCAGACAATATTTTTCGAAAATAATAAACTGTCACCGTCCTCATCTTTATAAACAAAATCGTGACTTAATTTATGTCAATTCAATACATATTTGTTTTTCTTCATTTTAATCAAACTGATATCATTTAAAACATTATCTCAATCATAAAAATGAAAATGATCATTAATGTCTACTTCTAAGATGCGTTGAAGTTTTAAATATTTTTTAAAACTAGTACATAATAGACCATGATCTATATTAGAATATATCCTAAATAGATGTCTCCAACCCGCCCTAAAAAAATAGATATCTTCAATCATTTACTAAGATGAAACAAATAGAATACTATCAAATAGAATTCTAAGTATGAAATTCTACCCAAAAAAAAAAGATAAAATTCTAAGTATGAAACAAGTCTGAGTCCCTGTATTAAGATGCTATGAAAAAAAAAAGCTACGATTATGATTATGTGTGATACTTTCACGTTGAAAAACATGAAAACAAAACTAAAAAAGTAATTTTTATTATCACAAATGTTAAATTATTTTTAGTCTTAATATTATTTCAATCATTTTTAGTCAAAGATTTTTAAAATTTTACTATGAGTTTTGTTATCAATTATACGAAGAATAATCTAATAATTTTCCTTTTAAAATTTTATGAAATGGATTATGAGAATATTGAGAGTTTATGTTGCAATCAAAACCTCTAAATAAATGCATAAATTTATTGAAAAGAGTAAAAGAATTGAGATTTGATTTGGTTGATTTGAAATTAGAATCACATAAACATTTATAAATTTAATTGACAAACTTGACTTCAAAAAAAAAATTAAAAAATTTACTTGTTACACTACTTAAATGTATCTTAAATTTGTAGCTTCAATATATTTAAAATTGAAACAACATCCGAAAGTGAGAATCGAAAAATAACACATTCAAACATTGTACTACTATATAGATCATACTAACAAATGGCTTAAGAACAATTGTTAATGACACAAAAGTAAAAAATTTACATTAGAAAGAACAAAATTTGAGTTTTTAAAAGATGAATACATAATTTTCAAAAATTGAACACCCAATTTTCAATGCATTTTTCAAATTGAATACCCAATGTTAACATTTCCATTACTATATATATATCAGCAACCGACCGGGTAGAGAATTGATAGCTAAAATGGTTGCAGCTACTTAATACATGAAACTAGCTAGGTATCAAACAGTCCACTCAAACCACTGATGACCTGCCTCATAGTATCACGTTCTTTTTACACTGTCACCATCCATGAAAACGAATCCTTCGCTGGCAAGAGTAGCAACTGCATTCCTTAGCTGTATTAAACATGAATTAGCTCGTTAATTCACTTATCCTTAAGGATGGAGCACACATAAACACCGGTAAAAAAAATCACAACGGAAATGGCTTACATCATTGAGATGAGTTTCATTGCCAGGGCTCTGTTTCTTCAATTCTTCCAATAACTGCATGATCATAGTTTAAGTTTATATTAGATCATTGTCTCAAACTGATTTTATATATATATATATATATATATATATATATATATATATATATATATATATATATATATGCTGAATGTTTTAGAAAGCATGCTAATACCTCCAACAACCGCATAGAACGTCCCCCGATTTGCATCTTCTCCATGATTATGTTGCGAGTTTCTTGAATCAAACTTTCTCGTCTCATCCTTTCGCTTGCCGAAACTCCAGTATTAATAAGATCCATGTCTATAGTTCCTGTGAAGAGAAAAGGACATGGTCAGATATAGTTCGTTTAGGTGGATTACAAGAGTAACGGGGCTTGTTTGGATAGCTACCAGTTTTGATATCCATTGCAGACTGCTGCATCGCAACTTCCAGAAGCCGAAATGCCTCAATCACATCATGCGTTTCGACCTGGGTGCATCACATAATTTAAAAATTTTACATGCCATTTCATATCTACAAATCAGGAAGAAATTAAGCAAGCTTAACTAACCCATTCAGAGAAACGGATCCGAGCCAATGCTTCACTAAGGCGTAACAGACTCTCAATCTGCCTCGGAGTTGCTGTTATCACCTGTTTATTTGATAGGCAAGATGAAAAAAACATGAAAATCAGCATCATTCCAATATAAGGAAGTAATTCATCTATATCAGCCATCTATCTATATTTAGTACTAAAGTGAAACGTGGATCACCTTTTTGCTACTGCCAGTAAATTTTCCTCTACTCCTTATTTTAACATAACCCGTGATCAGTTCACTAGCAGCTTCATCTGACAGCTGTGGGTGTATGTGCTTTCGGGCATAGCTGACATAATCAGTTAGTGTAGAAATGTCCAACACATCCTGCTCCATGTTCTGCAATTGTGGCAACAGACCATTCAAGTGAGTAAGCAAAAGCACTTACATATGGATCTTAACCTTGACTGTTGATTATAAGATTTTACCAGACCTCATGATCCTTAAAGTGTAGGGAAACAATATGTTTGGCAAGTCGTCTGTCAGTCTGTTCATCAGCCTTGTCTAGAATTAAGTAAATCAAATCAAACCTGCCAGAAAAAATATCAACTCAAATCATACGAACACTTGCAAAACTGTTCAGTAGCTTCCATTATTTTAAGAGATTTTTTTGCTCTATTTCAACCCCAACTCCTCAGACTAGGTTTAATAAAGAGAATCAACAATGGATTCACTTTTCCCTTGCATGGCAATGAATCCTAATAATTAGAGGCAAGGCCCAAGGTACAAAATGGCTAATATCTAGTTGCCAATGAATGAGGAATTGCATAAATAAGTAGCCAGAGCCATAACCTAGTTATCACAGCTTATGTCCAACAACTAACCGGGATAAAAGAGTGGGAGGAAGGTGTATGTTGTCGATGACAGACAAGCGAGGATTATATCGTGACCCACTAGGATTTGCACAAGCCAACACAGAAGTTCTGGCATTGAGTGAAGCAATAATGCCTGCCTTTGCTATTGAAACGGTTTGTTGTTCCATCACCTGGAATAAACAGAGACATGTTTACTCAAAAGTACAGAGCTAACATACATGAAACGGCATAGTGTTTCTATTTCAAACCATGCAAAATTTTGGAGAAACCGACCTCGTGTAACATGCTCCGTGCATTCTCAGACATTTTGTCAAATTCATCTATGCAGCAAATACCTCGATCGCTCAAAACTAGGGCACCACTCTCAAGAACCTGAAGATTTAGCAAAAATAGTTAGGTTCCACCATGTTTCTTGTGCAGGAGACAGTAAAAGATCATGGACTTAGTCTATACAGTTTCGCCTGTTTCAGGATCTTTGGCCACATAAGCAGTCAATCCAACAGCTGAGCTCCCCCTTCCACTGGTGTAAATACCACGTGGAGATAGTTTGTGTATGTACTGAAGTAGCTGCGACTTGCTTGTCCCCGGATCACCAACAAGGAGAATATTTATATCACCACGGAAGCTAGCACCTGATGTCAACTTCAAAGCATTGCCACCAAAAAGCTGCAACAAAATGAAAACTAGCAGCCTCAGAATATTTATCAATTTATCAAACAAATGAAAGAGTGGCTAGAAAGATATGTTACCTGGCAAAGAAGACCTTTCTTTACATCATCTAGCTCCCAGATGTTCGGTGCCAATGACTTAGTCAATCTTTCATATATATCCGGTTGTTTTGAGAGCTCCTTCAGTTGAGCCACCTGAAATTCAGACAAGCATGCAATTAGCAGGTGAATATAACAAGCAGATATTTCATTCAAGAGACATACACACTGTACCTTTTCTTCGTCAAATAGAACCTCTTCTGCATTTCTGCCCTGGCTATTTTCAACCTCCATAACATCCTCAACTAACATCCGAGACTTTGATGTCTTTTTAATGTGAAGACAATCAATATACGTCTAAAACATGAAGGGGACAACAAAAATGTCAATTAGGCAAAATAAAAATTGCAAAGGCAAAGCTCTAAATGCAAATGAGTTGAGAAGGTGGCCCATACTTTGAACAACGACTTAACAGTTCTCTGAGTTGGTCCCACTCTAACACTCATTGCCCTGTATATACCAGTCACCTGATGCACAAAAAACATTTGATGGGGTGATTGAACAACATATGAACATCTATTTATCACAAAGTATGTCATGGTATAGTCTTACCTCAACTCTGTCACCTGGCTTCCCAGTATCCACCAGCTTGTCATGCAACAGCAAGCTAACCGTGTGTGGTGTTCCTCCTTCAGGTATCTCGTCAGGTGTCTCCTGGAGCCTCACAATTTGTTTATCGGTAAACCTGATTTCAGACCAAATACATTAACTACAATTTCAAGAATTCTGGATTTGAAATCCAAGTCAAGGACTTCTGCACAATATAGCAAAATGATCAAGAAAATTTATTCAAAGTAGGGGCTATTAACCATGGCTATTATCCCATTTTCATGTGACACTAAAATCTACCTGGTACAGTTAAAATAATTAATTTTCAAACTGCTATAGTTATCTTGACAAACGAAACACGGTTCATCACCTTCTAGATCAAGGTCAACTTTAATCTAAATTGACAGCAGGTTAGTTTTATTTGTTACAAATAAAGAGTTTAATTATTGTAAACCGGTTCCAAAGGTTAACATTGATGTCAAGCTTATTGCCTATCTTTTAGTTAGCAGGAAAATTTGCAATTCTGCCACTGATTGCTGACAAGCAAAAATAAGAAAGAACAAAGAACTGAATAGTAATCATACATATGAGTAAAAGAAAAAAAATGTTAAAAGAATCTTGCTTCGAAATAGATCCCCCTCAATATCAATGATCATGCATGCAACACTATCAACCAGACAAAATAAAATGCAACATTTTTAAATTGTCGACTCAGAAATTAGTTTGTTGAACAAATAAGCCACATGGGTACATTACTTGCATCGGTTGTGAACAAGTGTCATTGAATTCCTGGACTGACACTCTTCCCTCAAGCATACAGTAGGTTCAGCAATTCGTCCTAAGAAACAAAATAGACGGCAAACCATTACATATGTAAACATGATGACAATTAACCATTACATATGAATAACCAGAAATGACTGAATCATTACCTCTCTCCACAGGAACCGGGTCTGAACAGAATCCACACACAAGACACCTAAATATAGCTTCCCTAATTTCTGGTATAATTGAGCTACATCTAATAATCATTCCCTTCATTGATACCATCCTCTCAATATCTTCAAAATTAAAAATAACGTTAAGATATAATAAGCATATATCAATCTAATTGCCAACAATAAGGGAAGATAATAAAAACTCACCACAAGGGTTCAAATTTCTCATCGAAGTTGAGTTTTTGAGATTGAAAATCCTCGTTTGAACATGCTTCTCAAACATGGGTTTCATTCGGGTAACCATGTTCATCAAAACCATGTCAAAAATGGCAAGCACCTCAAGAGGGTACCTAACCATCTTAGTATACAAATCACGATCATGATCAAACACGTCACGAGCATCAACATCAATAGATTCACCTTCTAATTCAATAACATGTTTAATCAATTTCTCATACTTCCCTTCATCATCCAAATTCAAATCATCAACATCACCCTGCGAAGTAGAAGGTTCCCTAAAGTGTCTCAGAAATCTCTGAATCGCATCGTTCACGTCTTCCACGCTTATGTTGGTCCCCCAAACGAATGTCGGACCTGCATCGTCCATGTCGTAACCGTCTCCACCTTCCGACGACATTGGTATGTCTTCGGAAGTAGAAGTCGGCGTGGCGGGGACACGACGGCCGGATGCAGCACCGCCGCCTCTTCTGCGGTGGCGCGAAGGAGTTGGAGTAGCATCAGAGGAAGCTAAACGAGATCGGTGAGTCGGTGGAGTTCCGAATGCCGATGGAGTAGTAGATCGGCGACGGCGTCTCTGGCCGGGAGTTGAGAATGTGTTGGCGATTGGGCTTGAAGGTGGTTCGTCGGGGGATGAAGGACCTGAAAGTGGAAAAATAGGGTTTCAAAAAATTCAAAAATTAGAAATCATAGTGAGAATGTTGAAGATGAGTGGAGTGATGTGAAGTTGCGAACCGTTGTTAAAATCCATGGGAGAAGAATCGGAAGCCATGTGCGGAGTGTTAACGCGCCAAAATGAAAAATCACAAGTAGGGATTGAGAGTGGGGAGTGTGATGAGTATAATGAATAGCTGCAACTGCAAGATATGGCGCGGAAAGAGTGCTAGTTTTCCCGCCAGATATTTGCGGGCTTTATGGGCTTCAATTTGGGCTTTTTAAATTTAAAAGTATAGGGAATAAGCTTCTTTTTTTCTATAACCCTATACATTTTTATTTACTCACACCCACGAAAACGAAATAGACCAAAATACCCTAAAAGGTTTACTATTTATTTTATATTGTAATATTTATTTACTTAGTTATTACCCTATTTTTCACATCTATCCACTCTTCACCTTATCTTCTCATACAATCTTCTAGTATGAGTTTTTAGGAAATTTGGTAAAACAATTTCATAACCTCCGGTTATTCTGTGAAATTATTGTGTTTTGTTACAAAATATTTTTCTTATGGTAACGAAATGTTAGTTAATAATCATGTATTTTGAAAAATTGAAAATAATTTTTAGATATTTTTTTTTTTTATAAAAATATCAATATTTCTTTACTTGAAACACGAAATTTTAAAAAAATAAAAATATTATTACAAAATAAATAAACTCTTAAATTTTATTGAATATTGATTATTATTTAAGTGGTGTCTAAAATTCAATTAAGTCTCTGAGTTGTGTACAACTAAACTTGAGCGTTAGATTAAATAAGAGCACATGATCTGAATAGCGCCACGTTGAATATTTTTCTCTCTCTTTGCAATCTCACTCTCTCTCCACAGCCTGCACTTTTTTTTTCTCTCATAACCCTTTCCATGTAAAGCAACTTATGTCCTTTCCAATGAACAATCCTTCTTTGCTTGGTTCCCCCATTCTTCAGACTTTGAAATTTCTTCGCCTAATTGTCTTGCAAACATCTCTTTCAACTAAAACATCACCCTTTATCGGAGATCTTTTCCAATGGATCAATAGAAAACCCCCTTACGGAGATCTTTGTGATTATTTTTATAATAATATAGTCCATTGTTACGGCAATTATAAATCACCATCTTTCTAATTTTCTTTCTTATGACAAACTATCTAATTGCATAAATTTGTTTTGCTTTTTATCCCTCATACCCGAGCCAAAGATTGTTCAATAGAGTCAAACCCAATCTCCTAATCAAGTATGAAAATTGACAAAAATAATTGTACGAACACAGGTAAGCTTAGCAACCAGTGGCATCACAAACTCACTTGTGTTCTCTCTAAGACAGATTACTATTTACCCCTTGTAATTTGTTAAGTCCAATTTATCGAGCATCACCATTATGTTGATTTATGTACATGATTTAGTTCATTTTGGAAATGGCTTAAATGAGTACAATTTGTGAAGACTTTTTTTATAGAATTTCAAATTCACATTTAAGGATCTTATGGCTGCTGCAGGCACCAAACTAAAACCCAATAGCCCATATACTTTTTTGTTACATGACCTTCAACAACCCCTTTCTCTACCAATATCATTAACAATTATGCCATTCAAATTGCAGAGTCCCCCTTTTCATAACAGAACTAAATATACTAAAATAGGTATATATGCAATTTGGGATAAAGTTCATTCTTTTAACACTCTTCAATGCTCACTCAATGATCGGATGAAATTCATTATAGTGAGTCTCACTATTTGATAAATACTAGTAAAATTCATGTGAATTTCACCCAATTATAGAGAGAATGCTAAAAGGAGAGTGATGAAAAGTGTGTCATTAATAATATAATATCTTAAATAATAAGCATACAAACAAAGTCAACAAAATTCAATTTAACTCCGAAATCTATGGTCCATGAAATCCCAATAATTTGGTTGTTCCCACAATCAAATCCAAATCACTTGGTTTCATCAACACCAATAAACAAGCACAAAAATTGGTCCTCTCCAAAAGGAAAGAAATTTTCATTAACATAGATACATTAAATTATCCAATACAAGATGGTATCCACATGACATATAAGCAAATTTGTTTAAAGTTGAACAAAACCTAACAGTTAAACTAAACACAAATGAACGTCCCTAATTAGGAATTAGAAACTGTGCTTAAGTCCCAAACCATGTTTACCACGGACACAACCAGGCCTCACAAAAAGATAAGGAGACCTCTTCGAATTATTCATCTTTGTAAATTCCCTTTTCCCCAATTTCCTCATCCTCTGTCTCCCTAACTTGTTCCCAATATCCCATGGAACAAGCTCATCATCCAAATCATCATCATCATCAACATCATCATCATCGTCATCATGGTTAACTTGTTCTTCTCTATACCCATCTGCATCCACATCACGGTGATGGTGATGATCTTCTACATGCGCATCGAGATGAAGAACGCGATGACGAATACCTTCAATTGGGACGCGATGACAAATACCTTCAATTGGGTCACGGGAAATGAAAGAATCCCCATCATCGTCGATTGATTGTTGTTCTAATTCTTCTTCAGCGTCAACGACATCGACGAGTTCCCATTGAAGAAGAGAATCGTCGTTTACTTTCAAGAATTGAACTTGTTTGAGGATGAGAAACTGCATCATGGATGGGGTTGTTGAGGATTGGTTTTCCATTTTTCAACCTAATTAATAAATTAATTAATTAACTTCTTTTTGTTCTGTGAATTCAACATAATAGGTGAAAACTTCACTTGCACGAAATATCCATAAGCTTCTTTTCCCCTTCCTCTTATACTTAGCAAAGGGGCAAAAAGTAATAGAAAGGAGACCCTGGAAAAAAATATATAAAGAAAAGCAAATAAGTTCACTCAAGAACAGTAACTCTCGACTATTTCTAGCTTCTACAGAAAATATATGAATTGATAATAAGACTTTTATCAGGTGTTGAAAGATGACCTGAGACAAAAATTATCATAAATTGCTCCTGATCCAAAAGTTCAATCAACGAATCTGAGAAGGAGAACAGAGCAATCCAGAAGCATCTGCCCCCACCACTGAAAGATCACACACAGTACATATCTGCCCCTCCTGGCTTGGTACAAAACGGGAAGTACAATATGGGCAAGAGACATCCTTCTGTCCACGATAAATTGGCACATATGTTGCTCCACAGACTACAAACGGGTTTCGGAAATCATAGTTCAACTCTGTGGCATCAGTCATATTCCTTTCTGCAGCTGCCAACACTTGCCTTGCTGTCTTAGCTTGGTTTTCAATGCTAGGATTGGTCTCAAGTAGTCGCCTGGCAAAGTTTGCGGCTGTGGCAAGGTTCTTTGCTTTGTAGCAGACAGTCATTGCATTCAACAAAGCTAGCCTCAAGTGAGGTGTCTGAAGATTGCAGTGGGTGAAATATGCTGCGAGCTCTTGCTGGCGTGCTGGATTGTCCTTCATTTCCCTTCTTTTCAGCTCCATCTGCAAAGCCAGAACATACTCTTTGACTATGATTATCAGTTCCTTTACATCATCCACTTCCCTCCTTGACTCAACGACAATCAAAGGAATTGAATGAAGAATATTGACAAATGTGCGAAGAGCATCAGTGAATTTCCCAGCAGTTGTTGACTTATAACCAGCTTTGAGCTTTTCATCTAATTGAGACAATTTGAAAGGAAGTGCCGGTGGGTACAACTGGAGCAGATGAAAAGGCACGCAGATAAGAGTGACTGGTAGAATGAAGATCTACGAACATGGAATTCAAGGGGGCAAAGTTTTTTATCCCAAGCTGCCTGTTCAGTAATCTCATTGCAGTATCAAAATTGCCAGCAGCTGCATGATCAGCAGCAAGAGATGATCTCTGAGTCCATATCTGGCTAACTGCCATCCCAGGTGTTGGGGCCACAAAAACTGAAGACCGCGTACTGACAGAAGCTTTTGGAGTGTCGGCTTCAGGGGGAAGCTCTAAATCTTCCAGCTCCCAACCACCCTCTTCATCGCCCTCTTCAGCCACCTCTGCATCATCCAAAATTGCAGCAACATCTCCATTTTGTAGTCCATCAACATCAACCATGTCGAGCTCCTCAACCCAATCACCTTCAGAAGCGTCATACTCTTCTTCATCAGCATCTTGATCAGCGTTTCTAAACCCACCATCAAATATGCCTCGCATGACCCTAAGAAGGGGCCAATCACCACAGCAGAGTACAGGTGATGGAGGTATCAAGAGAGATGGTACTTTTCCCTGGGGCAAAGATGGAACGTTATCCCCCAGTTCAGCTGCAAGCCTTTCAGCAACATCATGCAGCCCATGGACCGAAGCAGTGATATAAGCGAGAGGCAAATGTCCCACATTCTCCAAGATCTTAACACGCTCTCGAATATCACCCATATATAAGGCGTTGTGAAACTGGCCCATCACATCATTCTTGACTTCAGCGATTTTCAACATCTTTGAAAGTTTCTCCACATTACCAGTGACGAGGTAAAGGAAAGATAATCTCTCAAAATTCTTGGTCCTCTGATATGCATACTCTACTATACCAGCATTGCCTTGTCGAAGAGCTTCCACTCCCAATCGATACCAGTGATCTTTCTCATCAATTGCTGTAGCGGATGCAACTGCAATTTGAATGTTCCCACTCTCTAAAGCCAAATTAAACCGAATTCTCTCATCTTTCACAAAGTGGAGGGCAACCTCGGGAAACCCTTTCTGTTGTAGATAGGCAATCATAGCCTGCCCACAAAGCTGTGAATTCTTTATCATGTTCATAACATGGTCATATCTTTTCTTCAACAAGGAAAGCTTAAAGATATACTCCGTAGCATCAATGGTAATAGCTTTGTTTTTCCCATCCCGACCCAAGCAGAAGATGGTATTTCCAACAACCTTTGTGATATATATTGGGACGTCGAGTGTTTTTATTATCCCACTGTCTCCATTTGGGAGGCAGTATTTGATATGATTTAATGTTGTGTAAATAAAAATGCCGTTGTCATCCCAGGCTCCGCTTTTTACACGGATTGTCTCGTGGAGGGTGCATTGATGCACCAGCTTCTTGCTAGCAATGACAATTGCATGTTTGCTGAGTAAAGCAACACTTTCCATATCACTAGACCATACTACATACTTGATAAAAGGGGTCTGAAGATCACCAAGAACAATCATCTGCTGAAGATCAAATATAAAAACCCTATCCTCAGACCTACAAAGCAAGTTGCCTGTTCCAGCATAGAATATAGCATCAGTGGCAATCGGGAGCACACTCTTTTTAACAAGCTCATTCTTCAGGTTTTTTAAAAGAACTTGGTTGCTGCTTTTTTCAAGCACAGCAAACCTATTCCTAGCCACAAAGACTGCTGATCCTCCAAGACCTTTCTTTGGTTCTTGCACATCACCCCTGCCAAAACTATCCTTAATTGTGCTATCCTTGGATATGCAGTACAACTCATAAGATCCACCATCCACATCTGAACAGAGAAGAATTGCATTTTCAGTAGGACTGTAGGAAAGAGTCTTAGGACTTTGATTCAGGCTTAAAGAACCAGGTCGTCGTATAGTAAGTACTTGTGTCTCTCTCTGTGTTGAAAATTCATAGAACCGCAAAAAGTGGGATTTCGTGTAGAACAAAGAATCACCACTAACTGCAAAGGCAGGCCTTTCTCTTTCCAGCTTGAAGACTATCATGCCACTGTCATGACCAGCTGCCAGCAGATTCATTTCAGGATGCGTTGAAAGAATCCAAAATCGATCATGTTCCCTGTGGAAGGTTTGAATTTCAGTCCTCTTTGTCGCAGACCATACTCGAATACTTTTATCCTCAGAATTTGACACAATTATGTCCTGTTTGGCATGGAACATAACACATGAAACATTATTCATGTGCCCTCTCAAAGTATCCACTTCCCATGCCTTAGTGTCTGAAAACAGAAAATAAATTTTATTAGGGAATAAAGAAGGTCACTCTAAATACTAATTGTTTTTCTTTTTGGTTAACTACATAGTAATAAAGTTAATATGTGCAAGAAATGTCTAGTATGAAACGTTTTGCTGCCAGCAATACACAAGCTACTCTAAACACTTTTATTAATATTTGTAATAACTGGTCTGAAGCACGGACACCTCTAGCATTAAGCGTGTCGTGGTGTCCAACAATCGTATGACACCTGTCGATCAACTCAGACAAGTGACTAATAAAAACATGTTTTTTCTTTGTTTCGACACATCTCAGACATATATATATGGGAGTTAAAGATGTGTCACAGCTATGATAGGGAGTTAGAGATATTTAATTTAGATACTTTTATAAATATATGTGTAAAGGTGTCAGTGTCCTATACTTTTAACATTAGCAGTGTCAACATATCCGTCTCGTGTCAGGTGTCCGTAAGCTGAACTTTACTAGACAAAATTGAAAGCCATGTATATTTCCAGATAGTTATGATTCAAGCAGCGTGAAGTAAATAACAACATTTGATATTACTAATCATCATCCAAAGTTTCACTTGACGGTCATCAGCTCCTGAGACAATAAGAGGTAGTGTAGGATGAAAAGCAGCCCAGTTGACACCCCGGTCATGACCTTCCAACACGTACTTAACAACAGCATCAACGCCACCAAAAAGATCTGTGTTCATCTGACTCAATCGCAAGATATCATCTGAAGGAGGTCCAGCCTTCCTTTTGAGAGAACCAATATCCCAAACACGAACAGTCTGATCCAGGGAGGCTGATACAACAATATCCTCTTTTGGATGGAATGAAGCACACATAACATAATGATTGTGCCCAGTTAAAACAGATATACAAGTACGTGACTGCCAGTTCCAGATGCGAATTGTTTGATCATCACTGGCACTCATAATCCATGGGTTCTCACGATGAAATTGCACTGTACGGATATAATCAAGGTGTCCTAGAAGAGTGAACAAACACCTATGCAACTTATAGTTCCAGACCTTAATCTTGTAATCATCCCCTGTCCCAACAAAAAAAAATATCAATAAGCAAGAAATTGTATAACGTAAAACCTTCCCTTCCAACATGCATCAAGTGATAAATTAAACTTACGGAAAACCACACTAAAACACAACCATTAGAGCAAGATTTCATGCACCAGAACCACTGATTTGTTAAAAGATCAGGTTGATATTAGTTACTAATTTCCAGATCCAAAACATTACACCAAACACATCTTATTTCCTATTCAAGTAAAATAAACCACAAACAAGTCTTGAAAACATATAATGCGTAGCACCATTCTTAGTTTCTTACTGTTAGAATATTATAAAATAACTTATAATATCTTTTATATTATATTAGAGTATCTTGAGTTATTTACTAGAATCAATTTATAATCATAGAGATATCTTAGAATATCTCTCATTATTATTATGATTTATTCCTGATTTAGGATTAAGTCTATGTTTCTCTATAAATAGAGATTAATATTGAGTCTTTTGTAATCAAGTCAGCATTAAGCTATTATCAATAATATTCAAACCCTTATTATTTTCTCTCCTCCTTTTATCTAAAATCTCACAACTTCAACATGGTATCTAGAGCCTATTTCGATCCTCCTTGATTGATCTTGCCTCTATTCCGCTGTCGAGTTCCCAACAGTTAGGGAATATAATCATAGTTTCTCTTTTCCAACATTCCGACACGTTTCACTCGTTTTCCATTCAGTTCGCTACTGCCGCTGCTGCCACTATTTCCGGCGAATTTTCATGCGAACGTCGTCATCTCCAGATCAGGTCATGCTCGAATGCGTGTCGCCAAAAACCGTCACATGCGCTCTCACGCGCTGCTAATCTCTCATGCAAGTAGATCTCACGCGCCGCCGTCTCCACAGCGTGTGACGGCGCGTTTTGACGCCTCTCAATTGTTGTCACTTCTGTCCACAAATGTCGCTGCTGCCCCGTCTGTTGCAGCTGGAATTGCCCTGTCTGCTACTGCCGACGTCTGCTGCTACTGCCGCCGGTTTTTATCGATCATGGTTTCATTAGAGTTGCGCTGCTTCTTCTTCTTTGTTTGTCATGCAATTTAGTTCTTACTAATATATTATAACAGTGGCTTTTATTCCTACCGACGATCATTCCGGTGGTGTCCCTTTTCCCACAGATGAATCATATTAGTGATGACTTCTTCTTTCGTTGATGGTTATTCTGACGATGTCTTTTATTTTCATGATTCACTTTATCTTGGCAATTTGTCCCAGATGCACTGGCCCCATCTTTGTCCCAGATGTATTGGCCTTGCCATTCTCTCCCTGAAGCATGCTGCTCTCTCCTTGAAGCATATTCCAGTTTAAATATTGAGTCTCCGATATTATTGGTTTGAAGCTTCCAAATGCATTTTTTTAGAAGGACGGACCTTGCTTTGTTCAATTGCTTGCCATGAATTTATCTCATGCTGATGATCATTCCGGCTATCTGGCTAGGCTATATTTATAGCAATTTTCTCCGACTTCACCTGCATCTCTGAGTTGCTTTTCCATCTTTTTTATTATTTTGCGGAGCAATACATTGTTTTCTTGTAACAAGCTAAAGCTTAGTAAGCTTTAGCTTGAGAGGGAGTGTTAGAATATTATAAAATATCTTATAATATCTTTTATATTATATTAGAGTATCTTGAGTTATTTACTAGAATCAATTTATAATCATAGAGATATCTTAGAATATCTCTCATTATTATTATGATTTATTCTTGATTTAGGATTAAGTCTATGTTTCTCTATAAATAGAGATTAATATTGAGTCTTTTGTAATCAAGTCAACATTAAGCTATTATCAATAATATTCAAACCCTTATTATTTTCTCTCCTCCTTTTATCTAAAATCTCACAACTTCAACACTTACACCTCACAGTATAGCCTTCTTTCACAACCCTGGGATACATAAAGAACAAACGTGAAAAGATAAAACAATTATCAGATATAAGATAAGCATTAATAAATCCTTATACTAATGCAGCAAATCATTTTATGAGGAGACAAGCCAATAAGAGGCACCACACAAACAATTCCTCTCAACCAGTGTTGTCAAATAGCCTCTATAGTGGCACTATAGCGTTATAGCATAACTGAATTTGAACAAATCGCTATTGTTTCGCGATACACTATTTAGTACAAAGTTTTGTCGAATAGCCGCTATTGCGACACTATAGCACAACAGAATTTGAACATGCCGTTATTTTCTGCGATCTGCATTTGACAACATTACTCTCAACCCATAATAACATTAACATTTCATCTGTTTAGTATGCGAGATCTAAACAGAGAGGCAATATTAAAACATAAATCTACACATCCCGAAAAAAATATAAGTGGATCCCAGTAGAGTTTAGATGGATTCATACATCCAATGTAACTCTATCATGACTGTAGATTTAAAAGTGGTATACATTAATACTCAGCGCCTTCATTTAGATATGTATATACAAACGAACAAATAAAAATGACAAGTAGATTTAAAAGTGGTATACATTAATACTCAGCGCCTTCATTTAGATATGTATATACAAACGAACAAATAAAAATGACAAGATGCACAACTAACAGATCAGAGTAAATAAGTAGATTCTGAAGATAATGGTGATTTTGCTAAAACAATTTACGAGAGTTGTGAAAAATGTATACCTCCAGAGACAAAGAGGGGTTGAGAATTGTGGAAATGAACGCCTCTAACAGGTCCATCATGCTCATCGAATCTGTCAATCAAAGTCCCCATTCCATAGTCCCACAGCTGGATCACGCCACTGTGAAGACTCGCAAGTATCCATGGTCTCTTGCTGTGGAAACTCAGTCCCTTCACTCTGTTACTTTTCGTCTCAAATTTCGTTAACATCTTCCCTCAATCACAACCTCTACTTCTGCACGATCCAATCAAAATCAACACAAATTTTCATTTCCAATTGGCTCAATTATAAGCTCGAATTCGAATCTCATAGCAAAACACACACAAGGAAATGGAATTTCGGCGTGAGATTGAATCAACATTGTTCGACATTATGAAAGGAAAAATGAATCTAACAGAACGGGAATAGGAATAGAGAGAAATTACCTCAGTTCTGTATTCAGATTAGATCTGGTTATGGTTAATATGGTGTTATATGTTTGTTAATTTTTGAAGAAAAGCGATTAGAGAGAGAGAGAGAGAGAGAATAGAATGGAAATTCTATTCAAGAAAAAATGAATAATAGCGTAGTGAAGATCGAAATTGGGAAATGTTTATATGTGCGTAGTGTATTTGATGCCACCCCCGAGTCTCTCACTCGCACATGCCCCTCCGGTGCGAGTTACTTTTTGCATTGGTTGTGAACAAGTGTCATTGAACTCCTGGACTGACACTCTTCCCTCAAGCATACAGTAGGTTCAGCAATTCGCCCTAAAAAACAAAATAGACGGCAAACCATTACATATGTAAACATGATGACAACTAACTCACTATATGAATAACCAGAAATGACTGAATCATTACCTCTCTCCACAGGAACCGGGTCTGAACAGAATCCACACACAAGACACCTAAATATAGCTTCCCTAATTTCTGGTATAATTGAGCTACATCTAATAATCATTCCCTTCATTGATACCTGTTGGAAATGATGAATAATTATTGATGAAATTGTTGGTATTAATGGTGACAGTAATGAACTAGTGTGGTTGTGAATTGAAAAAAATGAGAAGTCCCACATAGGAGGGATACCACACTTTGGAAGGGTATATAAGGTGGAGGTATGTACCTTGGGGTGTGCCCCAAGGGGTACCTCAATTTTGTGAAGGAGGGAGAACGCAAGCAAAGTTGACCACCACACACGCGCGCCGCCGCAGTCTGTCCGGCTCGGCCTTGGCCTTGTATTATTATTTTTTACTGCCCTCCACCGAATCTGCCTAATGATCAGTTTCAGTCTTCCTTTTTGCCCGGTCAAATCCCTGACTCAAGGTGCCACGTAACTGCTATTGCCCGGTCATTATTCAGAGTCAAAAACCCTTGCGCAAGTTCAGGAAGTCAAAGGCGCACGTTTTGGGTGGGCAGCGGTTTTGGAGCACACGTTTCCTGAAGTTCAGGTTTGGATCGGTCAACAGGAGCGCTCTGATGGATCCACCAATTTCTCTGATCCAGTTACGAAATTCCTCTATAAATAGAGGACTCTCCTCACTTGAAAACTTGCACCAAAAGCACTCCGATTCTGAGGCTTTTCTCTCTTCTTCCCCCCGTTCTTACTTCTACTTCTTCTTTTTTCTTGAGTGGCCTTCGTGCCATATTACGAGTGGTGGTCGTCAGACTGCCATATTGAGGGTGTAATTCGAACGGTTTTCTGCAGTGCAGTAGAACTCCGTACAGTTATCTGGGCTGTTTTATCCTGGGGACTTCGTGGTTGATAGTCTGCCTTGCACCTTTGGGCAGTGCCTCGAAACGTCTTAAAGAGAGCGACCTAGTCCGCGACTCATCCCAGTAATCTTATCGGTGGCATAAATTGTTTTTTTCAAATTTTTTCGAAATCCAAAACAACAATTTTAAGACGTTTTTCGAACTGCCATGTCTACCGACGAAATTACTGGGTCAGGTTCTTCTGTTTCTGACTACAACAAACCGTTTCGGTTTCAAGGAAGTCACTTCAAACGATGGCAACAAAAGATGTTATTTTTTCTAACCACGAAAAACCTTGCCAACGTTCTGAAGGATGACGCTCCTGTTGTTCCAGAAAATGCTGAACAAACAGAAAAGGATAAGAAAACTGCTGAATTAACCCAATGGGAACATAATGATTACTTATGTAAGAATTATATTCTAAATGGACTTGCTGATGATCTGTATGATTACTACAGTTCAGACAGCAATACTGCTAGACAGGTTCGGGAAGCTCTGAAGAAGAAATATGATACTGAGGAAGCTGGAGCCAAAAAGTATGCTGTTAGCCGCTACCTCAAATATCAGATGACAGATGACAGATCCGTGGAAGCTCAGTCTCATGAAATCCAGAAAATTGCTCACGAAATCATTTCTGAAGGTATGTCCCTTAATGAATAGTTTCAAATTGCTGTTATTATTGACAAACTGCCCCCTGCTTGGAAAGATTTTAAAAATTCTCTCAGGCATAAAACAAAAGAATTCTCTTTAGAAAGTCTGATAACTCGCCTTAGAATTGAGGAAGAATCCCGTAAGCAAGACCAGAAAGATGAAGTTCTTCTTGTGGCAAACAACAAGAAAAAGAAATTCATCGGAGCAGTTCTGAAGCCCAACAGTAAACAGCTGAAGATTCAGAATCGCCCTTCAAAGAACAGCAACAAGAATGGGAACCCTCCAAAGGCCCCAATTGCAAAGCAGCAACCACCTCCAAGAAATGGCCCTACTCCTTTTCTCTGTTTTCACTGTGGAAAATAGGGTCATATTGCACGCAAGTGTAGGAACAAGCCAGGCCCTGCTAATCAGGCTAACTTGACAGAAGAGCAATTCATTGCTATGATAACTGAGATCAACCTTGTTGGTGGATCAGATGGATGGTGGATAGACACTGGTGCCTCCCGCCATGTCTGTTATGATCGTGCTATGTTTAAAACATACACTGCTGCTGAAGATAAGAAAGTGTTGTTGGGAGATTCCCACACCACTAATGTTGCTGGTATTGGAGATGTGGAACTAACATTCACATCAGGAAAGACCTTAATTCTGAAAGATGTCATGCACACTCCAGAAATAAGGAAGAATCTGGTTTCTGGTTTTCTTCTCAATAAGGCAGGGTTTACTCAGACTATAGGGGCAGATTTGTATACTATTTCTAAAAATAGTATTTTTGTTGGGAAGGGGTACGCTACTGATGGCATGTTTAAATTAAATGTTGAAATCAATAAAATGTTTCCTTCTGCTTACATGTTGTGTGATTTTAATATTTGGCATGCTAGAATTTGTCATATGAACAAACGAGTAATTTCGAATTTAAGTAACTTAGGCTTAATTCCAAAGTTATCCCTAAAGGATTTTGAAAAATGTGATTTTTACAGTCAAGCTAAAATAACTAAAAGTTCACATAAATCAGTAGTTAGAGAATCTGAACCTTTAGACTTAATACATTCTGGTATATGCGAACTTGATGGGACTTTAACCAGAAATGGAAAGCGCTATTTTATAACTTTTATTGACGACTGTTCCGACTATACCTTTGTATATCTTATGAAAAATAAAAGTGAAGCGCTTGACATGTTTAAGATATTTGTAACTGAAATTGAAAATCAATTTAATAAGAAGATTAAGAGATTTCGTAGTGATAGAGGAACATAGTATGATTCTAGTTTATTTAATGAGTTTTACAAAACGCAAGGAATTATACATGAAACTACTGCTCCATATTCCCCTGAAATGAATGGTAAAGCTGAAAGAAAGAACAGAACTCTTACTGAACTTGTTGTTGCTATTATGCTTAATTCTGGTGCTGCATCTCACTGGTGGGGGGAAATTATTTTGACTGTTTGCTATGTTCTGAATAGAATCCCTAAATCTAAAAACAAAACATCTCCCTATGAGATAATGAAGAAAAGACAACCCAACTTGTCTTATCTTCGAACTTGGGGCTGTCTGGCTTATGTCAGAATCCCCGATCCCAAGCGAATTAAACTCGCTAGTAGAGCCTATGAATGTGTATTCATAGGGTATGCGGTAAACAATAAAGCTTATAGGTTTTACGACCTAAATGCTAAAGTAATCATAGAATCAAATGATGTTGACTTCTATGAAAATAAATTTCCTTTCAAATCGAGAAATAGTGGGGGCGGCGAACCAAGTCAAGCTCCTGTGATAAGAAGCTCTGAAGACAACAAACAAGACGAACCAGAAACTCGAAGGAGTAAGAGAGTGAGAGTTGCTAAAGATTATGGACCTGAATATATGGCTTATAACTTGGAAGAGGATCCTGCAAATCTCAAGGAAGCATTGTCATCTTTGGATGCAGATTTATGGCAAGAAGCTATCAACGATGAAATGGATTCCCTAGAGTCTAACAAGACCTGGCACTTAGTGGACTTGCCTCCTGGTTGCAAACCTATAGGTTGTAAATGGATTTTGAAAAAGAAACTAAAACCCGATGGATCAATTGATAAATACAAAGCACGCCTTGTAGCCAAAGGTTTTAGACAAAGAGAAAATATAGATTTCTTCGACACTTTTTCGCCTGTCACTAGAATAACATCCATTAGGGTGCTCATATCACTTGCGGCTATTCATAACCTGGTGATACACCAGATGGATGTTAAAACAGCTTTTTTAAATGGTGACCTAGAAGAAGAAATCTATATGGAACAACCTGAAGGCTTTGTGATACATGGGCAAGAAAGCAAGGTCTGTAAATTAGATAAGTCTCT
>JBBPBP010009779.1:20707767-20754896 GCA_037974735.1 Cicer chorassanicum | reverse complement strand
CAAAAAAAAAACTGATTTTTTTTAATGAATTATATTAATTTTATATATATTTTTGTTATCAATTATATTAATTATATATATTTTTTGTTATGAATTATATTAACTATATATTTAATAAAAATTCAAAAAAAACTAAAATTATTTTTTTATTAATTATATTAATTATATTTATTATTTTTTTATGAATTATATTAATTATATATATAATAAAAATAAAAATAAAAACTTATTTTTTTTTAAATCTCCTTTGAGAAGTCGCCGTTTGCAACGCAGACTTCCTTAAGGAAGTCGCCATTGCAAATGGCGACTTGTGCCTAGTTTCAAAAGGGGGGCAGTTTGATAATTTTTTTTCAATGGGGACATATCAATATTTTTTTTCTAAATAGGGTTATTAAAAAACAAAACCCATTGGATTGTAACTAATAAAATATTTTATTCATTGGATTTTGAAAGAAAAAAAATTGGAGGGGTTGAATTGAATCCATTAATATTTTTATTACATGGCGGATGAATTTGATTGATTTATAGTTGGATGAAATAGATGGATGATGGACATTGCATATCTTGAACTATAATATTGGGGTGACCAAATATTGAAAACTTGAATGGATAAATAAAAATTATAATATTGTATTGTATATAAAAATTTTAAATTGTAAATTTACAAAAATATATTGGAGAGAGAGGTAGTAAATCAAATTTTAGTTAATATTTTTAATAATTAAAAATTAGTTGGAATTTAGGCTGGAAAATTTATTTTATTTTATAATCATAGTAGTTATTTTTGTAATTTTTTTTATAAATTATTCCATCGATTTCTTTATAATACACGTCTAAATTATAATTTAGTCTGCAAAAATTTTTTGGCCTTATTCTAATCTTAAAAATTTGGCATAATAAAAAAAAGTGCAATTTTAATAATTAAAAAAATTGGTAAAATAAATTTTAGTCCATACACACATATCAATCCAATGGGGATCTACACATACCAATCTTCGTGTCATTTGGTTAGATTAATTCATGTAACAAGAAAAAATGCACACATAATATGTTATCTTCACATATTAGATTGAAACATACGTCTCAACAACATAACTCATAAAATACACCGATTATAGAACCCAAAATTAAAACAACATATGTTGAGACAAAATCTCTCTCAAATGATTTTAATGATAACAAAATTATTTAAAGATTATAATTGTGGTTAATGACTAATATGTGCTTTTGAGTGAATTATTATAAGTAAACAGGTTAATCTTCAATTAGATCAAAATGGAGAAAAATCTGGGTTAATCCTTTAAGTGTTCAAGCTGGAGGATAGGACAAAACTTTGAGAGGATGGGTCTTCAAGATGAAACTTCTCATCCTCGCTGAAATAATGTTTCTAATTCATCAAAAGAAGTCAAAACAGTATTAATAAATGAATATATAAAGCATCTGATCAAAAGAAGTCAGAAGGCCAGCTGTACAAGGTACGAGGATGGCATGTACTATACAGGAGGATGGATCTTCAACTAGTCACATGTTGTACACTACCATCCCATGCGCAAAGGCTAATGTGCATACCTATATATCATTCTTGTATGATTGAAAAAATAAAGCAAAGTCAATCTACAGAAAGGCAACTACAAACAAACTCAAAATAGAAATCCTACAGGTCTTGAAGAATGAGAAAAGAAAGGGACAACACAAGACCGAAGGTCCAATGAGAGTCAACATCAAGGCTGAGGATGGACTGCTTCTGTCCAAGGACAGCTGGATGGCATTTTCGTAAATATGATGAAAGACCATGGATTGTTTTGATTTGATTTCAAACGGACACAAGAGCTTCTCACATGGAAAGAACATCACAAGACCTCTATAAAAGGCAGCAAGCTATTCATCATCAAACACACCACAACATTGCAGAAAAAAGATCAACAATCTTAAGTCTACCATAAGCAATAGTCATCATCTCTTTACACTTTCTACATTCATACATTAGATCTTTGAAATATCATTTTAGAAAGTGTTAAAGTAAAGAGAAAGAAATCATACTCATATCACTTTGTAATTTTCAAGTAAGGTGTACTTGAAAATATTTGAAACTTGTAAGGAACAAGGGTGTAAGCTTGGTGAAGCTTGAGAAAACACAAAGTGTAATCATCCTCTGCAAGAGGCTGATCTGATTGATTTTTAGTGAAATCTCACAAGGGTGTGAGGACTGGACGTAGCCATCTTTGGGTGAACCAGTATAAAAGTTTTGTGTCTATATCTTTATATTTTCCTTGCATTTATTCTGTTTTTATTTAAAAAGTTTAAAAATCTATTTTCCAGTTCGCATCCTCTCCAAGAGGACATAAACTCAAAAACTCTTTAAACTATTTTTAAACGCCAAAATCCCTATTCAACCCCCATTCTAGTGATATTTAGCTCCATCAATTGGCATCAGAGCAAGGTTCTCTAGAAATATTATATCTAACCGTGTAAGAGAAAAAGATCAAAAGAAAAAAATGTCAAAAGCTAAGTATGTTCCTGAAGGAGGATCCTCCACCAGACCTCCCTACTTCGATGGTACAGATTACTACCACTAGAAAGGTAAGATGAGATTGTTTCTCATATCACAAGATAACAACATGTGGTCTGTTGTTGAGAACAGGGATCATGTCATCAGAATCAACAACACAGATTCAACCTCCGACGAGAAACCTCAAGCACAGTGGACAGCTGATGAAAATGCTAAGGTACTCCTAAACTCTAAAGCTCATTTATTTCTAACGTGTGCTTTGAGCAAGGAAGAATACGATAGAGTTGAAGAATGCAAAAACGCCAAGGAACTTTGGGACACTCTAAAGATTCATCATGAAGGATCAAGCCACGTAAAGGAAGCAAGGATTGACATGGGAGTAAGAGAACTCGAGTTATTTGAGATGAAGGAGGATGAAACGATTGATGAAATGTTCTCAAGGCTGACAACCATACTTAATAGCTTGAGATCTCTTGGAAAGGTTTATTCTGTTCAAGAGAGGATAAGAAAAATCTTAAGGAGTTTACCAAAAGAATGGAGGCCAATGGTGATTGCCATCACAGAAGCAAGAGACTTGGCCAACATGAAACTAGAGGACGTGGTTGGAACTCTAAGGGCTCATGAACCTCGGTTGCTGGCTGACAAACCAAACAAAAAGGGAAAAATGATAGCTCTAAAATCAAGTCAAACAGAAAGCTCATCCTCCAAGAGGACTGAAGAAGCCACAAAGAAGGAAAATGCAGAGTATCTTCTATCTGAGGAAGAGGATGAACTTGCTCTAATTTCCAAAAGAATCCAGAGGATGATAAATCGTAGGAGACAGGAAAAAAGATCTCCTCAAAAAGAAAAAACTGACAAAAGTCATATTACTTGCTTTGGATGCAACAAGCTGTGTCACTACAAAATTAAGTGTCCCCTGAACAAAAAGAACTCAAGAAGATTTCCCTACAAAAACAAATCAATGATGATCATGTGGGATGATAGTGATGACTCATCCTCTAAGCAAGAAAAGGAAGAAGAGGCCAACCTCTGTCTCATGACTAACTCAGAAACTGAAAAGGTAATCATATCTGAACTTTGTCCTAAATGTGAACAATTAGAAATAGAATTTGACAATCTTTTAAATGACTCAAACAATTTGTGTCATAAATGTGGCTTTCTTAAAAATCAACTTTATGCAATAAAGAAGCTAAATGAGGAACTTCAAGCTAAGAATAAAAAATATGAACAAATCATTCTAGACTTGCAGTTATCTCGTGAAAAGTTGTCTGAACAAATATCTATTGTAAACAAAAGAAATGTCAAAACTCATCCTCCAGAAGATGATGCAGAAAAGGAAATTTTGAAAATTGAGGTTGAAGAACTCAAAAATGATCTTACCAACTTTGTTAAATCCACTGATACTTTTCAAAAGATTATGGGATCACAATCTGGAATCTTTGACAAAGCTAGTATTAGATTTAAAAGTTCTCAAAAACAAAAACTCTATGAATTTTTTTTATTCCAAAGAAACAAGAGGATAGGCCAAGATGCACCTTTTGCAAAAAACTTGGACATACTTTCAAAAGATGTTATGCCAAGAAATGGGCAGATAACATTAAGAAAGGATGTTCATTCTATGGTAAACATGGGCATCACGATTCTATTTGTTATCATAAAAGAAAATTCCTCACAAGAGGACGAACTAACCAACAAGGACCCACTTCTATATGGATACCTAAGTCACTATTAAACTCAAACACAGGTACATCCTCTGATCAACAAAAGAAAACCATGGTTCTTGGACAGTGGCTGCTCAAGGCATATGACAGGGGATAGACATTGCTTTATTTCCTTGGAAATAAAGGATGGAGGATCGGTCACATTTGGAAACAATGAGAAAGCTCAAATAAAAGGTACCAGTATCATTGGTAATAAAAATTCTGCCAAAATTGAAAATGTTCAATATGTGGATGGTTTAAAACATAACTTGCTTAGTATTAGTCAACTTTGTGATAGTAGTTTTGAAGTTATTTTTAAGCCCAATCTATGCGAGGTTAAATATTCATCCTCGGGTAGAGTTTTCTTTTCTGGTTTTAGAAAAAAGAATTTATATGAGCTATATCTGGGTGATTTGCCTATTGAATCTTGTTTTGTATCCATTGAAAAGGATATATGGATATGGCACAAACGAGTTGGTTATACAAGTTTAAATACTATTTCTAAATTCTCTAAATTAGAATTAGTTAAAAGTCTTCCAAAAATTGATTTTGAGAAAGACAAAGTATGTGAAGCTTGTGCCAAAGGAAAACAAGTTAAAAGTAGCTTTCACTCTAAAAATATTGTTTCAACAAATCATCCTCTTGAGCTACTTCATATTGACCTTTTTGGACCTATTAAAACTCCAAGTCTTAGTGGAAAAAGATACGGATTTGTAATTGTTGATGACTTTTCACGTTTTACTTGGGTCTTATTTTTAAAACATAAAAATGATGCCTTTGAGACTTTTCATTATTTTTGTAAAAAGATCCAAAATAAAAAGGGATCAAAAATTATTTCCGTAAGAAATGACCATGGAGGTGAATTTGAAAATGATTCATTCAAAAATCTTTTTGATGAAAATGGTATTTCTCACATTTTTTGTTGCCCAAGAACCCCTCAACAAAATGGAGTTGTTGAGAGGAAAAATAGAACTTTGCAAGAAATGGCTAGAACCATTTTCAATGAAGCCAACATTGAAAAATATTTTTGGGCCGAAGCAATCAATACCGTTTGTTATGTTTCAAATCGTGTATCAATTAGAAAGATTTTAAACAAAACTCCATATGAGCTATGGAAAGGAAGAAAACCAAACATCTCATATTTCATATATTTGGATGTTACTGTTACATTCTAAATAATAAAGAAAATTTGGGAAAGTTTGATTCAAAATCTGACAAAGGGTTGTTTTTGGGATACTCCACTTCGTCAAAAGGTTATAGAATATATAATCTTAGGACTCAAACTGTGGAGGAATCCATGCATGTTATTTTTGATGAGTTTGATGACTTGTGCTTAGAAAAAATTGATAAATCTGAGGAAGATGAACCCTCATCCTTCAACGCACCCAGTCCAAACGAAGAGGATGAATCTGATCAAACCTCTCAGCAACCTCCACGAGGATAGAAGACAGTCACTTATCATCCTCCAGATCGGATTATTGGAGACACGACTGATGGTGTAAGGACCAGACAATCTCTACGAGGAAATGCAGCTACCATGGCCATTATTTCACAAATTGAACCCAAAAATATTGATCAAGCTATTTGTGACAAATCATGGGTTGAAGCCATGATGGAGGAACTCTCACAGTTTGAAAGAAACAAGGTGTGGAACCTTGTACCTCTTCCGCTTGAAAAATCCATCATTGGAACAAAATGGATATTCAGAAACAAACTGAATGAGGATGGAGAAGTAATAAGAAATAAAGCAAGGCTAGTTGCTCAAGGCTACAACCAACAGGAAGGAATTGACTACGATGAAACATTTGCACCGGTTGCTAGACTTGAAGCTATACGAATCCTCCTAGCATATGTCACCCATAAAGGTATCAAACTATACCAAATGGATGTCAAAAGTGCTTTTTTGAATGGTTTTCTGAATGACGAGGTGTATGTTAAACAACCTCCTGGATTTGTGGATGAAAAGAAGCCCAACCACGTGTTCAAACTCTCAAAAGCCCTTTACGGATTAAAGCAAGCTCCTCGAGGTTGGTACGAGAGGTTAAGTTCTTTTCTTAAGGAAAATGGATTCGTAAGAGGACATATTGACACCACTCTTTTCAAGAAATCATCTAAAGAAGATTTGTTAATTGTCCAAATATATGTGGATGACATAATTTTTGGATCCACTAATGAAAAGATGTGTGAAGAATTCTCAAATCTTGTGCAAAGTGAATTTGAGATGAGTATGATGGGTGAATTAAAATTATTTCTCGGATTACAAGATTTCAATCCTCTCCGAAAGAATCTCATCTTACTGCAGTTAAGAGGATCTTGAGATATCTTGTTGGAACAATCAATCTGGGAATTTGGCATGAGAAATGTTCAGATCTTGACCTCATAGCTTATTGTGATGCTGACTATGCGGGAGACAAAGTTGAAAGGAAGAGCACAGGTGGAGGTTGTCAATTTCTTGGTAAATCTCTAATAAGTTGGTCATGCAAAAAACAATGTACCATTGCTATATAAACTACAAAGGCTGAATACGTATCAACTGCACAATGTTGCTCCCAACTGTTATGGATCAAGAACCAGCTAGAGGATTATTCTCTAAGGTTCCTTTGGATGATGAACCTTCTCTGCATTTTAATAATACATTCTCGATGAAAAATGTCAAACAAATGAGGTTTCATCCATCTGCCTCCACTACTGCTGCAAAGAAAAGGAAAACTAGAAGTTCTTCCTCTACAACATATCCATTAGATTCGCCCACTGATCAACCTCCCTCCAAGGATGCTCCTTCTCTAATTCCTCAGGAGCCTAGTGTGGAACCTGAACCAAATCCATCTCCACCCTGTACCCCTGTATTTCCGTCACCACCACAATCACCTATGTTGCCATCTCATTCCGTCCCATCTGAAGATCCTCCTCATGAGGATGCAGTTCAAGATGCTCTTCCTGCACTCATGGACGAAGGTGAAGAACTATACTTTGATCTCAATCTAACATATCATCATTTCTCGCCTCAAAGTCCTCCTGAGTCAATGCTCGACCTTCCTTCTGAATTGCAAGCATCTGATCCTTTTGCCGCTGCTCCTCTTTCACCAATACCTATTGTTGCTGTTAAAGAGCCATCTCAACCTCTTCCTGAGGTTACTGGCTTATTTAGTTCTCTGGATTCCTTTTTGGTTACCTCAAATGACAACACATCTAAAGACAAAGCTGGCAGCTCTCAAAACAAAAGCTCCAGCGTCAACGATCAACCTAAGGAATCCAACACAAGGACACAACCTAAGGACAAGGAGCAAAATAAGCAGATGAAGTTGTTGAAGACAATCAGAAAGGATCAAAAGCAGATAATTCGCACCATGACGTAGTTTGGCCTCATTCTTGAATGGGTCACCAAACATTTGATCAGTACCATTGCTCCTGGAGATCACCCTCCTGAGCTCCCAGCTGCGGATGAACCATCCTCCTCCTCTGATGAACCGTCCTCTCCAGAGTAGCATTATCACTCTTATTCTTTTTGCTACTGCCACAATTTAGGGGGATAATGATTATGATGTTTTGTTGCTGCTATGATTATGATGTTTTGATGATTGTTAAGTTAATGTTTTGCTGTTCTATGTTTTGAAATGACTATGTTTAAGGTTTATGCCATTATAACATTATTGGTTTTATCTTGAAATATCATTATGGTCTATCTTTACTTTCTTAGATTCATATTTCTGGCATACATTCAGGGGGAGTAATATTTTCATAGAAACTAAATTTTTTTAAAAAGATTACTCATTAGATTCTCATCATGTTTTCATATTTAAAAATCATAATCTAAAGAATTTTGTCATCATCAAAAATGGGGAGATTGTTGAGACAAAATATCTCGCAAATGATTTTAATGATAACAAAATTATTTAAAGATTATGATTGTGGTTAATGACTAATATGTGCTTTTGAGTGAATTATTATAAGAAAACAGGTTAATCTTCAATTAGATCAAAAGGGAGAAAAATATGGGTTAATCCTTTAAGTGTTTAAGCTGGAGGATAGGACAGAACTTTGAGAGGATGGGTCTTCAAGATGAAACTTCTCATCCTCGCTGAAATAATGTTTCTAATTCATCAAAAGAAGTCAAAACAGTATTAATAAATGAATATATAAAGCATCTGATCAAAAGAAGTCAGAAGGTCAGTTGTACAAGGTACGAGGATGGCATGTACTATACAAGAAGATGGATCTTCAACTAGTCACATGTTGTACACTACCATCCCATGCGCAAAGGCTAATGTGCAGACCTATATATCATTCTTGTATGATTGAAAAAATAAAGCAAAGTCAATCTACAGAAAGGCAAATACAAACAAACTCAAAATAGAAGTCCTACAGGTCTTAAAGAATGAGAAAAGAAAGGGACAACACAAGACCAAGGTCCAATGAGAGTCAACATCAAGGTTGAGGATGGACTGCTTCTGTCCAAGGACAGTTGGATGGCATTTTCGTAAATATGATGAAAGACCATGTATTGTTTTGATTTGATTTCAAACGGTCACAAGACCTCTATAAAAGGCAACAAGCTATTCATCATCAAACACACCACAACATTGTAGAAAAAAGATCAATAATCTTAAGTCTATCATAAGCAATAGTCATCCTCTCTTTACACTTTCTACATTCATACACTAGATCTTTGAAATATCATTTTAGAAAGTGTTAAAGTAAAGAGAAAGAAATCATACTCATATCACTCTGTAATTTTCAAGTAAGGTGTACTTGAAAATATTTGAAACTTGTAAGGAACAAGGTTGTAAGCTTGGTGAAGCTTGAGAAAACACAAAGTGTAATCATTCTCTGCAAGAGGCTGATCTGATTGATTTTTAGTGAAATCTCACAAGAGTGTGAGGACTGGACGTAGCCATCTTTGGGTGAACCAGTATAAAAGTTGTGTGTCTATCTCTTTATATTTTCCTTGCATTTATTCTGTTCTTTTTTAAAAAGTTTAAAAATCTATTTTCCAGTTCGCATCCTCTCAAAGAGGTCAGAAACTCAAAAACTCTTTAAACTATTTTTAAACGCCAAAATCCCTATTCAGCCCCCTTCTAGTGATATTTAGCTCCATTAATATACACCACACATGTCAATATCTATATTAATGAGTATATCTATTAACATATGTCATATCAGATCTAATTAAAATTCATCACCATATCAAACCAACAATCATTGTATAGACTTATATAATTTACTTAAACTGCAATTATTGTATAGACTTATATAATTTATTTTCCACATGCTTGTCACAGTTAATAGTTATTCCTTTTTCAAATTTTTTTAGATATTATTTTCTTATAAATTTTAACGATTTCTATATATTCAATCAAATTCTCATGTAAAAAATTTTTTTTAGATGTAAATTCATATGTTACTATCAAATACTTTGCACAATGATAAAGATAAACCTGATTTAATCTATATTAATTTTTATTTAACAAATTATATTATTATAAATAAAATAAAAGAAATAATATTTTTAAAAAGATTGGAGAAAATTTTGGGTGGTCGTGACCACCATGTCACAACAATGCTCCGACACTGCTTCTTTCTATTAATTTCTACTATATAAATAGTAATGACACCCCTATTTTCAAACTGCGCAAAATGAAATTAAGTACTAATCAATTTCACAGGTGTCTCGATTTCACAAACATGTAAGAAATGTAAGAGAATTAGATACGATCCTGAAATTCAGTTACAGGATGTCACCGAGAGTCGCATTCAATACCTTTGTAACAATGTTATACAAAATCATAATATGTTGTTAACATAAATATCTGTATTAATGAGTATATATCTATTAACATATATGTCATATTATATCTAATTTAAATTTATTACCCTATCAAATCACATAAACTGCAATTATTGTATAGATTTATATAATTTATTTTACACTTGTCATAATTAATAGTTATTCATTTTTCAAAAAAAATTAGATATTATTTTCTTATAAATTTTAACTATTTCTACATATTCAATCAAATTTTCATATAAAAAAGTTTTTTTAGATGTAAATTCACGTGTCCCTATGCAAGAAGTATTTTTAAAAATATTAGAAAAAATATTGGGTGACTGTGGCCAGTTCTAACTCCGCCTGAACAGGGATAATTGGGTGCAATTGCCACCCCTAATATCATTATATTCCAACATCCATTTATTTATTTAAATACAATTTATTAAGTGAGATATTCAAAAAGTAACGAGATATATTGGTTATTGAGCTGCTCTCCTTGATAGCTACTCAATTTTTCATTCATCCGGGTGACTAATAGGCAAAACAAGAGTATAATGGATATAAATAGACCGATGATCAACTTATTACTCCATCAAAGTTATTTTGGTTGATAATTCTTTGTAGACATTGAATTTTATTGATCTAATAATGGATTAATTTTATATTATATTAATGACCATGCATACTAAAAATTATATAAATTAGATAATTGTAAATGTATAATGTTATAGTTGGTGTTTTACTTGTATTTTAAAAAGTATATTATATGTTGAATTGATCTTATTTGATGAAGTATCAAACACAAGAAGACATTAATATTAATCTTGATAATACATATATAGATGTATGGTCGAAGTTTACTTCTCCCACTTTCATGTTAAAATTTATCTCATTTAATACATATTTTATACACACAAAAGGATTGATCAAGTTACTCTAAGAGTACCTCTAGATAGAGTATGTGCTTAACAATTCACTATAAACATTGAATTTGTAGATCTAATTGTAGAATAGTCTCAAATTATATTAACGATCAAACACACAAATTTTCATATAAATTATATATCAATTAGATATCAGTAACTGTATAATCTTAAAGTTAGTATTTAATTATATTTTACAAAAAAAAGTTATATGAACCGTCCACTTGAAGCTACTTGGTGAAGTATTAAATAGTTATAAAATGTTATGAGAATTGATGGAATTAACTTATTCAATAAGAAATCTTCCTTCCACGGTTGAATTGATAAAAAAATAATATTTATAGTAAGTTGTGGTGGGTTTGGGTTGGATTCGGTTCTAGCATAGCAGTGTTGAAGGGAGTGCCCTAAGATGGGTTTTGAGAAATTCGGACCCGAAGGTTAGAAAATAAAAAAAATAAAATAAATAAAAGTCATGTGACATATATGTAGGGGGACTTGACAGAGATCTGCATCATTGTCAAAAAATAATTTAATAACTTTGACAAATCAAAAAGTAGAAAATAATGAACACAATTTAAGAATTGAAATCAGTATATGCACGGACTTGGGCTGCACCATGTAGCTCGCTGCAAAGTCGTTGAAACAAAGAAAAAGAAATTAAGAGCTAGGAAATAGACACTCTCATTCCATGGCAACATCTAAGGCAGAAAAAATATGTGCAAGAAAGAGAAGAAAACTAAAATGTTGAGAATTGAGAAATAATGAAAAGAGAAAGCAAAATTATAGAATAGAAAGAAAAAAAAAAAAGATATCCATGAAGAAGATTCAAGTCCGGCAACATTTTTATCTTGTGACTGTATATAGTACAAATATCACAAATGTGCAAAGTGCAGTTAATGAAATGCTCATGATAGAAATTTTTTCTATAAACGCACATCCAATTCTATGCATTTACTGGAAAAAAAGTAATCATGAATTGATGTATAAGTGCCTTATTAAAAAGCTTCAAAAAGTTGCAATTAAAAACTCAAACATAAAAAATTAATTCAACATAATAGGTGAAAACTTCACTTGCACGAAATATCCATAAGCTTCTTTTCCCCTTCCTCTTATACTTAGCAAAGGGGCAAAAAGTAATAGAAAGGAGACCCTGGAAAAAAATATATAAAGAAAAGCAAAGTTCACTCAAGAACAGTAACTCTCGACTATTTCTAGCTTCTACAGAAAATATATGAATTGATAATAAGACTTTTATCAGGTGTTGAAAGATGACCTGAGACAAAAATTATCATAAATTGCTCCTGATCCAAAAGTTCAATCAACGAATCTGAGAAGGAGAACAGAGCAATCCAGAAGCATCTGCCCCCACCACTGAAAGATCACACACAGTACATATCTGCCCCTCCTGGCTTGGTACAAAACGGGAAGTACAATATGGGCAAGAGACATCCTTCTGTCCACGATAAATTGGCACATAGGTTGCTCCACAGACTACAAACGGGTTTCGGAAATCATAGTTCAACTCTGTGGCATCAGTCATATTCCTTTCTGCAGCTGCCAACACTTGCCTTGCTGTCTTGGCTTGGTTTTCAATGCTAGGATTGGTCTCAAGTAGTCGCCTGGCAAAGTTTGCAGCTGTGGCAAGGTTCTTTGCTTTGTAGCAGACAGTCATTGCATTCAACAAAGCTAGCCTCAAGTGAGGTGTCTGAAGATTGCAGTGGGTGAAATATGCTGCCAGCTCTTGCTGGCGTGCTGGATTGTCCTTCATTTCCCTTCTTTTCAGCTCCATCTGCAAAGCCAGAACATACTCTTTGACTATGATTATCAGTTCCTTTACATCATCCACTTCCCTCCTTGACTCAACGACAATCAAAGGAATTGAATGAAGAATATTGATAAATGTGCGAAGAGCATCAGTGAATTTCCCAGCAGTTGTTGACTTATAACCAGCTTTGAGCTTTTCATCTAATTGAGACAATTTGAAAGGAAGTGCCGGTGGGCCTCTCACATTTGGACTAGATGACTCAGTCCAACCCCTTTCAACAGCAAGTGGTACAACTGGAGCAGATGAAAAGGCACGCAGATAAGAGTGACTGGCAGAATGAAGATCTAGGAACATGGATTTCAAGGGGGCAAAGTTTTTTATCCCAAGCTGCCTGTTCAGTAATCTCATTGCAGTATCAAAATTGCCAGCAGCTGCATGATCAGCAGCAAGAGATGATCTCTGAGTCCATATCTGGCTAACTGCCATCCCAGGTGTTGGGGCCACAAAAACTGAAGACCGCGTACTGACAGAAGCTTTTGGAGTGTCGGCTTCAGGGGGAAGCTCTAAATCTTCCAGCTCCCAACCACCCTCTTCATCGCCCTCTTCGGCCACCTCTGCATCATCCAAAATTGCAGCAACATCTCCATTTTGTAGTCCATCAACATCAACCATGTCAAGCTCCTCAACCCAATCACCTTCAGCAGCGTCATACTCTTCTTCATCAGCATCTTGATCAGCGTTTCTAAACCCACCATCAAATATGCCTCGCATGACCCTAAGAAGGGGCCAATCACCACAGCAGAGTACAGGTGATGGAGGTATCAAGAGAGATGGTACTTTTCCCTCGGGCAAAGATGGAACGTTATCCCCCAGTTCAGCTGCAAGCCTTTCAGCCACATCATGCAGCCCATGGACCGAAGCAGTGATATAAGCGAGAGGCAAATGTCCCACATTCTCCAAGATCTTAACACGTTCTCGAATATCACCCATATATAAGGCGTTGTGAAACTGGCCCATCACATCATTCTTGACTTCAGCGATTTTCAACATCTTTGAAAGTTTCTCCACATTACCAGTGACGAGGTAAAGGAAAGATAATCTCTCAAAATTCTTGGTCCTCTGATATGCATACTCTACTATACCAGCATTGCCTTGTCGAAGAGCTTCCACTCCCAATCGATACCAGTGATCTTTCTCATCAATTGCTGTAGCGGATGCAACTGCAATTTGAATGTTCCCACTCTCTAAAGCCAAATTAAACCGAATTCTCTCATCTTTCACAAAGTGGAGGGCAACCTCGGGAAACCCTTTCTGTTGTAGATAGGCAATCATAGCCTGCCCACAAAGCTGTGAATTCTTTATCATGTTCATAACATGGTCATATCTTTTCTTCAACAAGGAAAGCTTAAAGATATACTCCGTAGCATCAATGGTAATAGCTTTGTTTTTCCCATCCCGACCCAAGCAGAAGATGGTATTTCCAACAACCTTTGTGATATATATCGGGACGTCGAGTGTTTTTATTATCCCACTGTCTCCATTTGGGAGGCAGTATTTGATATGATTTAATGTTGTGTAAATAAAAATGCCGTTGTCATCCCAGGCGCCGCTTTTTACACGGATTGTCTCGTGGAGGGTGCATTGATGCACCAGCTTCTTGCTAGCAATGACAATTGCATGTTTGCTGAGTAAAGCAACACTTTCCATATCACTAGACCATACTACATACTTGATAAAAGGGGTCTGAAGATCACCAAGAACAATCCTCTGCTGAAGATCAAATATAAAAACCCTATCCTCAGACCTACAAAGCAAGTTGCCTGTTCCAGCATAGAATATAGCATCAGTGGCAATCGGGAGCACACTCTTTTTAACAAGCTCATTCTTCAGGTTTTTTAAAAGAACTTGGTTGCTGCTTTTTTCAAGCACAGCAAACCTATTCCGAGCCACAAAGACTGCTGATCCTCCAAGACCTTTCTTTGGTTCTTGCACATCACCCCTGCTAAAACTGTCCTTAATTGTGCTATCCTTGGATATGCAGTACAACTCATAAGATCCACCATCCACATCTGAACAGAGAAGAATTGCATTTTCAGTAGGACTGTAGGAAAGAGTCTTAGGACTTTGATTCAGGCTTAAAGAACCAGGTCGTCGGATAGTAAGTACTTGTGTCTCTCTCTGTGTTGAAAATTCATAGAACCGCAAAAAGCGGTCTTTCGTGTAGAACAAAGAATCACCACTAACTGCAAAGGCAGGCCTTTCTCTTTCCAGCTTGAACACTATCATGCCACTGTCATGACCAGCTGCCAGCAGATTCATTTCGGGATGCGTTGAAAGAATCCAAAATCGATCATGTTCTCTGCGGAAGGTTTGAATTCCAGTCCTCTTTGTCGCATCCCATACTCGAATACTTTTATCCTCAGAATTTGACACAATTATGTCCTGTTTGGCATGGAACATAACACATGAAACATTATTCATGTGCCCTCTCAAAGTATCCACTTCCCATGCCTTAGTGTCTGAAAACAGAAAATAAATTTTATTAGGGAACAAAGAAGGAAGGTCACTCTAAATACTAATTGTTTTTCTTTTTGGTTAACTACATAGTAATAAAGTTAATATGTGCAAGAAATGTCTAGTATGAAACGTTTTGCTGCCAGCAATACACAAGCTACTCTAAACACTGTTTTATTAATATTTGTAATAACTGGTCTGAAGCACGGACACCTCTAGGATTAAGCGTGTCGTGGTGTCCAACAATCGTACGACACCTGTCCATCAACTCAGACAAGTGACTAATAAAAACATGTTTTTTCTTTGTTTCGACACATCTCAGACATATATATGGGAGTTAAAGATGTATCACAGCTATGATAGGGAGTTAGAGATATTAAATTTAGATATTTTTATAAATATATGTGTAAAGGTGTCAGTGTCCTATACTTTTAACATTAGCGGTGTCAACGTGTCCGTGTCGTGTCAGGTGTCCGTAAGCTAAACTTTACTAGACAAAATTGAAAGCCGTGTATATTGCCAGATAGTTATGATTCAAGCAGCGTGAAGTAAATAACAAGGTTTGATATTACCATTCATCCTCCAAAGTTTCACTTGACGGTCATCAGCTCCTGAGACAATAAGAGGTAGTGTAGGATGAAAAGCAGCCCAGTTGACACCCCGGTCATGACCTTCCAACACGTACTTAACAACAGCATCAACGCCACCAAAAAGATCTGTGTTCATCTGACTCAATCGCAAAATATCATCTGAAGGAGGTCCAGCCTTCCTTTTGAGAGAACCAATATCCCAAACACGAACAGTCTGATCCAGGGAGGCTGATACAACAATATCCTCTTTTGGATGGAATGAAGCACACATAACATAATGATTGTGCCCAGTTAAAACAGATATACAAGTACGTGACTGCCAGTTCCAGATGCGAATTGTTTGATCATCACTGGCACTCACAATCCATGGGTTCTCATGATGAAATTGCACTGTACGGATATAATCAAGGTGTCCTAGAAGAGTGAACAAACACCTATGCATCTTATAGTTCCAAACCTTAATCTTGTAATCATCCCCTGTCCCAATAAAAAAAATATCAATAAGCAAGAAATTGTATAAAGTAAAACCTTCCCTTCCAACATGCATCAAGTGATAAATTAAACTTACGGAAAACCACACTAAAACACAACCATTAGAGCAAGATTTCATGCACCAGAACCACTGATTTGTTAAAAGATCAGGTTGATATTAGTTACTAATTTCCAGATCCAAAACATTTAAACCACACCAAACACATCTTATTTCCTATTCAAGTAAAATAAACCACAAACAAGTCTTGAAAACATAAAATGTGTAGCACCATTCTTAGTTTCTTACACCTCACGGTATAGCCTTCTTTCACAACCCTGGGATACATAAAGAACAAACGTGAAAAGATAAAACAATTATCAGATATAAGATAAGCATTAATAAATCCTTATACTAATGCAGCAAATCATTTTATGATGAGACAAGCCAATAAGAGGCACCACACAAACAATTCCTCTCAACCAGTGTTGTCAAATAGCCTCTATAGTGGCACTATAGCGTTATAGCATAACTGAATTTGAACAAATCGCTATTGTTCTGCAATACGCTATTTAGTACAAAGTTTTGTCAAATAGCCGCTAATGCGACACTATAGCACAGCAGAATTTGAACATGCCGTTATTTTCTGCGATCCGCATTTGACAACATTACTCTCAACCCATAATAATATTAACATTTCATCTGTTTAGTATGCGAGATCTAAACAGCATAAATCTACACATCCCGAAAAAAATATAAGTGGATCCCAGTAGAGTTTAGATGGATTCATACATCCAATGTAACTCTTTATCATGACTGTAGATTTAAAAGTGGTATACATTAATACTCAGCGCCCATTTAGATATGTATATACAAACGAACGAATAAAAATGACAAGAAAAGATGCACAACTAACAGATCAGAGTAAATAAGCAGATTCTGAAGATAATGGTGATTTTGCTAAAACAATTTACGAGAGTTGTGAAAAAGGTATACCTCCAGAGACAAAGAGGGGTTGAGAATTGTGGAAATGAACGCCTCTAACAGGTCCATCATGCTCATCGAATCTGTCAATCAAAGTCCCCATTCGATAGTCCCACAGCTGGATCACGCCACTGTGAAGACTCGCAAGTATCCATGGTCTCTTGCTGTGGAAACTCAGTCCCTTCACTCTGTTACTTTTCGTCTCAAATTTCGTTAACATCTTCCCTCTATCACAACCTCTACTTCTGCACGATCCAATCAAAATCAACACAAATTTTCATTTCCAATTGGCTCGATTATAAGCTCGAATTCGAATCACATAGCAAAACACACACAATGAAATGGAATTTCGGCGTGAGATTGAATCAACATTGTTCGACATTATGAAAGGAAAAATGAATCTAACAGAACGGGAATAGGAATAGAGAGAAATTACCTCAGATCTGATTACGATAATGAAATCGAGAAGAGATGGTTAAACGCATCAACGATCAAGTTCGCCGACAGAGGTGTGTGTGTGTGTGTGACGAGAGAAGAGAGAGCGATGAGAATATTCAGTTATGTATTCAGATTAGATCTGGTTATGGTTAATATGGTGTTATATGTTTGTTAATTTTTGAAGAAAAGCGATTAGAGAGAGAGAGAGAGAGAGAATAGAATGGAAATTCTATTCAAGAAAAAATGAATAATATCGTAGTGAAGATCGAAATTGGGAAATGTTTATATGTGCCCGACGCGATGCGTAGTGCAATTGATGCCACCCCCGAGTCTCTCACTCGCACATGCCACTCCGGTGTGAGTTACTTTTTGCTCTACCAAAATTTTAGTAGCATTTCAGCGTTTTATACAAATTAAAAAATAATTAAATTAGTGCACGGTAAAACAACTTTCATCCCATCATCACAATTCCTCGCGACATTAGATATTTCGATAATAGTTGTCTTTATATTATACAATGTGGCAGATTAAATACATTGAAGGAGCTATAGGTGTCATCAAAACTGAAAAATCACGATTAAAATTAAAAATATGTTTTTTAACAGTAAATAAAATGGTAAATATATCACTAAAAATATATGCTGCAAAGTTTCTTATTCAATATGATATTCTACTAAATATATTAATATTTTATTATTTAAGATAACACTGAAAGATAAAAACATATTTTATTTTGAGTGAAAAAACATGTTTTTATTAAACATAAAAGTAAATGAAGTTCAACGAAAACTTACTTTAAAAAGTCTATATTTAATCCATTATACATATATTTAAGTAATTTTAAATTAAGTAAAAATAATAATTTTAAATTTATTATATTCACTTGCATATATTCATGTCTATTGGATATATCTTTGATTGCTTTTTAAAAAACATATAATATTGAGTAGCATTTTCTACATTAACTGGTGTAATTTTATACCACTTGTAAGTTGTTCATTATTTCAACAAACTCAAGAAAAATAAGGTTTATATTTTTCTTATATTGACAAAAAAAATCAATAAAACGTTGTCTGCCATTAATAGGTTTATAGTTAAATGGCAGCAGGGCCAAGCACTCTCAAGCAACAACATAGCTCCTTCTCTTATTCAATGATTATGATTTTATAAGAGTGTAAAGTTATTTTATCTATCATTATTATATATTATTAGGTTTATAGTTAAATGGCAGCAGGGCCAAGCACCTTCAAGCAACAACATAACTTCGTCCCTAATTGAATGATAATGATTTTATGATATTGTAAAGTTATTTTATATAGTTTATGTACACTGGTAGAAAATAATGATAATTTTGCTAAAGTATTTTTATTATTAATAATTATTGTATTCAAATTATCACAATTGTAAAATAGATGAACAATAAATTGTGGATACTTGCACGTAATATTAATTAGATAGTACAATTAAAATAAAAAATTATATTAAAAACTAAAAATGACACTTTTTTTAGAATAATTTATTTTACAAATGTGACAATTATTATAAGACAAATGTATATTAATCTGAAATTTATTGGAGTGGTTTTTTTTCTTCATATAAAATGGAAAGCAAATTTCTATCACAAAAGTGAAAAATAATCTTAATAAAAAATAGTATTAATATCACTAACTTAATTAAAAGGAAATAGTAAACTAATAAAGATAATCTTCTTTGCTAAAATGAGAGTAAATACACCAACTTTCTTGTTAGAAGACTTAGACTCTACAAAAGAGTTGAACAAAAAGAAAACTCACAAAAACGAAAATAAAAACTTTATGAATACCATATCAAACTCTTTCTTTTTGTACACTTAAAATAGGAAAAAAAATATCAATAAGATTTAACTTTGAAAAATTATTGTCATACTCATGTAAAACAATCTCAATTACAACTTTTTTTTATCAAAAGACACATCAATATTAATAACATACCAAATAAATCATCGAAGGCACGTGCAACATTAGTAGTTTTAATGGAGGACAAATCAGACATAACTTTAAAGAAGGCGAAACAATCTTTAAATTTATATGTAAGTACATGAGAACACTACAAGTCCATACACTCTTGCGATTCTAAAGAGGTGTTTTATCATTAGGTATTTGTCGATATTGATGGTGTTTTATCATGGTTGTAAATGACAAATGTGCTAAGGAGACTTGACGATCAGGGTACAATTTTTCATGACAGGATCAATTTCCTCAACATATACATATATATTGAAACTACATAGTCGTACAAGTGGCACGAGAGAATAATAAAAAAATAAATAAATGAAATGGAAAAGACTATCAAAACACTAAAAATAAAAAAACCTAAATGATAAATTTTAGAATATAACTGAGATGAGAGTTGAAACTTTCTCTATTTTTCAATGAAATTAAGGGCTTTGTAATTAATTGTATATAAGACCGTCTTCAATGATGCAACCAATTATGAGGATTGAGGGGCCAAAACTAGCTTTATGTTAATCCTTTTAATTTTTGCTCAAATAACACAACACATAAATTTCCAAAATGAATCCTACAACTTATCCTATATATTAAATATTTTTATTTACGTTTAATTATTTTTTGGATACAATCTTTATATTTAATTATGTTACAACTTTTTTTATTTAATTCTATTTCAACTTTAAATATTGTGTATTTTCAATTTATATGAAAAATATATTAAATAATTATTTTTTTATAATAAAAAAAGAGTTAACTTTTTTATTACAATATGAATTCATGCATTTTTATTTTTAATAAATACAAAAATAAAATAAAATTACAATTATAGTATGGCGTGAAGGAAATGCTTCATCATCACACAATTGTCCGTATAAAGCATTCTTATGTTTGGGATTGATGTTAGATTAACACAATTTTAGTGAACTGTGACGATTTTAACAAAATTACATTTTGAAGTTTAATCGAAATAATTGTGCCATTATAATTTTACAAAAATCACTAACATTCAAAATAGATTTGAAATATAACTTGATAAAGAATAAAAATTTGGGAATTATGCCAAACTGTGACCATGCTTACAAGAGAAGAGAATGGGGCAACAATATGATTATCTCCTAAGAAACTCAACCACAAAGTTTGATTCTAAAACTAAAATATTGCCTTTGAATGATAGTTTAAAACTCAAACAAATATTGGCTTAGAGACTTTAAACAACAACTACTACTTTAGTATCTAGTTCAAATTTATCCTTATTCACCATAAATTACCTAGTATATAATTTGATCATGACACATAAAATTATCAATTTTGACTTAACATCTAAAATCTTAAACAAGTATTTTCTTCTTCTTCTTCTTTTAAAGAATCTAATGACAAAACACATGTGAAGTAAAATATTACATGTTCCAACTTGCATCCCAACATATTTTTACCCTTCAAACTACAATTACAGGTACCAAATATTTTTCTTTTAAAAAGGATTTTAAGCGAGCCTAGCAAGAAAGGTCTTAATTTGGTGGAATCATACCAAACTGGGAAAATAAAAAATCAAAACCAAAGGTGTATTTTCTAAAGAAAAAAAAAAACAAAACTAAAGGTGTTCCATTAGTTAGAAGAAATTGTGATGTTACGCGTACTTATACTAAACTGTTGGATTATTTGCGATGGAATATTCTGACACTATTTTAATTAAAGATCTATTAGCTTTGCATTTCTATACATGGGTTACTGTTATTTTTTTTAAGGCTAAAAATACTTTTTTTTTATACAAGTGTAAATCCACTTTAAATATTTTATTAACCACAAAAATACATGTTATTAACTACTTTTTAAATATACCTCATTAACCATTAAAATATATGAGATTAACAACTTTAGTGTACTTATTTAACCACCAAATTACACTACTCTAAAGTGGTTAATGTCTTATATTTTAGTAGTTAATGAAAAATATGTTAAATAAGTGATTCATAATTTATACTTTAGTAATTAATGAAACATTCAAAATAGTTAATAGTATAAACTTGTATATTTATCACGTAAGGATGTATCAATAATAAATAAAAAAATAAATAAAAAATCAGAAAGTTCACAATTACATATTTTTCACTTATATTTTAGTAATAGTAACATATTTTTCATGGTTGAAATTTCTTGCTGTATTCTAATGAATTGCAATTCGCTCAAACAATCATCTGTTTCATATACATAGTTCCTGTTGAAAATTAAAACAATTATTATTATTTTATTTTTATTATTATTATTATTATTATTATTATAAATTAAGCATGCTACCAAGTGCAGCAGAACTTCAGCACATTCAGAAAAAATCTCTCTTCCTATTTTCACATTTCGATATGCTAATAAACAATTGTAGGATAGAAGAATAATTTATTGCCAGATTCTAGGATGAATCTACAACATTTTGCCCTCAAACTTTGGCTACAGAATAAATTACTTACCTATAATCTGCGTCGCAAAACTAGCTGAAAGTAGCTAGATGCTATTCTGAAGGCCAATCCGCCAATCCACCGACCCGTGTTTGTAGTTTGTACATAGGTACTCGTAGATATGATTATCTATAATTCTCCAGCTCATCACTATTTATAATCTTGGTCTGCTCTGAAAATCATAAATCACTACTAGCATCATGTAGAAATTGACATGGCTTATGAGATTCCAGCTGCCAACCCATCTTCAGGTATGAAGAAATGTTATTGCTGTTTCCCCTGAAGCACTTGAGCAATCTCATATGCTCTAGTTTCGATGCCTTTCAGGTACTCTGTCAGAATTCGTTGTTGGTAAGAACCTCCCTCCTTTGTTTTTCACCAGCAGCCAACGAGGAGAGAAAGCATGGACAAATCAAATGAACAACATCAGTTAAGCAGAAGACAAAAAAAATAGATGAACCAAATGTAGAAAGGCATAGCTTTGTCTCACAGTTCTAATTAAAGTGCGCTCAATTCGTTTCTTTAAGACAGCATAGAGCTCCTCAGGCGAAACATCCCCAGCACCAATTGTCAATCCACGGATCAAAATATTGTTCCATTCTTGTTCAGGAGCTGATCAAGGGACCAAAATAGTTGATTTTGATGCAAGATATGTAACATAAGTTGTAGATAGAAGGTGGCACACTATTAATCTAGATCAGACAAACATAAAAGAAGATATACCATCCACAACATTGAGACTTTTGGGTGTACAGAAGATAAAAACATTTATCCAGGGGACATAACCAGAAGCTAACTGTTTTTAAAAAAGCTAGAATACTGGAAACAGGAGGATTATCTGTTTGCCAAAATTCCTTTCATATAATCTAGTCTCCTATGACTCTTAATCAGTAAATCCTATTGGTTTACAGAGAAGGTGAATCGGAAATCACATGTGCTATTGAAGTTATAGGATTAGTCTTGACCTATATTGAAATTGGTATGAATGATCTGGTTGATATTATGGAAGAAAATAGAACACTAACCCTTAATTACATTGATACTAGACTTTTCATTAAATAAGGAAATGAATCATGATATATGAGAAACCATGGAAACCCATCCTAAGAGATAATCTTAGTTACTCTAAATGTTAGGTAACCAAGGTAGTCACAGATGGAGATCATAAGCTACAAATAATAGCAACGAGAGAAGCTTATCTAAGGTTTCTGAAAGAAATTTGAAGTAGGAGAGAACCACGTCTCTCAAATACCTGAAATGTAAGATCTCGTTTACTTTGTGAAAACATTTTGTGTTTTCATGTTTTAAAATGTGTGTTCATTTACCTTGATGAGAGACTCTTGAAGTGAATCATTGTCATAGAGAGATGATGAAATGCCAGTTAATGAAGATGCATTTTTTGGAAATAATAAAAACAATTTGACATTTTCAGTGTTTCTAGAAATATAGATAATTTACTTCAAAAGTCTCTTACCTTCTTATTAACAAGTAAAGTTAACACAAATTTTAAGAAATGAAAATTAGAAATAATTTCACAAAGCAAACGAACTCTAACTTTTCTATTTCCTACTATATTCAAAACCGGTTTCAATCACAAAATAAGTCCAAGATACATAAGGATATTAAAAGATATTTCTCATATATTCTCACCACCTTCCCTCTTTAAGCTAAAACTTTGAGCTTGTTACAAATGTAAATATAATACGAGCTCCACATAACTTAGCCAGAAAGACAAATTAAGGATGTTGGAGATATTGGAAAAACGAGCATTGCTGCAATGACAACTCAGCAGAATGGTTAGAATGATCGTCAACATGAAGAGCTGGTCGGAATGTTGTGAGACTACTGACTAAGGAATAAGAGACTTTGCTGAAATGATCATCTGCAGAAATTTCCTAACAAAAAATTATACACATCTAAAATTGCTCCATATTCATGAAGAACAATATGTGGAAGGTTCAAACCACTAGAGAACTTACAAGACCCAAAAAATTGAGAATGAAACTAATGCTAATCTGCATCACAGCCATGGAGAATTCATAAAATCATCAGTGAGATAGGAGAAATCACCAATGTATGATTCACAATGAGAGGATGGTACGAATGATAGCTAATACATCATTGTATAACTCATTGGTAATTAAAGAAGTCACTACTGATTGTCAGTGAAAAGTGAAATAGCATACCTAATACCAGATAGTTGAGAACATAAAAGAAGATGGACCAATGCAGGATATCCAGGGCCATATTTCATCAGGGAAGTCGGGACCAAACTGCCTTGGTACCCTCAAAAAATCAATCCTGCCTTGGTACCCTCAAAAAATCAATCCTGCCTTGGTACCCTCAACAAGAGCACCACTAATACATCATTAAGGATGAAAAAAATCAAACAAGAGAAGTTAAGCCCCTCTCTTTCTAGTGTTCACATAAAACTTCTGATGTTAAGTTTTTTATTGAACATGTACTCAACAAGTACTCGGGATCATAAGACGATACAAATGGGGTGATTGTTAGAACAGGCCCAATTGAACCAGACATAGAGATAAGACAACACAGACATACACATAAATAAGGAGGAGACAACTAAAACGAAGAGTTCAAGCCAAATTCAACGTAATTCTTTCTAGAGAACTGGTGATATTATATAATCCTTATATTAAATTTACAATTAGATGGTTTTTTCTACAAGGTAAAAGATTAGGATGACAAAGACACCTTGGATTATGGTTTCAAGGAATTGCTCATCCTTCAACACTTCCTTCCCTGCAAGCAGAATACAACGACCTTCCAAATTAAATATAAAAATTCAATAATCTTGCCAACCATCAAGATACGTTGACTCGCAAGAAGCTACGAAGACAATGTTATGATGAAAATGTTAATGTCTAAAACTTAAGTTTTCTGTACACCAGCAGTAAAAATTGATATTTTACATAAGCAACCTGCAACCCTGTTTCATATATTATATTGATAAATATGTCTTTGTAATTAATGTTAAACAGTGATAAAAACCAACTAACTGAAATGTGTTATTAGTAATCATCTTAATTTGGTCAAGTTTATTCTCTAACATGTGTTTTCCCAATTTTTCTCCTGTTCAATTAAGTGCTTGAAAGAAGCAAAAAAAGAAAAGACGACCCCTGTACCCGACTAGTGTCAAGCTTCCACAAGCAAATACTCATCTATTCAGACATAAATTTGGTGTATAGGGTGCATGGACTATAAACCAACCTTTCATGGCATAACTACGTTTTGAGAGAGAGTTGGAAGCATAGAGCTGCAAAACCTTTTGCAACATAGCCTCAAGCCCAGGCTTATCACCATCTTCCTTTGCCTGCTCATTATTGGCAACATACCACTGAATCTTAAGTAATATAATGTAATTACATTTACAGTAGAAAAAGTGAAATATAAAAGTGTATATTATACATAAAATACTCACCAAACCAAACATAGAAGTATTTATACAAATATCCCAAAAGGACCACTAAGTATTTAGGGATGAAAAAATAGTAACTAACGTACTTGGTATCTTTTCGACATATAAGAAACTAATACGAGTTTTAAGAACAGTGTAGATAGAAGACAATGTTGACTGTTATTAGAGCACAGAGTGTGTACTGCTGACAAATGATATTATTACTGGTTAAATAACAAGCAGTGGAAGTGAAAAACAGACTGACTTGTCTTAGTTGTGCATTAACTTCAGCAAGGAACCCTTCATCCAGCTGTCCTTCTTGCTCCCTTTGATTTATTTCCTAATGATTAGGATTCAAATTTTAAAATAGTTGGACAAGATTTGCTGAAAGTATACACTAAAGATCAAAGCAACTCACGAGCAATAATACATTATCAAAATAAAAGCTACCCATTTAAAAGAGAAGAAGGACTATGCATACAAATCCGTGGTTCTGCAAAGAGTTATTCACCTTTTCCATCACAAATGACTATATGGTGCTAATTTCAATTAAGCTTCCATTACAGAAAATAGAAGAATACACAGGCATATTAATTGTTTATTATTGTCAATGTCACTAGTTATTTGGCATCTTAAGTCTTATCTAATTGATTTCTCACAAAAACCTGAATGTGAATTAAGTTTAATGTTAACAGATTGACACAACTAATGTATGATTACCCTTGTCACTTCATATGGAAGGGCAGAAATACAGCATAGTTTGCCTTTCCAGTGATAAAGGTCATTCTTGCTAAAATCAGTAAGAAACAGAACTCACCATTTCCATCAATGTGAGTGCCTGAGGATCTTTGGGAGGCCAATGAATCTCTCCTTCATCATTAATCACAGGTTTTAGAACTCCCTTCAGGACATCTGTTGCAGACTCAATCTTTTCCTACAAAGCAAGTACACAATAATAAGATTATTGTCCAAAGAAGCAGTAAACAAACATTGAACAATAATCAAGGAAGTGAAGAGGCAGATATACCTTAGTCTTATGAACCACAAGATCCACCACTTTCATAACTGTTGTAGCCAATTCTTCATAATCTTTCTGCATACCAACAATAAACAGAAACAAATAGCATGACAACTCATGTAAGAATTATACATATTCTGTCCATAGAATTACATTACTATCAGAAATTTAAATGTGTACTTTATCATCCTCAGATTTGCAAGTATCAGATCTTGCGGCGAGTCGTATCCAGAAGCCTGGATTGAAAGCGAGGATGTTTTCAACAACAAGTTTCTGAAGCTGTTTTCAAAGGAAGCCAATATGAACAAACATTATCCAAAATCTATCAATTAATAACAACACTTATCTCACACCAACTACTTTTATTTGTTCTCAAAAGCATTATATTATTTCATTGGTTGATTACTGAAACTACTTAAAATCAATACTATCATAGTGCCAACTGTCAAGCTTAAATAAAGTTCCTTCAAGTCCATATTTTCTCATGTAAATTTCTCAACACATTTTTTTAATTAAAAAAAAAATCAATATAATATTTTAATCTATAGAACCAGTACATTTCTCGTGCACAACATATATACCTATCTATACTAGTACTACACTTGATTGAGTCCTAAATGATGAAACATATCTACTACTATAAAATGTAGTTAAATGCAATTTAGCAGTAAAAAAGATAGGTTAGAAATTGTTACTTCAGGAGGATTAGCTTCCCTAAGCATATCAATGAGTTTATCAATTTCAACAGTCTTCTTAAAAGCTTCCTCCGCTTCCTGATTGGCTGCACATATGAAAGTTGTCCTGTTTTTAGATCCAAACACGCGAATTTAAATTTACTATTTAAGATAGCTATATCGAATATTAGAAATAATATAACAGCAGAAGTGAGAATAAAGCTTCACATCACATTATACGCAAGTTAATACGAATATGTAAGGTAGAGTATGTTACCTCCTCTTGGAATTCAATGTAAGCCTCCTCAGGCTAAGCCTATGCTTCGAGAGAATGTGAATTTTCCGATTTAGAAGCGGTGCATGCTGAATGTAGATAAGGTGAGTGATGAGTGAGAGTGGTTAAACGAAACGCGTAAGAAGATAATAAGGAAGGAAATAACGTACTTGTAGTTGTGGATATGGATTAGGAAAAGAAGAGTAAGTATAAGCGGAAGCGGAGATAGAGAAGATGTTCATTCTGATTCGGTGAAGGTGAGAGTGAGTTGGATGGCGGGAGAGACCTCTCTAGTTACCTTTGCCACTTTGCGTATCCAAATCCCAACCATACATACAACTATCACTCACTACCTGCCCTCTCACGTTTCATCTTTTTATTACTTTTCCTTTTAGGTTTAAATATCATAAAGCTAAATAACACTAGTCCATTAACTTAATTTCACTTAACGATTTAGTCTTTTATTTTATTTTATTTTTTCAAATTTTGCATCACATTTTAAAAGTTTTATTATCATATTTTGATGCAACAACGGACTTATTAAGTCAATATATATAATGTAAAATCACTCAAGTAAATCTATCTAGCTATCTATGTTATACAATAAATTACTCTCACGGTGTTGTACCAAAATTTACTACGATAGTGATGTTACGTTATACAATAAATTACTACCTTGTCTAAAAAAAACTTACTACTTAATATCTAAATTACAAAACCCACGATTAAATTGAAAGTAAATTTTATTGGCTAAATATCAGGTCTGGAATCAAAATAATGTGTTTAGATCTCTTCCATATTCCTCCCCACCTAATTTTTGTTAAAATTTAAATTTGAACACTATATTTAACTAGTCAAATTCATACATAAATTAATTGTAACTCATAGAGAGGATGTGTTGGTAACCCTAAAAGTTAACTTAAACTCGATTCTAATTCAATATCGAATTATAAGAGTAAGAACATATATTTTGTCATTAATCTTTTTGAAAATAAAATCAAACTCTTCTAAGTAGATAAAGTTAGGTTGTTCATTAACAATATCGAATTATGAACACTCCTATTTTTACTTGATATAAAAAATTATTTATTGTATATCTGACTACTTTAAAACATCACACAATGTAATATTTTAATATCTTGACCGATTAGTGTAACATTTGATAGTCAATATTTCCTCAAATAAACAAAAATCATGCACACGTAGACACCCTTATGTATGCATACAGTAGCAATTTTTGTCTCTCACCATTTGAGAATTTTTTATATTGTTCTATATCTATCTCAAGTTCATATAAGCCCAAAACCAAATTTTCACTAGTTGACTAGATAGTGGCACAAGCCCACTAGTAAAAAGAAGAATATCTCCTAAATAACTCATTTATTTGTCCTTAATATACGACTCTTTTTGATAAATTTTTGTCTTTTTCTAAAACTCTTCTATATTCTCTTTAGCATTAATTATTTTCTTTACAAAATATCCTTAATTACTTCATGACTTCTTTATTTAAAATCCTAAACTATTGAATATACATATGTAATTGATTTAATATATTTTTAATCAATATAAGACTAATTATTCACATTTAAATTTCAAAATTCCAACAACTACCTTTCATTTTCACACATTGGCAAGATAACAAATTCAAAAGATTAAAATGTAGTGGTAAATAGTGAAGGATAAGTAAAATTTGAATGAGGTTGTAGTAAAAAAAAAAAAATTAATAAACCCAAGAAAAAAAGATTAGATTGTTCGTTCCTCATATAGAACACTTATTAGGTATTAATTACGACAAATAATCAACAAAGTCTACTCATGTTCTATTATATAATTAAAATTTGTTTATACTCATTTTGGTTTCATCCTACTTAATTTCATCTTAAGTAGACACATGAGCATTGAGGAAAATAAATTAAATTCATCATGATTAAGGTACAATGTTCCTTTCTAAAACTCTACTTACCCATTTTATGCTGACACATCGCATATCTTTTGCAATATTTCGTTTCAAAGATTCTTAAACATCATCATAATATTATATACAAATCTGAAAAAAGTGTTTTCTGTCGTCTAGTTTTGGCCGACTTATTTAATTCATTCCCCACTTTCGGTATCGCACTTTCCACTTGTGCTTATCTGTGTTCATTCATTTTGGTCAAAGAGTAATACAAAAATCTGTAACACACCCAGTTGTTTTGACAATGGAAATACACTCAAATAGATCAATGACAAAGTTGAAATCAAAACTGAAAGAAGGCTAATGGTCACTGGTTACATATCGCAGCACCATAATATGAAATCGTGTTTCCAATTTTATCTAGAATGTTGTTTTGTTTAGTAAATCAATTGACTGATCAAACTCGTCATCTAAATTAGTTAGAACATCTACAACGGTGAACTCAATATGGGTTCATTAAGTGGGGTCCACTGTGCCACATCATCTTAAAGCAACTCAGTCATTTTTTACTGCAACGGTGAACTCAACATGGGTTATTAAATAGGGCCACTGTACCACATCATTTTAAAACAATTCATTCATTTGTTACGGTTTAACAAAACCATATTACATTAATACATTAATATTTTAATTATATTTATACATTAATATTTTAATTATATTTAATTTTATTACAACTTAAAATATTAATTTAAATATTTCAAATAATATTATTATACATTATTTTAATTTTAATTTAAAATAAAATTGAACTTAAATTTTTATAGCAATAATAAAAATTAAATGTTAAATACATTACATAAATAATTAAAAATGATAAAAGTAAGAGTAACAAAAACAAATTGTTCCTATTAATATGCAAATTGTAACAAATAAATAGAAGAAAAAACTAACCGTCATAAATTAATAAAAAAAGAAGGTAACGGTCATAAAATTATTATTATTATTAATAAATAAATAAAAAAGAAATTATGAAAGTACCGTTCCTTCATGAGAGAACCGTGATTACAATGGCACAACTCCAACGGTGAACTCTCCAAAAACTCACAGTTACGTTATTCCACGCTGACGGACGAACTTAATTTTACTCCCGCTGCAGATGCTCTTAATTTGATATGCGGGTGGATTGTAGCGGTTGCAGGTTACACATGTACGTGAATATATATGGTTTGAGTAGTCGAGTGCAGATGAAAAAAAAACTTCATAGTTACTTGAACTTTGAACTCGACTTCAATTTATTTACCTTAGATATAAAAACTCACATTCTTTTAAGGTTATCTTTTTCAATCTCACTTAGTTATCGGATCACAAATTGATAAATGAATTATTTGATAAAAATTTATTCAAGCATTGACATAAAAATATTAAAACCTTAATAATATTTTTTTCTTAAAAATTGAATTTAAAGATAAAATGAACAAAAAATAAAAAAATGAATAATCTAATTAAAAAAATAAGAAATTCATAACCCGAATCATTGCACTCCAGACCCGCACCAATCCAACCCGCCAAAACTAATACAAAAATGGTCAAAATTGAACATATAAATTAAATACCCGAATTTAGATAGTTTGGCAAAATTGAATCCTAACCTCCTGTTACGTGACTAATATTCAACTCTATTAAACGATCAATCATTGAAGTTATGTAATTTTTTTATATTTAAAAAATCTTGAATTGATTTTGTCTTCTGAGTATCCAACTATTCAAAAATTCTTTTTATTATCTCTTTATCTTCAACTGCACCACAAAAACTACGGTATTATTTATCTTCAACTGCACCACAAAAACTACGGTATTATTTATATTTTAAGACTGGATTGACTTTAAATCAAATGCATTTTAATTTTCAAATGCATTTTTTTTAATTATAATTTTTAATTATTATTTGCATCATTTAAAAAGCGTTATTTTTCATTATATTTTTATCAATATTTAACAAATATACTTTAATAAAAGTAATATTATTTCTTTTATTTATATATTTTTTTAATATATATAACAAAAATAATTGGTAGAAACCAGTACAGCCGTCAACTACTTGAGAGAGAAAGAAATAGAAAAAGTAACGCAATAAGAAGAAATATATCGAAAACTAATGATGTGTTGATGAGTATAAAAAAATTATGAGTATTTACATACTATTGTTTTATGCATAAAATGATTAAATGAGTCACCATCAATAAAGATGGGATGCCACCTACAAGCGCAGACAAACTCACAATGAGAGAAAGCTTTCCCTATATATATATTATATAAAATAAATAGAACAATAACTCTAAGAACCAACTTGCATCCCTCTTTATTCAGAGAGGATAGAGGTATGGTAATGGAACTCATCCAGAGTTTTCTCAATGGCAGAAAACACACTAAATACACCCCCTCTGACCTGACCTTAGCTGTTCTCTCTGCTCCATGATGCAAAAACACAAACCAATCCCATAATTCTTTTGTCCCCATTCCCACTTTGCCTTCAAAACCCATTCTCCTAAAAACTCAAAAACAAAGAGATGAAGATCCAGTGTGATGTATGCCGCAAGCAAGAGGCCTTGTTGTTCTGTCCTGCAGATGAAGCAGCTCTATGCAATCACTGTGATCACACTATTCATTATGCAAACAAGCTCGCTGCAAAACACAAACGCTTCTCTCTTCACCACCCTACATCCAAAGATACCCCTCTCTGTGATATATGCAATGTACATTCCTTCTCTATTTCTTTGCTACTTTTTAATAGGGCTTTTTACTCTTATATTAAAAACAGGGTCACAACTTTGATTTGAATTATAACATCAAGTTTTTTATGTATTGTAATACTGCAACACAACTGCAGTTGAGGTCAACCTCATTTGAATGTGATTTTCACGAATATCAATATCGCGACACAACTGCAATTTAAAACTTGTTTATCAATTAAAAAAGGACTGGTGAAGATCATAGTCTATATGATCCAAAAATATGGTAATCTTAATTTTTTATTTAAAATGAGTGAATAATAATAAAAACAATATTTTTAATGCAGGAGAGGCGTGCATATCTATTTTGCAAAGATGACAGAGCAATACTTTGCAGAGAATGTGACATACCTATCCATAGAGTCAATGAACTTACCAAGAAACACAACAGGTTTCTTCTCACAGGTGTAAAGCTTGGTGCTTCTTCTTCAGATGCAACAACTTCCAATGGCTCAGAAGTAAGAAACTCACGTTCAAGACCAAGTTCATTTTCAAGTGAAAATATCAGTTCTTCTTGCACTTTCAAAGACAACATGGCTTGTGACACAGTTTCAACGAGTAGCATTTCTGAATACTTGATTGAAACAATTCCTGGTTACTACATGGAAGACCTTTTTGATGCTTCTTATGCACCTAATGTTTTCTGAAAGGTACGGTATTATATACTGCACTATTTTAAAGTATTAGAGATAAAAAAGAACCTAGCTATTTTTCATCTAGTTAATTATTTAACAAGTTGGAATTGTGTTTTGGTGTTGTTTCAGGATTATGAACAGAACCAAGATCTTCAAGTTATAAGCATGTGTTCGTTTCCACTTCAAGAAAGGGTACCACAATCTCAAGTAAGATCCTCTCAGCTTTGTGTTGACAATGTTCCAGAGATTGATTCTTTAGATGGGTTTATGGAAATGCAACAAATGAAAGATGTTTAAGGATACTCAAATTGGAGATACATTAACTGTAAAGTTCTTTCAATTAGTCCTCCATTCATCAAACAATGCAGATGTTCTCGTTAATCCACGTTTTGTAAAAATCTCTTTTAGAAAATATTCTATCCATTGTTTTATGCATTTACTTACAATTTATAAGTATCTTCTCAGAATTTCTTTTCAATTTTTGTTTCTCATCTAAGGCAGAATGTGGACCTCTTAACTCTGCTTTTTCTCCTTTCCTTTTCTTCCCTTTATATAAGTACGAATTACCTACCCCACTAGGTATATACAGTCCTCTTTTATCTCAATATGTTAATTTGCATTTTATAAGACAAAAAAGTCTTGTGTCTCTAAAGAAAATATGTGAAATTGGTTAAAATATGCTATTGATTTTTAATAATTGACAGTAAGTTCTGATAGATAACTGTCAGTAGTGTTGATCATAGTTGGAAAATGTCCTTGCATGATTGTGATGGAATTTTTTTCAATAAACATAACTTATGATAAAAAGTCATGTAGTGTCAAGATACGTATTTACTGATACAGATAAAAACAAAAAACATTAGTACTTATAGTGAAATATATTTTCAAACGTTTTTACTATTATTTGAAGTGAAGTATATTGTATAAAAAAATGAAGTATCACAATAGATAATAATTTCAGATTATAACATCCGCTTAGGTAAACACTATTTAATGAAAGGTTGTTACAAATTATTCGAAGTATACTACTTGTATCAATAACTTTGTTTCACAATCGATTAGCATTTAGCTAGCAAAATATTGAACCAAGGAGTTTTGGGATCACTGGAAAATATTGGATGTGCAGTCGAATCTTGCAAAACAATATCAGTGAGACATTGATATTCAGGCTTTTTAACAAAACTAAATGAGCATCTAGGAATTGTATCCAGCTATGCACAACTATTGAGATCAGTTGACCCTTATTGAATCAATTTTTTATGAAGAATGTAGATTTTGCCAGCATAGTGGGTCATTCGAAAGCACAAGTATATAGGTCTAGAAGATTTTTATCAATAAGAGGGGATGCGTGAATGAGGGAAGACTTCCATTTATGGGCTTTTGTGACTGACTGAAATAGTGAGCGTGAGCATGAGCTGCATGACATTAAGACAATAAGCATACAAGTGTTTTAAGGTTAAATTTTCATCACTTAACACCAAAGCTCGCATTCAGAAAGGCGAGAATTTTTCTTAGATGCTATATAGGGTTTCTCTTATCTTTTGCCTTTTTGCTATACTTTGAATCTAATATTTTTGTTTTTTTAGCTTTTAGTCGGACGCAATCTCTTGTTGGATTGTTTTTCCTCTTTGTGAGTGAGATCTTTCGTTAGTCAGACTTGAGCCTCTTATTTAGCCATGCTTGCTTATCTTTGGGTTTTAGTTTAGGGATCAAAATTACAAATTGAGATATCCAATTACAAATTTTTTATTCTCAAACCTATTTAAAAATGCATAAATATATTAGGGCTCCAAAAGTAACCGAACCTTAAAAATACTGGTTATAATGCATACATGAAATCACGTTGCAAGGGCAGCAAGAGGCGGGGTGGGGGAAACTGTTCTCATACTCTGCATAATATTAAAACCACCTTTTGTATAATATTAAAACAACACACATTGTGCATATTTACTTCAGCAATGCTGTTTACACCCTTTCCTTTTCCTTTTTACATTCTTTTTTCTCATCCTTTCGTCCCCCTTTTTATACAGTTTCCAGTGAAAGAAAGAATGTTATTGATTTACCTTTTAAACAGTTTACATACAAGCAAACTAATGAAAGAATTGCACCTGTGACTGTGTGGATATAACAACTCGAATGAAGTAGAGCACTGCAAAAATTTCAACATCCAAAAAGGAAAATATATTATTTTGTATTTGTATAGCACTTGAAAGTGGCTTATTAAATAAAAGAATTATGAAAATATTGCCAAAGACCTTAGTTGAAAGGCTCAAGATGTAAAAGCAAAAAGTCTATCTGCGATATTTGTTCGGCATATTGGACATTCAGAACATGCAAGTGAACAAGATTTACACACTGCAAAAGCAAACAAGAAGATTTTTCCTTCAAATCCAGAAAATTATGATGGGAAAATATTCAAATAAGAAACGACTTACAACAAAAATGACGGCATGGAAGAAGAATTGCTGCAGTTGACGATTCAAAGCACACTTTACAAACATGAGAATTGGCATCTCCGTTACCAAGATGCTTGAGTTCTTTTTCCTTCATATCTTGCATTCGTGCCTGGAATCATATATTGAAGATCAAAAACTGTACTTCTGCAGCTATTTTACTTTATTACGAGATTTAGCAGTAAAAACGGCACCATTTAATACCAAGGATCTAACCCAACAATGATAGATTTGGTATATTATATAGACATACAAATAACTGTAAAATAGGTGTTACCTTGAGACGAACAACCAAAGGTTCTTCCTTGGGAGTTTCGTTGTCTGGTTTTGATACATCCAATGCCTGCTCCTTAGAGATAATATCACTTTCTATGTCATTAGTTTTCGGATCATTCGTATGTGCTTCCCCATCTCCAATTTTTTTGTCAATGTTTGATTCTGTGACAACACCCACTTCTTTCTTTAACTTTGCGACAAGGACCCACATATTTGCTAAATCATTCTCCAACGAGGATTCTCTTTTCTTAGCCTCTTCAACCCTTTTCCTATATTCCTCTTCCATTATTTCCTTTTCAGACAATGCAGCCTCAAGAACTGCCTCTCGTTGTTTCCTAGCCTGAAGTTCCATCTTCAGATCATCAACTTCGAGATTCCATGACTCCAACTCATCTATACCAGGTCCAAAATTTTCATTTGCACGGCTAGAAATTCTACCCTTCCTTCCAGATCTTCCATCATTGTACTTGCGGTGAACACCATTAACTGTCGGTACGACAGCACTTCGAGTGTTGGCCAGGTCTCGAGCAGCCCTAAACTCTTTTTCCAACTTTGCATTCTGCAATGAAAGTTTTGTCACCTCCCCAGCCAAATTTTTCAATTCCACAGCAGCAGCAGAGGCCAGTTCTTTGGCATAAGATGCTTCTTCAGAGAGTTTCTGATTCTGCACATGCAATCCACTGTTCTCTTCTGACAATTGTACTTGTTCTAGCTTCAGATTTTCATTTTCAATCTCCTGAAGAAGGAAGCAAATTGTCAGTTCGGCGATTTGATTGAATCAAAACTGTAAAGTGGGCAACAGTAATAAGTATTTTTTATGGTAGTATCTGCAAAAATTTAATTAATGTAGAATACTTAAAAACGAGTTTATTAAGTAATCCTAAAGAGTGGTTCCGTCAAATATAATCAACAGAATGAAAGCAGAGTGAAAGCAGATTACGAAGAGAAACATTAACTGAGGAATGAAACCAAACTAAAATCAAGTGAACGATAAATTCAAAAAAGCACATAATCCTCTCAGTCGTGCTACTTTAAAAACAATAAAGTCCCAGTTACCTGGGACTGCATTTTCCTTTTCCTAAAGAGTGGTTCCGTCAAATATAATCAACAGAATGAAAGCAGATTACAAACAGAAACATTAACTGAGGAATGAAACCAAACTAAAACCAAGTGAACGATAAATTCAAAAAGCACATAATCCTCCCAGACATGCTACTTTAAAAACAATAAAGTCTCAGTTACCTGGGACTGTATTTTCCTTTTCAACTCATCAATGTGTTCTCCAGACGCACACTGATCAGTAAGCCCTAGTGAGGTACCACTAGTAAATATTGCTAGTTGCTGCTCTAGCAACTTCACCTTTTCTTGCAATTCTCTGTTTTCAGAGCACTGGACAAAAAGTGAGGGACAGTGTGAAACAAATAGTAAGTGGTATTACAGCATCTTCAACTTTAAGGATAAAGAAGTAAATATCCAAATAGATAAACACGTACCTTACTACTTAATTGTTCTTGAAGGACACGGTTGTCAGCAGATTTTATCTATAGACACAAAACAAATATGTAAGTAAATAATCAATTTCACTAGCACAATTCACATCCATATTCCATATTGAAACAGAATTGTAAAAGGCAACGATATAATATGAGGTGGAAATTTGTGTTATTGGAAATAAATTGATGACTCTAGATCAAGAAACACCCTAATATAAGCTAAAATAGTACTTACCTCCAGCTCAAATGCTTTTTCATTACACTGAGTCGTCAATCTTGTGACAGTCTGTCATTACAAACCCAAAGAGAGAAAAAAAAATATAAGTAAGCTTAATTAAAGAACTTACATAAATAAGAAACCTTTAAATCTTCATAAAACTTAAAAACAAAAATAGCCACCTGCTGCATTTCAACCAGGGATGGGTTAGCTACCGAAGTTTCACCAGTCTCAATTATTCTTTGTTCTAAAACCCTCATTTGCTTCCTTTTTTCTTGGATTTCTTGATCCAAGTTCTCAATCTGAAAAAAGAAATAATGACTATTGTTTTCAGAAGGCAAAATATAATGAAAAATAATATATCTAAATTTTATTTTGAATGGTAAGGGGTCATTTATTTTGTAAAAACATTTTCTGATTTCATTTCTTAAAATGTGTTTTCATTTTACCTTGATGAGAGACTTTTGAAGTAAACCATGGTCATGGAGGTGAGATAAAATGCTAGATAATAAAGATTCATTTCTAGAAATAATGAATTTTTTTTCTTCACGTTTTCATTGTTTCTAGAAATGTAGACAATTGTTCACTTCATGTATATATAATTCCTAATCACTCCTATTTTCAGTCCAAAATTTTGTGAATATTATTGTTAATCACTTCCCTTCCCTCAAAATTGCCCCCTCTCATTCAAATGCACCCTTGGTTTGCTTGAAATCCATCCATGCATAATGCCCCTCCCTGAAAAAACCTTGTCTGCCCTCGGCTAAAACGAGGGAATCGGAAGTATAAAAAAAATTCATCTAAAAAATTCGAATAGTTAAAGACTGTCATATGAATATGATGCATAGATAGAGTAAGTGATACGCATAATTTGAGTGTGCTGCGAATTTTGGCATATCCGTGCATCATTCTAATTGCTTTTATGGAAAAATTAAATAACTAAAATCTTTCATCGGCTCTTCTCCAATCTACCAACGGTCAGGTCTACTACGTCTGAGTGCATGATTGAAAACAAGACAGATTACCTGAGTTCTGGAGCTTTCAGGATCATTTACAGACTGTTCTGTCAAGCGCTTCAGAGTGCTAGTACTGAACGCAATGTCTCCAGCTAGCATTTTGACTTGCTCAACAAGGAGATCCATCTGATCAGACATTGTCATCCCTCCCTACAATTCAATAAGCATTTAAAAAGAGAATTTGAATAGGGTAATCCACTTAAGGCGTGACAATACGATGAAATAAAATTATGACTGATCAGCACCAACCAATACTTCTATTTAAAAATCGCAGCAACTTCAGTACAAACTGTAAGTTGCAACTCTGGACTGACAAAAGTACGTAATAAAAACAACTTTGTTGAGGGAAGAGGGGTGTTTGTTTGCATGGTTGAAATTGAAATGGCACCTGTGCAGTGCAGGCAATGGGATAATTTTTTTCCATGTTCTCAGTGAAGATCACATTTTTTTAAAAAGAAAATACAGACACACAACACAGACATATTTATAACACAAAATTGAGAATATCATAAAAACTGTAAATAATTTTTTATATAAAAAATTGATAAATACTAAATAGGAATTAACAATGGAATTTATTTTGAGGTTTTAGGCTAAATTTAATGTATTTAATTACTTACAGAAAAGACTACATATTTTATATTTATGTTTGTTTAATTGTAAGAGTGATTTTTTCATTTTAATTGTTAGCTCATCCACAAATTGTACCATCGCATGGCGGGACTATGATTGTGGCCCCGTCCCGAAATATGTTCTGGTCTACATCTCTGCTAGGGAAAATCCCCAAAAGAGCCCTAAATGCGACAATTCTCAGAAGAATCATTGATAGCAAAAATCGTCACTCCCATACTAACAAGTTTCAACTTTCAACAAAACTATCACACAATCCCAAAATTGACATGATATGCAAATTAGTACGAAATAACATTAACAAATAGATGTGGAGAGGGAACACAACTCACTGCTGGTAGCCTTGTTCTGCTGATCAGTTCACCAGCTTGTATTGATTCAGTTATAATACTGCTAGATGGGGAGAGCTCTTCGTTCCGTCGACTAGAAGATCTTCTATGTCTAACATCATGAGACAGATCAGATGACACAGTGGGAACTTCTTTTTGGCTCTCGCTTTCAATCAAAAGAGAACCATCTTGTAGGGCATCATACTTCTGGATTAAAAAAATACACCAGTTACTTACTGTTTAACATGTTCTATAAAAGGATAGTCACACAGAGCAAGGTAAGTTTGGAGCGAAGATATATTTCTGATAAATGACAATATCTGAATACATATAGTTCAGGAGTCAACAACCAGCACAAAAACCCCTCACAACAATGCTCATTGGGATTTAAACAGGAACAGTGTTAAGCTTGCTTTACCTGTTCTTGAACGTTAATTCACTTATGAAGAAAATGCCAACACTAATTAAATACTTGATAACTTCATCAAAAAAACCTTGATACATAGAGAAGAACCAACTAAACCTAGAATCATAAGCTGCTTGAGAGACTGGGGATAGGACCATGAACGTATACATAAAACATAATTACAACAACAACTAAGTCTTATCCCACTAAGTAAGGTGGACTACATGGATCAAACGACGTCATAATGTTCTCTGATATTGCATATCTCTATGAATATTGTTTCAGTGACAGAAGAAATAAACTCGCCAATGCGACCTAACCTCGAAGAACTTAAAAAGAGCCTACCAGTCAACAGCACAGAACTTGAAAGCTAAAGAAATTTAAAATAAGAAAGAACCTCGATCTAAATATAGCAAATCAAATAAGTTGTTCAAAAAGTACTTGCACTTTAAGAATGAACATTTAAGAGGATGGTAGAACACACTTCATGACTTCACACTAATTGAAGGAGGACTCACATCATCCTCGCCAACAGAGTGACTTCGCTGGTGACCAGGAGCATCAGTTAGATATCCAGGAATTGCATTCTTTGATGAAACCAGAATGAGCTTGGTTAACTTCTGGATCCTACTTGCAAGAGCAACCTTCGCTTCTTCCTCTTCTTCTAATCTTGACTGCATTTTCACTTGACCTTCCTCTAACTACTCATATATCAGTATAAAATTAGAATCAAATCACGTTATATATCAATAAAAGCAAAGGGAAAATGAAAATACGAAATAGCTACAAACCTTTTGCTTTAAGGTCAAAATTTCTTCATTATTGACACCAAGTTGCAACCCCTTCTTCAGTTGATCAAGTTCAGTTTTTAGAACTGAAATTTCTCTCTGGTATTTCTTAATTAAAGATTTTTCATCAATAATCTGTTTTAACAAATATTTCAAGAATAAATCAGGAAGGGCCCCAAATACATGTTAATAAGACTTAACACACATGCAGTTATGAAGCTAATTAATAATTTTAAAATGGACCTTATTACGTGAAGCATATATTTCTACTCGCTTTGCTCTGCTTGCAAACTTTAAAGTATTATGAGTTTCTTCCATATTACTGGATGCTGGAGTCACAGTGCATATAAGCTGAAATGTCCATGTTGATAATTAATATGGTGTAATGATGCTGACATTCTAACACACTTTGTTCCAATATATTGTTAGACTTATTATGCTGCATTGGTACCAGCTTCTATCATATGGGGGGTGGGGGGATGAAAGAAAAGAAATTGAAACCATAGCCTTATTGAAGCAGATGATGACTGCACAGTTGTCATCATAATAAAAGGGACATCAAATACAGGTAAACAATGCTATCTTTAAAAGTGTAGTAGAATGAATCCCAAACTCACTGAAACATGACCATGACCACTAAGTGAAGACTGCAGGAGGCGCGTAAGCTTTGAATCTCGGTACGGAACGTGAGATGCTTTCCCCTCGCTCAGTTTTCCAATAACCTTTAAATGGAAAACACAAAATCAAGACTACAGGTGCAGGTTTTCTGATCATTTTATAAAGATATAAATTGCATATTGTCCAAATGGTGAGAGCAGGTCAAAACAAAACCACTTCATAGCTAAAAGTATCGAAATGTAAGACACCTACAGTTCCGAGGGTCAGAAGACTTTTGTTTATATACGATCCTTCTTTTCTTCTTAATCCAGTTGTTTCAGTTTTTGAGCTTTCAGATCCAGCCAGATCAATCAAATTCTGATAGAAGAAACAAGCCAAAAAATGAGCTTGTGCATGGGAACAGAAGGGGGTAGCACTGCCTGAAAAGTTTAATAACATTTACATACAAGCTGAGAGAATATCACTCCATCATATTCTTCACCATGTGCACTGCTTTCAATCATCTACAGATGCATTAAATATAAGAGGTTAGATGTAAAACTAAAAGACATGTTGGCCTAACGAGGTTTTGAAAAAAAAATGCCATAACACGTTTACTTTGTAGTTATTAAACATTTAACCAGCATGTAGAAAATACAAGTACAGCCATTTTCACGAGCATGCATGTGGTCAAATTAGCCATTTAAAAATCTAAGGCCTCAGGCTGTGATGTAGATTTGTTTCCTTTTACAATGAGATCAAGTACAGAAAAGGGTAATTTGACACCAAATTTCAATACTATTATTCCGAGAATGCTTACAAGTGTAAAAATTGTGTGACTACGGCTGCTGAAGAGGTTAAAATTGTTTGATCCAACATGACGATGTTCTGCCATCAAACCACATGCTTAGTTATGGAGTTTCTGAATCAACAATAAACCATGAGTGCTATATAGCCTATAATCTATATTACTTAAAATAATTGGAGGGAAGTATAACTATCATTGTCGACATAAACCTTCTCCGGCAGCAATAAAGGAAAGTGCATGTCCAGGAGACAAAACAACTTCTTCCTTTATACCCTCCACATAAGTACCCTGAAATACAAACCAACATAAATCATTTGTTGTATCTCAAACTAGTTTTGAGAAAATAAGAAAAATTTCTGAAGAATTCCTACTAGATAATAATTATCTAGATTCTCTTAAAATAACATGGGTTTTATAAATTTTTAATGTCAATTTAAACGCATAATGTTATCATAGAAATTACTTTGGTTACAAAATGAATATTTTATTTGCAAAAACAGAAGAAATTTAAATTTTTAAAAATAATTAAATAAACTTTCAAGCGTCAGCACCAACCAGAAAATGGTTAGCATCAATGCTCACACATAAAAACAGGTTTTCAGTTTAAAGTTCATAGATAAATCATCATCCGTGCCATGCCACATTCCAAATACAATGAACAATGTCAGCGATCGTGCATTGAAAGACATCGAGAATAGAATACGAAATTATTTGAAATTGGAAATATGTGGAAAGAATGAATGCATAATTAGAAACAAAAATTTCAATTAGCATAAGATTAAGTAAGAAACCTGTGCATCTTCTCTAACACGCAAATTTTGGCCAGTTGGGTCAAGCAAGTCATTTATCACCTGATACCAAACATAAACTGTGAAAACATCTCTATTAACAACAAAAATTTAGAAGAAAAAATCAGATATATATATATATATATATATATATATATATATATATAAAAAAAATGTAATGTGAGAATCAGTGTCAAAAAGTGACATGCTGGGAAATTATAGTTCAGGTAAAGCTGAAATAGCAAAGGTTGAGGATGAGGTACCAGAACATGTTCATAACACAGATGGTGGAACACAAAATGTTTTGTATTTACCTCATTGTATATTTCTAGATATGACACTCGAAGTAAGAACTCTCTTCCCGGAGTCTGCAGTAAACACAATCAATCATTCCAAATATGTTACGATAATATTAATTTACTCGAGAACAAATGGTTTACTTTGACAACCATGCCAAGATAAAGTAGTTCCTAGCAATTATAAATCCAATCACTGATTAAGGTTTCTTACCAAACAACACAGAGCTCAAGTATCCTTGTAAGTTTTTGAATAACTAACTAACTAGTGTATATTAAAAAGGGGGAAATAATAATGGTATGCAGAACAAGGAGATGAGAAATCGGTTACAAAACAAGTACAGCAGAAAGAAAGGGAGAGTATTGAAAACAAAACAGATACAAAAACATCATTTTCAAAGAACAATGTTGAGAGAAAAAAAAATAGACCTGCTGCACTTGCTGTTTAAATAACCAACATATATGATATAACTGTGACTTAACTAACATTTACTGTGTTTGCATGAAAACTCACATCTTGGATAATGCTGAAAACATCTTTTATAGCCAGTGGTATGATACCAGGAGAGTTTTGATCTCCCTGCAGAAATCATTATTGAAAAGAAAATCAGAAAAACCACCAAGTGAAGAGATCGCGTCATGTCAAAAAAGGTTCAATGTGAAGTAGTTTGTGGGCAGAAAAGTGACTTCAAACAAGATAAATAAGACACTGTAAACAGTGGTAAAAACTGCAAGTTATCGAAGCGTTTAAATGTCAAATCATGCTACTGAGCCCCCATATTTGACATATGAAGTTGTAAAGCTGAATGAAACTACATGTACTGGAACCCATAAAATATGTCTGAACATCAAACTTAAAATCAATGGCTGCTTGTTTGATGCAATTGTTAAGGATGTTGCCTCAAATCAAATGAGTCAGTTCAACTGTTCAAATATAACATTCTTTTCCAAACCTATCTGGTATTCTCTACTTTCACTGAATGTATTTTACTTCCATAATATCCAAAAATCCTTTCAACTTGTTACATATTTTTAATTATAGTTCTTCTAATTCTACTTCTACCAGCATTATCTATGTATCTCAAGTCCCTATAGTAAAATGGTAATTCACCAAATTGTAAGCCCGCAAAACTGACGATTTTGTGTGATAATAAACTATGTCTACTGTATGGAGGTCCAATACAAAAAGTTCTAAATACTAGAAAAACCTACCCTTCATTAAAATATTCAAAATATTACTGCTTTGCTCCATTAATGGTTCCTATAATTTTAATTGATGGAGATAACAAACGAAGGAGATCAAGTTGAAAAAACATGATACTTTCCTGATTTCCCAAAGCAAAAGATAAATTGAAACGAAACTGAATTACTATAGCACCAAATATTTTGGTTATGGGGTATTAACTATTAAGTAGCAATACGATGAAGAGGTGAAATATATTTTCGACCAAAAACAACTCAAACTAAAAAAATATATATATAAAAAAAAAAAAACAGTACATTAATTTTGAGTGACACTTACATGCATTGTATGTGTCTTTCCACTACTTGTCACACCGTAGGCAAACACAGTTCCTGCAATGTTTATCACAAGTTATCTTCCAATCTCAGCTAATGCCCGCAACCAGCCACTTTAACATCATCGTAGATACTATTAACCATCCATTGCAATCTATTAATTGAACTAGATACATATTTAAATCTAAAGTAGCTTTCATCAAATTAATAAAATGACTCGTAGCTAGGGGTGGCAATATGCTGGGCCAAGCTAGACTTTGCTAGGCCTGAGTCTGGCCTGTCATAGGCTTACTTTTTAGGCCTGAGTCTGGCTATGATAGAAGTCCGGTATAGCCTATTAACCTACTTAAAAGCATATTTCATTTTAATGTTTTTAAATAAGTAATTAAACATATTTTTAAATATATTAACGAGTTAATATGTCAATAAAATTAAGTTATATTTTGATATTTAACATGACATTTTGAAGAATATGACTTTATGCACATCCTACTTCAATTCTATTTTATAGTAATACATTTAAATATGTCAAAAACTAAAGAAGGTTAATATGCGTCAATTACTAAAAGTTGAATATCTAACAAAAAGATCAAAATTTAATAAAATAATTATAGTAGTAAAAAAATATTTATATTTATTTAAATAGGCCTAAAAGACTTATTATGTGACTTGTGACATTTTTAACTAAATAGGCTATTTTAGAAGCCTTGACTTTGTCTGGCACCTGTTTGTCGGCTTGGCCTATTCTCACCTCTACTCGTAGCTGATACCATATTTGACACAGCTAAATAAAAAGTAAGAACATCACATTCCCATTTCAACACGATCATGAATTCATATAGTAAAATTTCTTACCATTGACCCCTTCCATGGCTGTCTTCACCACAGGTTTGGCTGCTACATCATACACCTCGTCAGAATTTGTATGCGGTCCAAACACTCTGTCTGCCATTAATCAAATTGAAACTCTAACATCAATATCCACAATTTCTACACCAAAGTCAAAATTACCGCCAATTCCGTAGTTGAAACCTAATTTATTTATCTCCATTAATCCCTCACAAAATATCTTCAAATTAAAAAAGGAAAAAAAAATCGAAATGAAAGTACCGAATGCATAAGCAGTAGCTGGATTATACTGATTCCTCACAATTTTATCACCATCCGCATACCACGCGATCTCGTCTCCTCTCTGGTACTCTCTTCCACTGCAACCAAACAGTGCCATAAACAAAACTAAACTACGCAATCAAATTTGATATCAGATAACACAATGCCAAAACTGAACAAAAATCAGCGATTCAGTACTCTCAAATTCACGGCGAAGCAGATCTAAGCATTACCTCAACGGTCTAAATCGAATCGTCACCGAAATGCTATCCCGAGAAGTTGAAGAATCAACAGGCTCCGCGATTACTTCCTCTGCCGGAGAAGAATAACCGTGCGCGTCGTAATAGGTTGAGTCGCTGCGACCAGTACTCGGATTAATGGATCGGCCACTGAGTTCACCGCCACCGGAGTTGAAAAAAGAAGAGGCGGAAGAAGAGCAGGAGCGTGGCATTAACTTTGCGGCGGTAAAGGAAGAATAAGAGGATGACGCGGTGGAGTGAGGAGTGGCCGGTTTTCGGTGCGAAAATGGCGAGTTGCTCCTTGCTCGTGAGGAAGAGGCCATTGAGTCAACTCGCCGAGTTAGTGAGTTGGAAGAAACCGGTAAAAAGATGAAGTAACGAGGGAATAAGAGAATGGAAATAGAATGTGTCAGAACTCTCACATGGCTACCATAGAAACAAAAGTGAAGAACATTTCCTTTTTTCTTTCGTTCTTTTTTTGTCTACTTTGACGCTTTTAATTAACAAATGAGAGAGAGAGAGAGAGAGAGAGAGAGAGAGAGAGAGAGAGAGAGAGAGAGAGAGAGAGAGAGAGAGAGAGAGAGGGTTTCGTCTTCTTGAAGACAAGTAGAGTTGCTGGGGGAGAGTGAGAGAGAAAGTTGTTGAAGAGAAGGTGAAGAAAAAACAGAACCGGTGAGAGTTGTGTTTGAAATTATTTTTCTCGATTATAATTTTGAGTTTGTTTTATGGGAGGGGTTTATTTATTTTAATTATCTATTTTATTTATGAAAATTTTAAATTAGTTTTTCCTAGTGGCAACGTGGCGGGTAAGGAGGTGGAGGTGGGCATTTAAACCGGCGGAAGCGCCCGCGCAATTACATAAGCGAGGAATGGCGAGAGATTTTGAGTGACCACCACATGTGTAAACTCGCATGAAAGGAAAGGTTAAGAATTAATGAATTTGTAGAAGTAATTTTTTATTTATTTATGAGTTTTACTTAAAAAAGTTATTTACTGATGAATTATACTAAGTTTAATGTAACAAACTTGTTAGATAAGTTTTTCAAAAACAATTACTAATACTATTTATGATGTAAAGTTTTAACTACTACTGCTAAGTGTTAGTTAATTAAATAAAGGCAAAAATATACTTATAATTTTTTAAATTTAACTCAATTTTTACTTAAGTTTTTAATTTTACTTCGATCATTTAAGTTATATTATGTTTACACCGTTAGTCTTTTATCTTAATTTTGACAACAATTAATTCAATTAAAAATTTCTGATTATTTAAAATTATATCAAATGTTACGATAACATGTTTGTCATAGTAGTCCTTCATAAAACATTTATCAAATCTTATAATGGTATTTATTTT
>JBBPBP010009779.1:20684627-20697940 GCA_037974735.1 Cicer chorassanicum | reverse complement strand
AGTTGATCTAATTTTGATCAAAATTTAAATTGAGAGTGCTAACAACATATTTTATAACACACTAATTTTTTATTTATTAAAATTTATATAAGTATTACCAAACCATGTGTATCTTATATAAATTTAATAGCATTCATATGGATTTTAATTAATAATTTTTTTTTGAAAAAATATATTAAAGAGTGTATTACTAATATTATTTTTTAAATCAAATAAATGATTTTTTATTGAATCAAAATTGTTTATATTTAACAACCGATATAGTAATTTACAAACAGTTAATTCAATTTTTAACCCAACATCGTAAGTTCTCAAGACTTTAAGAATTAAATCGAAAGTTTAATAACATTGGCTCACACAACAGATTAAAGCAGTAGTTATCTCGTTTTCATTTTCTTTATTAAATCCCCCAGCCTTCCCTAGTTGCTTTATACCTTCATCATGTGTAATTCATGGCTCGCGGGAGTCTAGCTTACGTTTCATTGATTTCGTTTCAAGCGTGGACCATACCATTTCACATGAAATATTTAACCATTTTCAAGTAATTATTTTTGTTTTAGATATTTTCAAGTTATTTTTTGGAAAATTAAACCACGGGACACTTATAATGTTTTTTAGCAAAGATCACATTTTATGTTAGTTACAAACGGTAATATTTGTGGATGTTATTGATTCTTAATGAAAAAAATATATTAATTATGTTAGTTAAATTAGTTAGATATTTATCTAATGAATTATACAAAATATATGTAATTTTTAATGTAATTCGACTCTCTTTGTTATCAATATGATTCAAGTTTTTTTTTCTTCATTTATCTCTTATTAACGATTTAAATCAAAAATCGTAATAAAATATGATCACATATTTTAGTTTTTAGTTATATTTAAAAAATGCAACACATCTATTTTTGTGATTGATGCAAATCTTAATTAACTTAAAAAAAGGTCCACGTTAAGTATTCAACATTGTTCTTGTTGTATTTTTTGTGACATGGTGTGTAAAATAATTGACATGCATCTCTTTTTTTATTTTTTTTTGTCACCAAAAGTTAGCGCAACAAAGAACAAGTGTGGTGTTTGTGAAGACATTCTTGTGTAGTGCAATCTATGCATTCGTGTGAGATTGCTTTTCAGTAAGTTGTAGCACCGTAGTGAGAAAAGATATTTCTATATGTTGCGATCATTTGAAAGAGTAAAAATATGCATAGTAATGAATCTCTCGCAGTAGCTAGCAAACTGGATAAATGCACAACAAGCTCGTGATCAAAGGTTCCTGCGAGTGGCTCATGCGTCAACTTAAGGCCCAAGCTTGTGTTTTTAAATGTTTTTAAATAATTAATTAATAATAATAATAATACATTAATAAATAATAATAATAATTATAATAATTAATTAATTAATAATTACTAAATAATAATAGTTGTAATAATAATAATAATAATAGTTGTAATAATAATAATACTTTAATAAATAATAATAATAATAAATAAATAATAATACATTAATATTTAATAAATAATAATAATAATACATTAATAAATAATAATAAGTATTATTATTATTATCATTAAAAATGATGATAATAAAAAATAATTAAAAATAGAAAATTATATTAAAATTTTAAAGAAAATACATTAAAGTGGTTCAAGGATACATTTGACGATATTGGTGAAAATGCATCTAAATTAGAAAAACAAGCATCTTGTTCCTACGTATAAACAGAGGATTATTGATACCTGAAAAATCCAAGCATACATTTAAAATATTTTTCTAGATTTAAATAACCTATCCCAATAATTATTACAACTATTAATGTTTTTTTTCTTTTTTAATGTATTTTCTTTAAAATTTTAATATAATTTTCTATTTTAATTATCATCATTTATAATAATAATAATTAATTATGATTATTATTTATTATTTTTATTATTAATGTATTATTTATTACAACTATTATTATTTAGTAGAGCATTTTGCCAACAGAAAAGCCCAAAAAGTACGGCATTTTGGTAAAGCTTTTTCAAAACATGGCATTTTGGTGAACTTTTTCAAAAAAAGGGGATATTTTGAAAAAAAAAAGTCTATAAACGATTGACTTAATGAAAATATTGTTTCTCAAAAAAATAAGAAAAATAATATTTAAATAAAATTAATAAAATATTATTATTAGTATTAAAAATACCTCTATTTTTTTTTTACCAAAACAATACTTTAGAATTCACATGGATTAACCGAGGAATGGACACATAAATTTTGAGTAATTGAGACATCGTTTGTCTCTTTTAAATGTTGTCCCATGTTTAGTACTAAAAAAATAGTAAGTAGCCATTTTGATTCTTAAATGTTATAATTTTTGAATTTAACAAAATTATAAAATTAACCATATGAATACTTTAAAAATCAAAATGACTAGAAAAAAAACTGATTGCTGGATTATTTAACTAGAGACATATTTAAACACCAAGATTATAATTAAAAGACACATTTAGATTTTTTTTTTTTAATTTTAATACATTTAAAAACAATTATAATAACATTCTATTATTAGGTCAGACGTTTTGTCCTGAATTTGAATCAGAATTTTGCAGCTGAATGAGATAATTATGATAAAATTTATCATATTATAAAAAAAAAAAGTCAAAATATAATAGAGATGTAATCTATAAGATAGTTTTTCTTTGTCATAACATTTATTTGTAATTAGTGTATTAAGTACTAATATACCTTTTTTTCGAAACCTATTGCATGTCATTGCCCACACAACTCATTAAATAGGTATATCCTTGGATCTACCTCTAGTAATTAAAGTGCAACGTGGATGCCTCCTTCTCCTTTTCATCTTTGAGGTGACCAAAGGATGCTTTGTTATTGCGTGTGTTAGCGTACTAGAAAATTGGCCAGGGAGCTAGTAGATTATTATGGTCTTCGTCTTGAAAAGCACAAGGTTAAAACAAAAAATTATAACATAATTTTGTTAGCTTAATTTTATCTTTTAATATATGCAATTGATGTTTCAAATAAATTAAACACATACAAACGCATGCACAAAAAATACATACAAAATAGTTCTTTTATTTAATTAAATATTTTAAATTATTGGTTCCTTAAGTTATAGTATTAAATTTTTGAAAAGGGCCATATAATTTAAAAGTAGTTAATGAAAACTTTATATTATATTTTTATAATCTTTTAAAATAAATTATCGTTAAAGATTTATTAATCTTTTTTAATTATATAAATCTTTAAAAAGTTATATTCATAATGATCTATGGAATGATAACATGTTGCTGAATTGGTTCTTGTGTTTTATTTAAATTTTCAGATAAATTTTTACAACTTAGTAAAACTCAACCCAAAAACATAATTGAAACTTATTTAAAAATTTAAAATTAAGAAATTGAATAAAATTTAAATTATATAAATTATATTAAGAAAAACAACAAGATATTTTTTTTTGTATACTCTAAATTTTATTAAGATTCTTGTAAGTATGACTCATACAATAAATGTTGCATAAATATTTGATATATTTGAGCATAAATTTGAATTCGGAATACAAGTAGAAGAAGAGGGAATTAACTATTTACAATCAGTATGTAAAATGCTTTAAAATAAAACAGAAATCAATAAAGAAACATAAATTCGTAGAGGCATGCAAATATTCTTTTGGTAGGAAATTTGCACTACGATTAGCTTCACAGAAGATGTGATGAAAAGAAAAACTCCAACCAGGAAGATAGAGAAGTGAGTGCACCTCTTTCAAGAGAGGTTGGAAACCCAATGTGGTAGAAGACACATCTCTGACCATGTCAATCATGCATTTAGAATCGCTTTTAAAGATGATTTTTTGAAGTTCATATTTCGAGTCACTCTAACACTATAAAGAAGAGTCAAAACTTCAACAAAAAGAACATTTACAAAGTCTAAATTATTATAATAACCAGGATGATAATTGTATGATAAATGTCATTCTCATTGCGAATGAGTCCAAAAAAAAATAAAATTGGGGAGTAGATTGGAATACAACACTCTTGAATTTCGTTACCCTCTCTACAAAACAATATACTCATACAACTCATGATGCTAATAAATTGGAACATTTATCTTGCACCCAAGAAAAAATTGGAACATCTGTCGCCAGCGGGCCATGAAGGACTTCGCGGAAGGCAGATAGTTATGGGCTCTTATTTGTGTGTAAAGTTTGGTACTTACAAAATACACCACCTTTTGCTTCTACACACTCCTTTCTGTTTTTTAAATTTATTTTACCTAAAATATATAGATTTTTTTTTCACAACCAAGTTATGATGTGTTCCAAAAATTTAAATCTGGATTTCTTTAATACTTTCTAAAATTTAATTTCCGAAACACGGATATATGCATTTAGAAATTTGTTTTATACAGTGCATAAATTTGTTTTTAAGAAATTAATTCCCACAATTTTCTTTTAAAATCATCTAGAACATAATTTCCGAAAACAAAATTAAATAATGCATTTTGAAAACAGATTTATTGAATGTAAAATGATGTATATCAATAATTACTTTATTTTTAAGAATGCATAAATTTTGTTAAAATATAGAACATAGCTTTTGGGACATGAAAACTATCAACGCCGCATTTCTAAAGATAATAGTGGGATGTGAAAATTATCTACACCACATTTCTGGAAAAACTAGATGTGCTTTTATAAATGTACTTCAAACTACATATTTTATTTGAGAGTGAACTTAACTAGATAAATTCACTTTTTTTTTATATGTATGTTTGAAGCGAAGTGTGGAAAATGTTTTTTCCTAATTATAAAAATGAAATGTTTAATTACATTTTTAGTTTATATAAACTTTTAAATTTCTGTTTAGTTCACGTTAGGTATTAGACTACAACCCAACTTGTAAGGAATAATCATTTAAGGCCTAAAATTTCACTATACAACATCTTTGAGAATAATTTATTTCTCAAAGATGGAGATCGTGGCACAACATCTACTGAAGATGCGAACGTTACTATATTAGCAAAGGTCTGAAGTCATTATAAGTGTCAGTGTTAATACATCGTCAATGTATACACAGTCTATCCTAAGCGACTTAAGTGTTAGAGTGTTTGCATACACCATCGCACCACGTAGACGAACTGTTGTCCTATCAGTCTATCAATCTGCCCATCCTTCTCGGTCCACTTTGAATCATTGACTATGTATGCGGGAAACAAGAGTTTGATACATTCACAACAACTGACAAACCTTTTAGTATATTAACCTTGATTGAGGTCTTCCATTTCAGTATACTAAAAGTCTCATATTGATTGAGAATCGACGCTAAGGATAGTGTATAAACAACAATCGCAGTAATGTATCCACCAAGATATCTGTTCACAATGGACTAAACTATTAGGACGAGCACATGAGGCAAAACATACAATGTGTGAGAAACATGGTGCTACATACTTAAGGTTGAAATAGTTCCTATAAAAATCTTCTTCGACTTTCGGTGTCCACCATAATTTTCGACAAAAATTTAAGTTTTTTTATAACTCACAAGTAAAGTCACACGGACTATTCGAATTTGAATACTTTTTTACAAACATGTTTAGAATATTATAAATATTTCTTCAACAAAACAATTGAAAATTTTAGTAAAGGATTGACTAAATATTTTTAAGTCAGATAAAATTCTAGATCTCAAAATAACATAAATCTAGACCTATAATACAAAGACTTCAATCATAAGACATAAAGTGTATGTGGAAAATTTGATGGCATTCAAATAAAAAGCCGTCAATTATTTTAATTGTATATAGACTAAAAATATTATTAAAAAAATACTGTAAAGATTAAAAAGCGAAGAAAAAAATTATAATAGTTAAAAATAGTTTTCTAAAATTTTATAGAAAAATTAAAACTCATTGATGTAAAATCCCACTAAATCGACAATGTTGTAATAAGTTGATATTATGTTAGTATTTTTTGTTTAAATTCAAATTCTTTAACCTCAGCTTTAATGAGTTGATCTATCAGTCCACTTCACTTCTCTATCCTTGTTACTATCCTACGGGGAAAATGAGCCTTTTGTTTCTGTTGTTGTTGGAGTAACTTTGCCATCCATTGTTCCTGAAGTCCCCTTATCCTTGGGGAACATAAGAATAAAAGAGGAAACAAAATGGTAGGCGGTATTTCATTAACCCACCCAGCAAGCACCATTTTATCATCTTCGACATTTAGTCCAAAATTTGGTATGCAATGTAAAGCAACCACTCTTTTTTATTTATTATTTCTTTTTATCATTATCTTCCGCAGTAGACTCCAATAATACTTTCATATATATTTTATTATTCCTACCAGGAAACGGTTTATTAATATGTAATAAACGAAGGGCAGTATCAATGAATATGAGAAACGGAAATAATAAGAAGCGAGCAGAAGTGAGTGTGGGAGCAAGTGAAAGACTCTATCTCGGGTTGGACTTTGGCACTTCCGGTGCCAGGTTTGCCGTTATCGACAAGCTTGGCACAATTCAAGCCGAAGCAAAGAGACACTATCCTCTATACTCGGTATCATTTTAATTCCCTTTTTAATTTCATGATGATTAACGGTTTTAGCGTTAGCAGAAATTATTTATTTTTGCTCAATTTTTCTTAATTTCATATCTCAATAATTGGAGTTTCACTCTTTTCTCATGTCCTATAAGTGCCCCTCAAATATCAAGATCTATGCAACTATTAAATAGTTATTGTAATTGTATTTTGTGTAAGTTTGGATGAGGAGTGCCAGTTAATTTGTCAAAATCACGTGACACAGTGATTTTGTTGAAGCTGCTAAGTGTAACTTTTTCCAAAATCCTGCTAGCTTATCATGATTCTGTCAATCTTACCGTGGATCCAAACATACACTTAAATCATCAATTCAGTCCATGAAATTATAATGCTTGTCAATTTAATCTCTAAAACAATTCATAGTTCAAAATAGTTCCTGAAATTGAAATTAGTAGTCCTTTTTTGACTGGTCAATTAAACTTGGTGTTTGGCACGGAGCTAGGGACTAATGCGATCGACAATTTTCAAATTTAGAGATTATTTTGGAATTTCGTTAAGTTGACAACATTGTACAATTTCACGGACTAAATTAAATGTACCAAAGTATGCTGAAGTTTGTGTTTCTCTTGTCTAGAAAGAATGGAGAGTCACATGATTGGGTACGCTCATGGAAGGAGACACTTTTTTTGTTGCTTGAAGATATCCCACTTAACCTTCGCAAACACATTGTGTCCATTTCTATTGATGGCACATCTGCAACTACTATCATTGTTGATAGGTAAATAATCAATTTTATATGTGTGTGTGTTTTAACTGAGTTAAGATTGTATATGAATTCTGATTCTGAAGTGGGAATGTTAATCTGATATTGCAGTGACACAGGAGAACCATTGTGGAGACCTTTTCTTTACAATGAGAGTTGTCCTGAAGCACTACCTGCTGTTAAATCCATTGCCCCTCCAAATCATACAGTATGCTCTGCGTCGTCCACTCTGTGTAAGCTCGTCTCGTGGTGGAATCGTGACGGTTCAAACCAAAAATCAGCTCTGTTGTTGCACCAAGCAGATTGGCTTTTGTGGCTTCTTCATGGAAAACTTGGAGTTTCAGATTATAATAATGCTCTAAAGGCATAATTTAATTAGCTCTAACTTATTATCTGTTTTTTTATAGCTAGGATTATTGCGATTATCCGAGTTGGAAAATTAATCAATTGTTTTATGTTTTGGCAGGTTGGATACGATCCTGAAGTGGACTCATATCCATCATGGCTAGTTTGTCAACCATATTCTCATCTTTTGCCTTCAGTCGTTGCACCAGGAACTCCAATTGCTTGTTTAAAAGAAGAACTTAGAAATAAATTTGGTAAGTTTTCTTCTATTATATGAATCGCAGTTGTATGAGAATCTGTACCAAGCAACACTTTTCCAAAAGTATGTGAGGACAAAACACCTGGAAAATACACGTGTAACCGATTGGTTTGTGGGGAGAGTCGACAATCCTTAAAGTAGTTCAGGATGTTACAATTCCAAAAAACCATATTAAATTGTTAGGTTCCAACCACAGTTTTTAGGGCTAATGCTTATTGATATGATTTTAAAGTTCTCATTCCAATTTGAACTGTGCAACGTTATGTCAATATTCTTCTCTCTTTGGATAAATGTCTTTTTGAGAGTTGAGGCACACTGCTTTTCCAACTGGGCCGGGCCACCGGTAAAATTGATGCACAAATAACACAACTTTCTGGTCTTATTTATTGTTGTGTTGCAATGGAATTGGACTTTCCTTAACTTCCTGGTTAAAACCTTTGCTGCTATGAAATTGAAAATCATATACATAGTACATGTCCTTTCAGGTTTTCAGAAGGACTGTGTTGTATGCACCGGAACCACTGATAGTATAGCTGCATTTCTTGCAGCTCAGGCTACTCAACCTGGAGAAGCTGTAATTTCTTATTAAACTTACCCTACGTTAGTTATTTATTCATGTTACTTCTCCTGATAAATAAATTTTGAAAGATAACTTAGAATCATGGATTCAATTTATTTTTCACATTTCATGTTCAGTTCATCCAAAAAGAATGTATAGCTTCAACAATGGAAATTTTTATGTGCTTCCATTATAATTTTGCACGGAAGTCTTTCTACTACACCATTTGTTTCATCATTACAAGATCATGTTACTTGATACATGCAACCACATTAGCTTTTTATGACTCAATGTGTTTCTCAAAATGCTTGTTTAGGTCACTTCATTGGGTTCAACACTTGCTATTAAACTATTAAGCAACACAAGAATTGAGGATTCTCGGTTTGGGGTGTATAGTCATCGCCTCGATGATAAATGGCTTGTTGGTGGTGCTTCAAACACTGGTGGAGTTGTTCTTAGACAGCTATTCACTGACGATCAACTAGAGAAACTGAGTGAACAAATCAATCCCTCGCAAATCTCTCTTCTGGACTACTATCCTCTGCCAAAAGCTGGCGAAAGATTTCCGGTTGCAGATCCAGATTTGGCTCCAAGGTACTGAATCCTTTCTACTTTCTATTGGAACGGTCCATTTTTCGGAATTCAATTTCAATTTAGCTTGTATGTAATCTTCTTTATAATTTTATTTAATTCTAGATTTATTTTAATTTAGATTTTCAAATAAATTTTAAATCATGTCATTGTCAATGGTAGGCTTTCAGAACCAGCAATTCCTTTTGTTTCAAGAATACTATTTTCTCTGCCATTTCATTAAGTTTACAAATCATCCTGTGAAGGATCAAAAGTTAGTTAATGAGAATGGCCTCCAAAATCTCCAGTTTGTAAGAAAAGTACTATGTGACTAAAATAGCCAAGCATTATTAATTTCTGACATTGTTGAAATATGCAATGCTTAGTCATTACATGTTCCATAAATGCAAGTTCATTCTTGATGGGGCACTTCATAAGTAAGTATAATCAGAATGCATTTAATTGCACTACAACACATGACTTGACTGTCATTAGAATATTACTACGTTGTTCATGGTTTCTTGTGGGTCTTGCTCAAGGCACTGTTAAGAAATTAAGAAATATAGAATCTTCAATAAAAGGTACAGTATTTATTAGGAGCTTTTAAAAACATTACTTTTAATACTTTCTATTTTTCAATCCCTAACAAGGGTCCCCAAGGACACTCTTTGACATTTCCTTGTGTCTTTATTACGGTTGATGACTTAGCCAATTTTAGTAAGGAGAAAGTATATCTCAAGTTCCATATAAAGAATCATATTTAGTGTGGGTTCATTTAAGTTTTAGTGACAAAGCCAAAGTTGGTTCTGCTAGATGTAACACCATACCATAATCAAAGCAAACTCATGTGTACGTGTGTGAGAGTGTGACCACCAACCAAGTCTCATTTTACTTTGCATATTAGTTGTAACTGATAAATTTAATTATTTGGGCAGGCTACTTCCACGTCCAGAAAATGATGTTGAATACTTGCATGGGATTTTGGAATCCATTGCACGTATAGAGGTAAAAATCTTATTGACATATTTTAGACTGTGTTTCATGATTTATTGCTTTTACCCTTTGGGAATGGTACCTAGCACCAACGCCTCAGATTGAAGGTGTGTTTAGTGTTCGACACATGTTTGTGTTTAACACCCATACGATACATACGCATGATACATTCAATTATTTTTATTTTCTTAAATTATTATCGGTATTGATGTATTAGTGTCAGTGTTGTGTATGTGTCCGAGTGAGTGCTTCATAGAATGCACTCATCCACTAGAGCCTAATATGAAGCACTCTTGAATGGTATTTTAGGCAAAGGGATATGGATTGCTAAAGGAGCTAGGCGCAACCGAGGTAGATCAAGTTTTCACAGCCGGTGGAGGAGCAAAAAATGAGAAGTGGACAAAGATACGAGAGAGGGTGCTTGGTTTACCTGTGAGTCGTGCAAGTCAAACAGAAGCTGCTTATGGAACTGCATTGTTGGCTATAAAAGGTGATCAACAAAATATTTTGTGAAAACTCTTGGCCTAATTACACCGCCACCTGTTTTGTCATCTGAACTTGCTGATGGTGTTTGAAGATCATTTTGTCATTCAAAATGTTCTTTCCATAAAATGAAAACTTTCGTGGAGGATGATATTTAGAAGTTGATGATTTCTGTTTCCTTAATCTTTGAAAATATTATGTAACTTAATAGAAGTTAGCTATTATAAATAATAATAATAATAATAATAATAATAATAATAATAATAATAATAATAAAATACAAAACCTTCACTGTTTGTGTAATAGATATAAAAAATCCATAAACTACAATTATTAGAAGATAATACTGAAAGTGTGTGCATAATATGAAAGCTTTATGGCGGTGGAGATTAAACGAGGTTTATGGTGGTCAGTGGTGATTTCATGATGGTCCTTGGAGAGAAGAGAGAGAGAGAGCTAAAATTGATGAGAAAAAGCGAGTTTTTACAATAAAAAACGATGAGATAATGAGTGAGAAGAATGAGTGGAAATGATACCATCGAAAATAATACAATGAAGGATTTAATAAAATACATGTGTGCATTGCATAGGTTGAAGGATCTGCTTGTTGTTAAAGGAAATGTGCACCATAGTGGGAATTCTAAAGTTTGGCTTTTATAAGAAATCTCATTGTTGTCAAAAGAAATTTGCACAATTAGACATTCCAAAAGTTGTCTTTTATTGAAAAGTAAACTTCTCTCGATAAGAAACATTGTTTTTCTTGTTTTGTAGAGTGTAATTTAAGAAAATATTAATAAGGTTTATTGTGATTGGTTAATTTGTTAACTCCTTGTAAAACTTGAAAAAGGTGCTGCAATGACAACATATCAATAGCAAGAAAATCAAGCTAAAAAGTGCAGTCAATCAAGCCCCTAGCATGAATAACAAGTCACTACCACATCCCATAAGACACCAAATTAATGACATTCAAAAAAATCTTACAGACAACCCAGTGTAATGTAAGACAACATTAATCAGGTTAATTGTTATAACTCTTTGTATAACATGGATATTTTATAACAATGTTTTCTTATGTCGCATATAACATACCAAATATGTCATGTCACTAACACGACAATCAAGTCAAAAATGTCTTATCAAGATTGAAATGATAAAAATGACTCAATGTGTTTTAAAATAATTAAAACATTTTATCATTTAATATATATTAAAAAATATAAATAAAAGTGAGATAATATTATTTTTATTAAATTATTTTTTAACTAGAGTGTATTATCAATGTAATAAATATATTATATTAAAAATAATATAATTGAAAAAATATATATGAAAAATTAAAAAAATTAATTATTTTGGAACCATTTAATTGTGCAGAGAGATTAATTACTTTGCACTGACGGAGTATTTCCTACGTTTTTCACGTGTGTGCTTAATAAATCACATGCTACATTAAATATTTAAATACTATATGGTAAACCACTAAATTACTGTTACTTTTATCTCTAATAATAACACTATTTAACGGAAAAAAAAATGTCTTTTAATATAATCTTCATTTCAATTTACTAAATTTATTTATTATTTTTTTTAATATATTGTTTGTTAATATTATGTCTTTTAATATAATCTTCATTTCAATTTACTAAATTTATTTATTATTTTTTTTAATATATTGTTTGTTAATATTATTAATTTATTTTGAAATATGAAAAGTTAAATTGAACATATTCAAATACAAAAGTTATTTTATAAATTTTAACCCATAAAATAAACATATTAATTATTTTATTAATTTTTCTTAACAAAAGTAAAAAAATAATGAGTTATAATGAATGAGAGATATTTGTTTTGTCTCAAAATAATTAAGTTATTTAATCATTTCACAATATTAAAAAAATGTTTAAATAAAATAGAAAATATTACATTAACCAAATTATTTTTCTAAAGAATTGTTATATTATCGATGTCATAAATACATAATAAATATATTACATTGAAATTTATACAAATAATATTAATTAATAGTACCCTAAAAAAATGAATTAAAAATTAAAAAATGATTTATTTTAGAATAACTTTTTTTTACAAATAATTAATTATTATCCGACTAATATATTGCATTGAGAAATAAGTGTCTAGTTAAATGAACGTTGCATTGAGTGTGATATGTGTTGAACAATGAACGAGCAGAAATAACTAAGAGACAGCGTGGTGCTCAAGTATATTGCATCGAAAAATGATGAACGAAGCCTTCTAATCAATGATTTGTAGAGGCAAATCAAATATATATATATATATATATATATATATGATTTTTATATTTTTTATGGATAAATAATTAAATTTACTTTACAATATTTTAATATTAATTTTTGTATTTACAATTTAAATATGAGAATCTGTGATTAATTTTTTTAGAAAAATAAAATAAAATGATAGAAAGATTATGTGATAATAAAATTTACTTTATAATATTTTTATTTTAATATTGAATTTTGTTTTAATAATTTTAATATAAGAGTTTTTGATCGTTTATTTTTAAAAGAAGGATAAAATGAGAGAAAGACGATGCAATAGAAGTTAATAAAATTTAAAACGTATAAATATAATAAAATCGATTATTTTTAAAAGAAGGACAAAATGAGAGAAAGACGATGCAATAGAAGTTAATAAAATTTAAAACGTATAAATATAATAAAATACATAACACATATTTGTCGTCGATAAATATAAAAAATAAAAAACAAATATAGGTTATGGATCCATAAAAAATACAAGACACGTATGTCACCGATAAATATTAAAAAAAT
>JBBPBP010009779.1:20615176-20670679 GCA_037974735.1 Cicer chorassanicum | reverse complement strand
CATATTTTTTCTAGAAAAATAGTAAATGTATTGTAGTAAATACATCCGGAAGTGTTGATGTATATTCACTTATTTTTTAGAATAAATATTTTAGTAATATATAGTGTATTTAAATATTTTTTAATTATAATTTGCTAATACATCCATTTTAAAAATTATGTAGGCGTATGTTAACGAATCTCTTTAAATAATAGAAAAAATTACATTTACCTCACATTAAATGATACAAACATCTCTTTTGGTTTTGAAAAAAGATCCACATCTCTTATACTCCCTAAAAGAACTGCATCAAATATTTTTTTGTCACGTTTACATTTATTCATATCATTTAATATACAACACAATTAGAGTTTTCGCTTTAATTTGTAAATGTATAATTATACATATGATATTTGCAATTTTAAAAGGTATTGTTATGTTCTTAGTAGTACAATCAGAGTATGTATATTCTAGTATCTTTTTGATAAATAACTGATAAAATTGAAAGAGTGACATAAAATAAATGTTATACATAATTTTTTTAGTGAATATAAAAGAGGTGAATATTTTTTCAAAACTAGATGGTGTGTTAGTATCATTTAAGGTGGCTTCGATAAATATAATTTCCTATAAATAATAATTAATTGTTGAATTGACTAGATTTTTTACATGCAACTAGTTCATTTTAGTGATATTAAGTGTTTTGGAATTTCAAATCATTGCTTAACATTGAAGACAATTTGTTATCTGTGCTTTGCAATGAAAGTAAACAAAATTTGATGATAATCTCGTTATAAAGTAGGGTTATATATTATGAGTCCAATTTTTGGTCATGGTTAACTTCATGTTGCTTTATTTAAAGTAAACTGTACATCGTGGTTGAAATATTTTAATTTTGGATGAGGATGAGAAATGTTTGATTTGGGAAAATGTTGTGAACATTTATTAAATTGTTTGATGTGGAAATAAATGATTGATTTTATCACTTACAATTACCAAACAATTTAGCTCACACTTAAATTTCAACCGTATGTGTGACTAAATAATCTATCTGACTTTGGGCTTTTTTCGTTTCGGACCAACACACATTGCTTGGTCAAGTTGCTTTCCCAAAAGAAAGTTTCTTTTTAGAAATTATACCCAGTACCCCTCAATTTTACTTATACCGCCACAATATTTTAAAAATACCAAATTTACTCTTAATTTTTTTTTTTACTATTTTACCAACTCAAATCCACTTTTTTTTTACCATCTAAAAATTTCCAGACCAAACAATTCAAATTTTTCGTAAAAAATTTTCAAAAATTACCGGAATTTTTTTATTAGATTTTTGGTACAGAAGATTAATCGGAGAACTTTAAAAAAGATTTCTGATACAAAAAGTTGAATAGGTATGTACCAGAAACATTTAAAAAAAATTTCTAGAAAATTTTAAAACTTTAAAGTTTTCCGATACAAACTTTGTGTATACTTTTGAATCTTTTATACCGGAATTTTTTTTTTAAAGATTTTTGGTACACACGTTTTCAACCTTTTGTACTGAAAATCATTTTTAAAGTTTTCCGGTTAACCTTCTGTATCGAAAATTTTATAAAAAATTTTCCAGTAATTTCCGATAAAATTTTACTACCAGAAAACTTAAATTGTTTGATCCGGAAATCTTTAAATGGTAAAAAAAAATGAATGAGTTGGTAAAATAGTAAAAAATTAAAGATAAATTTGGTATTTTAAAATATTGTGGAAGTATAGATAAAATTGAGGGGTAGAGTATAATTTCCTTTCTTTTCTTACCTCAAAGTCTTTTCAAAAGCTTTCAAATTTTATTCAAATTGGCTAATCAGAAGATGTATTATACGTTGTCTAATCTCGTGTATTTTTGTGTATTTGAAAATATTAGAGCGAAAGAAAAAATAGTCTTTCCAAAATCTCCCAGCATTTAGTAACCGTTGAAGATTTGTAGTTTCCAACCGATTACATTCAAATGTTGTGAACATTTATTCACTTGAGAATTTGTTGTTTGATTTGCCAATCAATTAATTTCAGAAGTGTCGTTATCATTTCCATTTGCCATTGATATTTCTTGTTTTGTAGCAATTTTCGGATTTCATTATTGGACTTTATTTTAACCTTCAATTTAAAAGAAAATTTGAACATGTACCTCCACTTTTATCCCAATACCCCTACAATTTTTTGAAAATGTCAAAAATACCCTCAATTTTTTTTTTATAAAATTCACTTTCACTTTCCGAAAAATATTTTCAAGAATTTCGATACACAGAGTTTTACCGGAAAACTTTTTACAAGTTTTCCGGTACAGAAGGATGTTTCCGAAAAACTTAAAAAAAGATTTCCGATACAGAAGTAAAAAATGTGTGTACTGGAAAACTTTCTCCAACTTTTCCGGTACAGAACGTGTTTCCTGAAAACTTTATCAACAAGTTCTCCGCCCTTATTTTTTTTTAAAAAAAAATTAATTTTATTAATTTTTTTTAGATCACTTAAAAAATTATTGAAAATTTTGGGATAGTTGTGGCCACTAAAAAAAGTCGTCCGTAACTATAACTTTGCCGTCTTTACCTCTATCCCTACCACCTAAAAAAAATATTGTTAAAATCAAATAAATTAATTAAATACTAATATAATAAAAAAAATTAAAATAAAATAAAAAATCTGAAACTACCGGAAAACTAGTGGGTGAAGTTTTCCGGTAACTTCCGGAAAAGTCAGTAACAAGTTTTCCGGTAGTTTCTGGAAAACTCCGAGCTACAGGAAAACTTTTTTCAAATTTTCCAGAGTGGTGTTCTGTAATATATACAATGGTATTATAGTAATTTCATTGACTTTTTAGGGGTATAGGGATAATTGTGGAGGTACGGGTCAAATTTTCAATTTAAAAACCTTGCAATGCAGCTTTGCCCTGTTGTTTTAATTTGATTGGGATATCAATTCTATTTTTTTGACATCAAATTATAGTAAGTGTTCTGTTCTGTACTTTCTCTTCATTGAACACCTACAGTACCGTACATCGTACATTGTTTTGTTATTATCTTGAGTTCATAAAATTCTAATGTTATGGCGAACAATACACGGAAGTATTACTAGTTATAATACATGAGAAAGATTGAGGCAGTTGCTTGCACTGCATCGTTTGACAATGTAAATGTAATGTGAATCGTCTCTCGTAAAGAAATGTATGCTATTGTGTAACACTAATTCATGACTAACAGAGACAACATTTGTATATTACCTGAGGTTCTAGACTAAGCATTCCTAATTTTTTGAAGTCTGTACTGGTCAGTATCTTCCGAGTATAAAATGCCCTTGGGAGAAAGAAGTCGAAGGAGAGCCATCGAAAAACGAGCCTAACAAAAAATAAAAGATATGCAAATCAGAATATTTCAGGAACTAGCAATAATGCTTTAATTCGATGCAAACTAAGATCTTATACTCACCCATTGAAATAATGCAAGGGAGAACCAACAGCCTTGCAAACCGTATCTGCTACTCAAGATCTGGCAAGAAATATTGGCTAGTGTTAGGTTAACAGAATCGGAACAGAGAATGGGGGAAAGATTAAAAATGATGTGGTCAGTGCTCTTATTCTCACAAAATTGACAAATTTCCTTTGTTTTAATTATCCAACCTCCTCGCCAACTGGCATAACTCCTCATAACTAACTCATTAATACTCTGCTGTTTACTTTTTCAGGAATGTACTCTCCACATTTTATTCTCCTTATCCTGCATTGGCTCTTGTCTAGGATATGCTTACAGTTCAGGCAAAATTGGTCAAACAATCTCACTATGTAACCCAGGAGATCAAGAAAAGGTCGTTACCAATAATACCAGTGCACCCCCGCATAAGCATCCACTCATTGACAAACTTATGTATCTTAGATCCCTTCCGGCCTGCAGGTGTGATGATATATCAAAATTACAATTGTGGGTGTCGACTAACACATGACGTCCTATCTTTATTATGAGCAATACCATAAAACAAGTTGCACGTTAAAGAATGTGTATTAGTCAAAAAATGATTTTGAAAAGCTGATTTCGGAAAAATGAGTCATTGATCCAAAATTTGGTGTAAATTTTCGAGTTAAAGCAAAAATCGCTTTTTATAGCTTTGAGTCAAACCAACTATGGGAGGCAAAATCAAGTTTGCATGGCAATAGTCAAAATTTGTACTAAAATCACGTTTGATAGAGATAATTGAATTTGTACTAAAATCAAGTTTGATAGAGACATAAAATTATGATATTTTTCACCGTAAAATCAAACATACATGCAATAATCATCACTCTGACCGAATAATGTCATAGTACTAGTTTAACTTCATTAATGTTTAAACAAAAGGATTGGGTTTAAGCATAACACAAAACAAAAATTAGAAGTTATGGGCTATGAGCTATGGATAAAATTCATTTAAACATCCTAGATGCCTAGAAGAGTTTGCGAGAAGCAATATTTGTACTATATTGCTTAGTTTCCAATTAACAGAGAAGATGAAATGAACATACCAGCAACGTTCCCTCAAGGCTGTGAGTAGGGGGTGTCACAGCCAGTGCTACAAAGTATGGAATCAGCACCTTATGCATCTGCGTGGTTACAAAGTAGTTAACTACTGTAAAAACTCCACAACTAAGTTTTAATTCATAAAAAATTACACATTTTGTAGATTCATCAACTTGATTAGTAATAGGAACTAGGAAGGGGCTCAATATGACGCCAATACCCACTTTAGGGGGAGTAATAACATGTAACTACAAATTAGTGGGAAAGTTAGTTAGAGACTTAGAGGGGAGAGAGAAAAAACATATCTTACATCTGTTTGGGGCAGAAGGGATCGTGTGAATCCCATAACAAATTTTAGGCTTACAGTTTGGGGCCAAAGGCGTCCTCCTTGGATGGGAGCATTAGCTAACATTTCTCTGTATTTTCTTATGTTTCCCAATAATACAGTCTCACTTAGATAGGATTTTTTTCCTATCACATTTCTGTTTGTTTTCTCTGTTGATTATGTGGAACTTATATAATGCATATTATGATTTAAAACCTTAAGCTCTCAAGGAACAAAATAAACCATAAAAAATAGCATGCTGATTTATTATTTACTCATTTGGTAATACAGGCACATGTTTTGAACACAGTCGCGACAGAGAAGGCAGCACCCATATATCTAATCTGAACTTTAAAAAGGAAAGAACTGACCTCCTGAATGACCATCTGATCATGTGTAAAAATGTAGGGAAATAAGAAAGGAACTGATGTTCCAACAGTTCCTAATAACAATCCAAGAATAGCTCCAATTAGTGCAAGAGATCTTAGAAGCAACCGGGCCTGTTGATATTACAAAAATTAAAAAAGGATTGACAAATGAGAACTGAACATCATTTTACAAAACAACAACATAAAGTAAAGAGAATGGACTAATGAGTATTACTGTATAAAACTACATATTCCAATTAAAGAAAACAGCAATCTGTATGAACGTCAACTAGGCACAAGAGAAATCAAAAGCTAGAGATATGAGGATATGCAAGAGGTCTTTGGGCCTCATAGTAAGTTTGGTAACATTTCAAATGAGAAACACTAACCTTTGACAAATTCCGATTAACTCCATATAACAATTCGGGCACAAACGATTGTGCAGTTTGGGAGAGAGGTTCGCCCCATACTGTGCACATGCAAAAGGTTTGGACCATGACCTGAAGTAAGAGTCATCACTGGCCTTGAATTTAGTTTTCCAGATGTGCAGATAGCAAGCAATAGAAGGGTTGTTCATGAAGCAAGACAAAGTAAAACTAACTTGATGAGCAGCCATTGTATGTGTACCCATTGATGTTGCAAAATATATTAGCAGGGAGTAGAAAGCCACCTAAACATCAGAACTTTATATTACATTAAAAGGTTATAGCATATTCGATATAAAGCTATGAATTTGGTAAAATACTGGCACAACCTTGGACATCATTGTCATAAACACAGGAGCAGCAAGCCCAAGTATTGTCAAAAGTTCCCTCCCCGAAGGGATAGATAATGCAAAGGCATTGTATCCCTTCATGTTTAGACTTTGCATCATCATATAAGCAGCAACAACCTAGGAGCCGTAAAGGAAGAGAGAACCAGTACATAACACTTGAGTGGTTTGAAAATGGGAGCAACCATATATAAATACAATTTAAAATATGATGATGCATAAGAGTTAGTTCAGCATACTTGTGATGCCATTGTAGCCCATGCGGCCCCTGCAATTCCATAGCCTAAATAGGTGCACAAAAGTATATCACCAATGCCATTTATAACACTAGCAGCAGCCAAAGCTTTCAAGGGTCCCCAGGAATCTTTCATACCAAGACTGTATGATGTGAACACCAGAATAAAGAATAAAATTAATAAGCTATTAGTAACTTATATTATTCAAATCATATAAAGCACAGGTTAATGCAAGACTTGGTATTATATTAAGCTCTGTTAATGGTAAAAGCAACTTAAAAAAGGTTGCTCACACAGACTTCAAAATAATAGGTAAAAACGGAAAGAGAAAAGGCCTATATTTGATCAGAATTTAGGAAACAGACAATATATCTTCAACTTACAGCAGCCAGTATGGTAACCTTGCTAACACAGAAATGACAAAGCATGGAAATTTTAGCCAAGAGATAATAAGTAAATATGAAGATCAACTCTACTACCATTTTATTGAACATTACTCCAACATAATATCAACTCTGCTACATGAAATAGAATGCCATGACTCAAGCAGTATCTCAGTATCTAAATTTTGACACAGACTTTAAACCTCTCACATCATCAGATAATCACATATTAGTAATAAATAGTAAATTTGCACCTTGCACTCTGTGCGACCCATCCAACAAGTAAGGCAGGCCATGCAAAGCCTCGAATCTAACAACAACAAAAAAGACTTAGTAGAACTGATAAGTTGCTGCAGATAACCAAGGAAAGGAGAACACCATAACTTGGTCATTTTTAAAATCAAATAATTAACAAACATAAAGCGGAATCTTTTTCCGAGCTCTTATACTGACATGAAGAAAGTTCTGACAATACTTTCATCTACATTTACAAGAAAATGGAAATTGAAGAAGGCTTGTATTACTTCCCTCCACAAAATTCAATGTAACTTCTTGAATTTATAAAACATGTATTGAAGCCATAATTTAAATCAAGGATACGTAATAACATAAAAACAAACCTGTACATAAGTGTTAGCTGCAGGTACTACATGTGCATTCTTTGACCCAGTGAAAGCTGAAAAGGGCATCATCAGCAAATTAACAAGTTATGGGATTGACTCTATTATTGTTTTAGCACAATCAAATTCTTTTAATCCAAAATGAGTCGGAAAGCACAAAACCACTTCATTTTCGATACCAGTGAGTGAGGCAGCACCAAATAGCCTTGTGAACAAAAGCATTGTGAAGCCACAAACCAACCCAACAAAAAGCAAGACAGATATGTGATGCTGCACTTCTTCTCTATCCTACACAAACACTTGTACTAATGAAAACCAGTTTAAGTCCTAAAAGTGCACAAAGTGGTAAATATGAAGATTGAGGTCTACACGAACATACAGATTTAGTGAAACCAAAGTACCAAACTACTATAATAATAGATAAAACAGTGATAATCACATAACCACATATTCAAATACAGTAACATCAAATATAATGCAATAAAATATATTAAGGTTCTAATGGAACAACATTTATCAATCAATATGGCTAGTCCATTACAGCAAACATACGTCATAATACTGTAGTGTGCTGTCTTCACATGCAAGTTATACATAAGATTAGACGTGCCATTCAATTCGTGAAGAAAAACTGAATAAACATTTATCATCAACCTAGTTTATGGTACATTAGATCATAATAATTTCATTTCAACACCGTAACCATCAATCTGTAAGGATATCACTACTTATGCAACGTATAACACCGGAAAATAATCAATGAAATCAGTACTTGTACTGATTTAGGAATGAAAGAGTAAATGGATACTCTTCGTACAAAATCAATTCATGAAAAACATGAAATAGTCTTAGAAAGGAAAAAATAGAAGAGCTTAAGTACAAGTACTTGAAGTCGTTACTCTACTAGAGATTATCAAAGGGTGAAAAGGAATTTTCATCAATTTTCTACACACCAACCATTGCCTTATTTATACACAATCTAAGGAATATTTTCTGTTAGAGATTTTTCCTCTCTTGCTCCTTCTTGCTACCTTGATTTTAGGATCACTAGCCACTTGTCAAGTTGCCACACCCAATTCTATTATGCCAAGTGTTAAGTGTATTACCCCAAATGCTATTATGGATCATAACACAATCACAGTCTTTCATGTCTCGTGCATCAATTTTTTTGTAAGAAGTCATTCACCCAATACTAACCAAACCATTCCGTAAAGTTCACAAATACACATTCATCACAAAATCAAACAAAACAAAATAAAATAACCTGTTTAGCAAGGGCAGTAGCAACCATATTGGAAGTAGCAACTGATAGAAACATGAACACATAGCTCATGTAATCACAAACAACTGTCGCAGGACCTGCACAAGGGAAATAAAAACACAATAACTCCCTAATTGCTTGTTATTAAATGCTAAGTTGCTAGCATAAACAATGCAAAATCTCAAAGATTCATAGCGACAATTTATAGTTATAAATTTATAATAAGTATCATGAATACCTAAAGCAGCAAGCTCAATTGAACTTCCCTGACCAATAACTGCAGTATCAATTAGACTCATTAACGGTCCACAGATCCAAAGTCCCGTTGCTGGTCCTGTAAACTCGACAATTTCCTTCATCTGAATCCATATGCCCTGTTTCGCTAGTTCCTTTTCACTACTCTGCGTCGTTTTTTCTTCTTCAGAAGCTTCGCTGATTCGGTCTTTGTGTTCGGTTGAATTTGCGAGGCCATCAGCATCACCGGTGAATTCTTCATGGCCTTGAATCGCGGCGCGAGCGGTTACGAACCGAGGTCGGTGAAGTGCGGAGGGTGAGAGGATTAAATTTGAAGGAAGGGAAGGTGGGAAGAAATGAAGAGGAAGGTGAAGGTTAGAAATGGTTGGAGAGGGAGACAGTGGTGTGAGATTAGGGTTTTGGCGGGGAAGAATGTGAAGAGAGCGAGGATGAATTATTGGTGGGATTTTGAGTGCCATTTTTGTTTTCTTGTTTGGTGGAGGGAAATGAAAACCACCAAGTCCCCTCGCACCTAACACACGGTCACTATATATTATAACGGATTCGTATATTTCAATGGGTAAATTGGTAAAATTTCAATTTCTTCTCCCTAAATTTAAATTTATGAAACGGAGTTAAATTATTTATCAAAATGAAATGGAGTTAAAATTATATTTTCCACTTCATACTTTAATATAATTAACTAACTAATTAAAACTATATATTCATAAATTCATAAATGTAAACCATTTTTACACTAACATTAAATTCAAATAGAATTTACTATTTTACCACATCACATCACTCCACTTTTATATTATTATTTTGAAACTAATCATGTGACAGATATATAATAATATTTTATTGAATGTTAATATAAAATTATTTTATATTGATGATGTATAGTCGTTGCACTTATTAAATTTTAATTTAATAATTGAATTTAATTCATATACAATAGCTAAAATATTTACCAAACCTATTTACTACCTTAAAAAAAAAAAACTAAACCAATTTCTCACTTGTAGTCAACTTGAATGGTATTTTGGAACATAATGGGTAAAAAGTGGCATTTAGGGATAATAATTTTTTGACTTAAATATAATTATCATTTATTTGTTACCAAATATTTATTTTGCTCATTTATCTTTTTTTTAATTTATTTTAGTCTTTTATCTTTTATAAGTGGTGCATTTTTGTAATTTTCATCATAACTATTTCGAACAATTGTATAATTATTGTCATAAACTATTATGATCAAATTTTAGATCAATTGTAAAGTTAAGTGTGCAAGCTTAATAAGGATGAGGTGAAAATACAGTAAACTCTAGTAAATATGATTCATTTCAAAGACATTATATATGTTTCAAAACATGCAAGAAGAGTTTTTTCAAGTGCAAACATATTATTGGGTTAAATATATGTTTTTTGAAAAAATATTATCCTAGATACATAATGGTAATTGATAGAAGGGATTCCAATGACCGGATGTTGTTATAACTTTTGTTGTAATTGAGATAAGGACTAAAATACACCACTTTTAACAGATAAATTATCAAAATAAATTAAAATAAAGATGAATGACGAAAACGAATATTAGGTAAAAGATAAATAACCAAAATTATATTTAAGCCTACCTTTTTTTATAGTTATTAACTACAAATTTTGCCATCAAATTATATCTATACTAAATATAATAAAGGTAATACCATCTTGAATTTTACTATCTTGGTGCGACGTATTTTCCTGTTTTGATGCGGTGTTTGTTTTGGTTAAAATTGACAGAGTACCTTTGACCGATTATAGATTTTAATCAAATTCGTCAACGTTACAGATTCAGATGCATAGGTATTTCAGACACTTAATTTTGTAATATTGTAAGCATGTAGTTTTTTTTACGCTATTAACTTGAATGTTGCGAGTTTGTTCGCAAATTCATACTTTATGTTTTTAGCAAGTTTGAATCTGTATTGCATCGATATATTTTACAATTTGAATCAATAAATATTATTTCTTTTAGTATAAAGAAAGTAATAATATCTTTTGAGTGTGTGGCCTATTTTATTTCCTTATTTTCTCTCACGAATTACCTTTTATTAATATATTAAAATAGACTCTCATATCCTACTACAACACGTCATTAAACATTGTGCCACTTCATTCAAATATTGTCACTTAAAAAAAAATGACATGACACATCTAAGAAGCACTCTTCCACCTTGCTTATTATTATAATATACTTGCAATTTACTTAGGCACATTTTTTTTCTTTAACAAATATTTTACTATTAGAATTTTAACATCTAATATTTTGTGGAACTATTCATGTGTTATGAGTTATAAATTACAATACAATGAATATTAGTTATCCGACACTTATTGTTCCTCTATCATTATTGGTAATGGTTTTTCCTATGGTTTTAACTATTCGATTAATATATTGGATTCTATTAAAAGTTTCTCAAAAGAGACATACATTACTACAATTAGTGGAATTTTTTATACATCGTATATTGTTTATGTTTATCTAGAAATATGACGACAATGACAAATCTATTATAATATATTAAATTAGACCCGCAAATCCTCACGTTGACACTTAAGCTCTTTGTATGCCAAGTAATTCTATTTTTGTCACATAACACAATACATACTTGATACCTCTTCAAAGCTCAACAACCCACGTGCTATATTCCCTACTCCAAATTCATTCTTTGTAATTTTCTGGTTTTACTTTACCGGTTCATTATTATTTATATTTTTTATTTCTTTATCACGTTGAAGGTAGTATTAGAGTTCATAACAACAATTTATAGTTCGGTAAAAAAAAAAGGAATAGTGATTACAATATAATCTATTCCAATATACAACTAGATCTTCGATGCTCCATCTACTAATAGATGTCTCAATCACATCTTTTTTTGTATAAGTCTCAATCACATACCATTAAGTATTTGTTCCCTTTTAAAATTTTATTTTATTTATTTTCCTTATTTCAGGAGATGAGTTCTGTCTCGATCATGGATAATGTATCCCTTAATTCTTCTCCACCGGTATATTACAATATTAATTCAAAGTTATCTTCTTTATCATTTGTTTGCCACAATTTACATTAACTATTTTGAAGCAACACAACTGACGAATGAAAATTTTGTTGCTTATGTGTAATCACTGCATAATCACATGTTTCATTATGTATATGCTAAATGGATAAATGTAACCAAAATTATTTTCATAACGTATAATAACATCATAACATATAATAACCCAAATATTTATTTAAAAAGGTGACTTAAAATCAATTCCAAGATTACTAACGTATAATAACATCTTAGTCTGGACATCATTATCTATGAGATAGATTTTTAGGATATCATGCATATTTACTTCCTTTGTTTCCTAATGTGTTTGGTTCATATCATTCAAATGCCCATATTTATAGTGTGATACCTTATCTTCTACAACTTTCTTTGATAGAACTTTGTAGAAACATAAAGAAAAAAATGTTCGTTATATATAAATATGAAGTTAATATGCAGAGTATGGTTTCAATTGTAGTCTGTAACTGCAATTATGGCCCTAATATTACAGATTTTGAAGTCGCTGGAACAAATATAAATTTTGTAGAGTAAAATTGAAATAAACTTATGAGATTCTGGGAACATGTCATAGTATAGCTAAATAAGTTACAAGAGACTTAACGTCAGAGTAAAAAACAACACTCAAGATTCCTCCTAAATAAGTATTTTCCATATTTTTCAACAAATTTAAATCCTTTGTAATAAGAATTATTGGAATAAAGTTTTATTCTTTACATTAAGAAATAGTGAAATAAAGTTTTAAAACAATTCATTTGACAACATAATTGCCTAATTATTTCTAATGTCTTTAAAAAAAACTCTAATAATCAAAACTTTACGATCTTTTTGTAATTTCACATCGCATACCTCAACCAAGGTACGAATTTGCAAAAAGATCCAATTTTACATGCCTTATACCGTTAGACTACTAAATTTCTACTTTGGATAAAAAAATTAGCATAACGACTCAACAAATGTTTGGATTATCAAAACAAGTTTAAAGCTCGCTGAAACATGCTATTACATATTTGAGAACGAGGTTATGGGGACGTTTAATATATTGGAGTACATATTTGAATTCCCAATATCTCACTTTTCTGCATTTAGTGTATGTCTCTTTCGTCACTAAGTATCAATAAAAAAGATCTTTATATTTTGTTTGTTATGTACTACAAAAAACAATTTTTATATTTCAAAAATAATTTTTCATTCTTTTCCGTAAATGATAATGTACCTTTTCCTCTAATTAAACAAATATTAGTTCTAAAATTCTATTAACTTATTTACACACATAATAATTAAATACATACTACCCGCACAAGGCACGGGTTATCATCTAGTTATATTAAAATAGACACTCACATTCTATTACGAGACGTCGTCAAATATTTGTGTCACTTCATTCAAATATTGTCACCTCAATTTTTTTTTTTATGTGACACATCTAAGAAATGGGAAGACAATGACAAATATGCTTAGGTCCCCATGCAACTCATTTTACATGCTCTCAAACTTTTTTCCTTTTAGATAAGCAATAAGTGTGAGAATTTTTACAGTTTTTTAGTTTACATATTTGAGTTTTAATTCTATTTATATGCTTTGGTTTATTTGTGGTCAGTTGGTGTTGTTGACATTTGGTCCAAATATATCAATTTTGTTGTCGAAATTGTCTTTATATTTCATTACATAGTATATTATGTGTTAAGGCAAAATCCCAAATTAATGTTTTGATGTAAACAAACAAAAGTTAATTAAAGACTCTAATTATGATTCTAAATGATGTGTTAATTTAACATGTGATTTTGAGTGTAATAATCCAAGATAGGTAGGTACTAAGCAATGCAAACAAAATCAGTTTAAAGAAAAACAAAAGAATGAACAAAATTAAAACCAAGAACGTTCTTGATAAAATCTGGAAAACACATAATGTTCTCCACGTTTTTGTCATTTTCATCAAGCAAGATCAAATCATCTGTTAATGCAAGAAAAACTCTTGCAAATTACAAATGGATTTCCAGTACATCTACAAGGAAGTTACAACTCTCATATCAACAAAAGAAACACTCCAAAAGATCAAAGATTAAAAGGCACAACTTAAAACAAAAGTGACAAATGATCATTCTCCAGCATGGTAACATCAGTCTCCAGATTGATAAACATTCTCCAAAATGTTACAATTAATCTCCAGTATGCGAACATCATTCTCCAGCATGTTAACAACTATCTCCAGCATGATAACATCATTCTCCAGTATGTTAAACATCAGTCCTAGAATGACAACATCATTCTCCAGCTTATTGACAATCATTCTCCAACATAAAGACATAATTCTCCAGCCTGTTTTGCATGAATCAAAAGACAATCTTAATCTGAATACATTAAGCACATCTCTAAGATGTTTGTGTGCATAAACAAAGGATCATCACGATCAAGAATGAGAAACTACAGATCAAACATTATTATCACATAAGCAAAAACGCATAATGTTCAAGTCAAGAACATTAATGGTTTAAAAAAGTCTGGTCTTTGGTCAAGTCTGACACATGACAGCTAGGCACCTTTTTAACGGTCATAATAGCTGTCATCAACCTCCTTGAAGCCTATAAAAGGAACCCCAAGCTCAAGGAAGAAGCAGAACTTCAAGTACTAAGAAAATACATCACTTACATACTTGAAAGCTTATCAATCGCAACCAAAAGATTCAGTTCTGTTTTCTTCTTCAAATATCAGAATCATTTCACTAAATTCTTTTATCAAGAATATATTCTCAAACACGAGTTGAGCATACTCAGATTCTACCAATCTCTTTAAATCATTATTGTTAAACTCAAGACTATAAGGGGTGTTTATAGTTTGAGTAGTTTGTAGAAAATCCTTTTATGGTTAAAAAGTGAATTGTAAAATTATCTCTAAAGATCGATAGGTGACTTGATTGAATCCCTTTCTGGGTGGAAAGGAATTGCTGTAACAGATCAATGTTGATATGACTGTGTAAAATCAAGAACGTTGTAAAACCAAAAAGTTCTCCGTTTGAACACTTATCGGAAAATCTCACAGTTGTTAGGACTAGACGTAGCCCGAGTTAGGTGAATCACAATATATTAGTGTGTGATATCTATTCCCTTGTCTCTATTTACTTTCAGTCCTTTTGATTATCAAGTTAAATAGATAAGCTAAATTGTTGATTTTAACTAACCAAGAACGTTCTCCGTTGTATGTTTTCAGAACCAAGAACGTTATTTGTTTTTTGTTTTCACAACCAAGATCAATCTTGAGTTATTTTCTTAAGTTTTAACAAGAAATTTTAAATAGGTGAATTTACAATTCGAACCCCCTTTTTTGTAAATTGACATTGCTATTTCATTATGTGTCATCCAATGTATTTGTTGGAGATATGTTGAAACTTGAAACAAGTTTCTAACATCAATACACACCTCTTAAATTTCATTGATAATATAAATAAGTTATATAGTATCATATGATGACAACTACACTATCTTTCTCACCTCCTTTTTTTAGATATATCAAATCAAAAAGTGTAACACTTAACTCTCTAAGATTTTCTCAAATGAAAAATAATAAATAATTCATGTCTATGAGATAGATCTATCCCACATTTTTAGTTTCTACATTGTTTAATTTCTTCAAATTGAACATTTCATAATATCATCACAAAAAAAAATCACGTTTTAATGAAAAATAATTATTTTTAGTGAGATATTTAAAATATACAATTATATCTCACGTCACTAATTAAATAACTAAAATTAATATTTAAATCAAATGGAGAGATGTAATTTAGAATTAAACCAATAATTCATTATTAAAGTATAAAGTTCCTTAAATTTAATTTATATTGTTTATCATGCATTTTTTTTATTATACCATCGTTGATATGCACTTAGAGGAAAATTTGTATGTTCTATGAAATATTAAAATTCTTTTGTATGGTTATATAGTAAAATCTATTTTTAACCTTTTTTAAATAGTTAATTGTTCTTTTTGATACAAAATAGTAAATTGTTTCGGTACTAAAAAAAAGTTATCTCAAACACATTTTTTGTATTCTATGAAACTTGTTTCGATAGACCAAAGTTGTAATTTATAAACAACATTTATACTTTTCGATCCACTAAAACACTTTTTCTATGGAAAAATTGTGAGACCTTACTTAAATTTTTGTCAAATTATATGCATAATATGACACAATATTTAACGTGCGGGTCTTAATCTAAATCTAGTTTATAATAAATTTCTATGGATAAAATCAATAGTGAATATTATAATTATTCATGATTTGTCATGCACATTCACTTTATATCAATCATTTATTTAATTATTAATAGTTAATAATTTTATTCTCTAAAATGAGTGACTTAGTTCATATGAGTGAAATTCATTCAAATAGCTTACTTCAGTTTTTTTTTTTGTTTTTGTTTTTTTTTCTTTCTTCATAACAAGGTTACTGCATGTTGAATTGTTTCTAGTAGGGGTGTGCAAAAAATGTAGTTAATTGGACTGCATTCATAAACTAAATTGCACTGCACCAGAAAAGTCCAAACCAATTAAATGGTTTATGAACTGCACCATAAATTTAAAAAAATCCAGTTAACTGAACTTTTTTAAAAAAACTAGTTTTAACCAGTTTCAAACCTTTTTGTATTCAATATAATAAAATTATTTTTTTTTCACTGAACACATAAAAAAATAAACCTAACCCCAAAATTTAAAATGATTAAACCCTAGCCCCAAATCAATTATGTTCAATTTGTATACTTTCTTCTCTTCCTGCGACACTTCTCTTTTCGCCCTTCTTTCTTTGTGCGATCCTCTTCTCTGTCTTCCATTCCTTTCTGCATTACCACTAGCAATATTCAGGTTTTCAGGTATACAACCTTTCGTTTTTGCTTTCAAATTCAGGTTTGAACTTTCGTTTTCAGGTTTATTTTCGTTTCCAGTTTTTCTGCATATGTGTATTTTGCTGCATTTTCATTTTCGTTTTCGTTTTCAGGTTTGCTGCATTTTCATTTTCGTTTTTAGATATGCATTTTGCTTTTTTCTTTTTCAGATTTTGTGTATAACAGTTCTGCATCTGTGTATTTTGGAGATGTGACTTTGTTTATCTCTGTATTAAGTTATGAATTGATAATTGCTTAAACTTTGTATTCATGCTTGCTGAGTTTTTCTCTGTATTTGTAAAGTTATGAATTGATAAGTTGTCTTTGATTGTTTTATTTCATTTTTTAGTGACCCTTTTTGTTCATTTGAAGCCATTTTGATTCTTTGTGTACCATTGGGTCAAACATGATATTGCTTCCAAATTGATGTTTGACTTGAAGTTACAAACAGTAATGGTGGTGAAGAGTGTTGTTGATGTTGTTTTCAAGGATTGTATTATCTATGCTATTGTTCTAATATGCAGCCTTTCATTTGTGGGTTCCTGACGAAAGAGTTTCTTTTACTTGGTTTGAATTTTGAACCATTTTTTTAACTTTTGTTTATTGAATTTTGTGTTTTTGTGAATTATCACTTAATATGGATTATGAAATATTAGTTCACTGATTTCCTTCCATTCTGTGTTAATTTCAAGTGGGAACAGTAAGTGAAGGTGTAGAGGATGTATCAGAGATAGGTGGGTTTTGCCAACCACTAGAGAAACAATAAGAGGGTGGATTTTGCATCATTTGTTTCACTGTGAAAGTTTCATATGATTAGAATATGGGATTGAATAGAATTGTTTCTTGTTTGATGTTATGCATAACTAAAAATATGTCTCTCTATATCCTCCAACAAACATGTACAATACAAAACTACTAATTTATATGTACAGTTTTGACATCATACCTGACCCAACCAATCAATGTTAATTCATGCTTGTTAGTTGATAGCTTGCCAATCAAAATTTGGTTCATAAACAATTAAATCTCTTATGAGCTGAAAGCTTGTTGTGAAAATGATTAAAATGAATAGAAATTAATTAGGCTAAACATGAGTGGGAAAATGGTCAATTTATCATTGATGATAGTGGTCTCTGACCCAATTATTGTCATGCAAAGTGTTATTTTTTACAAACTCTGTTTATAAACCAATAATCTTTTACTTGTTTAGACCAAAGAACAGTGTGTACCTGTATAAGAACTTCATATATCAAGTTAAATAGCATAATTGTAGTTTTAAAGAAATTCTAAAATTAATTATTATAATAATTAAAAAAATCACTTAAAACTGATTTTAAAATCAATCTTTTAAAAAATTCACTGAAAAACCGATTTTAAACAATTCATTAAAAATTAGTTCGAATTGGTTTTAATAAAAACCGGTTCAAATATATTAAACTGGTTCAAAAAATAACTGGTTTTTTTTAAAGTGGTTTTTATAAAATAACCGATTTTTAACGTGGTGCAATTCAGTTTGGTTTTTGGACCATGCACACCCCTAGTACCAAAAAAATTGAATTGTTTCTACAATTTTTTATTAAAAAAACAAAACTCAAACTGATTTCTGATAAACGAACTCTCAATATTTGCAAAAAATTGATTCTAATAATAATAAGTTCAATTTTTATAAATGTATGATTGTATTTTCAATCAAAATAAAAATAACACAAAAATAATTGTTCGTAATTATCATCAGCTCAATAGAAAAAACTGATAGACAGAGTCGTTTGGACCGTACCCGTTTGGACGCAGAAAAGATCTACTTACACACAGAAGAGGGAGTAGAACTTTTCCATCAATCCCACTATATAAAGTGATTGGATTCATCTCGCTCTGCACAGCAATGCATCACTGCAAAACCGTATGTTAAACTTTGATTAATCGGTTCTGCACTATTACATCATGTACAGCGCGGCATAAAAAACAAACAATCCCCAGATTTATATGAATACATGCATTCATAAAAAAATTCCTTGAAGTTAAGCAGTTCTCAACTTTTGGCCTATATTGGCCTCTTCCATGTATAAAATGCCATTAGGTGAGAGAAGGCGCAGAAGGGCCACCGAGAACCGAGCCTAATAACCATTGAAGAATTACACGTCATAATATTTTCATGAAACATAATGACCATAAATTTTTAAGCTATAGATCAGAGTCTTACACACTGAAACCCAGCTAGGGTAAACCAACATCCTTGCAAACCATATCTACTACAGATCTGATATCGAGGTAAATTCTGTGTTAGTTAGTATTACAACAAAATGGTTCAAGCAATATTACTATATACACCAAGATACCAACAAATAGTTGTTACCAATAATACTAGAGCAGCCACACAAAAGCAACCACACGTTGACAAGCTAAAAAATCTTAAATCCTGTCCTGCCTGCATAAGCAAATGACAAATTACAAACTTTAAGCAACAATTGTAATATAGTATCAGTTGCCTTATTTTAAATATGAGCACTACACAAAGAAAGTTGATGGCATAAATTAAATTGTCATGAAATTATGTGTTAGTTACCATTATGGTCTAACAAAATTAGACTCCTAATATTCTAACAAGAACATACCAGTAACGTTCCTTCTAGGCTGCGAGGAGAGGGTGTCACAACTAATGCAACAAGGAATGGAATCAGTGTACTATGCATCTGCATGATCACAAATATAAAAGTTAATTACTAACTTACACCTTAATTTAATTTAAGAATTATTTTAAATCCATAAAAATATATGCATGTGAGGAATGACCTTCTGGATGACTATCTGATCAGATGTAAATATGTATGGGAATAACCAAAGAAGAGAAGTTCCAAAAATCCCTAACAACAATCCAAGTATAGCTCCAATAATTACAAGAGACCTTAGTAGTAATCACGCCTGCCGATATTATAAAAATTAAGAGAACTTCTGAATATACAATAGAAAATATGCAATTTGTGATTTGTAATATTGTGAATGAGCAACATTAACCTTGGCCAAATTCCGATTTACTCCATACATTAACTCAGGCATAAATGGTTGTGCAGTTTGGCAGAGAGGTTCTCCCCACACTGTACACGCCATGTAGATTTGAATCATGATCTGAAGTAAGAGTTAAGTTATCACTGGCTCTGAATTTGGTCTTCTAAATTGGGAAAAAAAGTTGCAAAATGAGAGAACAGAGAGTGAAACAAACTTGGTGAGCGGCCATTGTTTGTGTACCAATTGATGTAGCAACATATATAAGTAGGGAAAAGAAAGCCACCTGAACATCATAACTTAAACTTTATATTAAAAAGGTTAGACTACTCCACAAATATAATAAGAAAAATTATGCAACCTTTGATATTGATGTCAAATATACAGGAGCAGCAAGACCAAGTATTGCCAGAAATTCTTTCATTGAAGGAATGGAAAAGGCAAGCGCATTGTATCCTCTCTTGTTTAATGTTTGAATCATCATATATGCAGCAACAACCTAGAGACATAAAGGGAAGAGGTTATAAACTAATCTCCAGGTCATATTTCATCCAATGTGAGATTCTCATCAAATACAATGATGCCTATAGTGTTTGCTTAGCATACTTGTGATGTCATTGTAGCCCATGCAGCCCCTGCAATACCATAGCCTAAACAGCTGCACAAAAGTATGTCACCAATTACATTGATAACACTGGCTGCAGCCAAAGCCTTCAAGGGTCCCCAGGAATCTTTCATACCAAGACTGCAAGAGAGAATGTGAATAGCAAGACAAGAAATTAATTTGAAACCTAATGCTTACAATAATTTAGTACCAATTTTCACCATATAATGGTGATGCAGTGATAGTGATATAAGGAAAAATAATAGGAACAAAACATTTTGTTATTATAATCATAAAATACATAGGTGTACCAAATCGGTACCTACAGCTGCAGCACCATACTGCAACCATAGAGGATCCAAACAATAATATTGTTGACAACTCATGCAGGAGCCTATCAACAAGAGCTTCTCAACAAATATTAGTATCCTGTTTGTTTTCATGGTGATACCAACTTCTGCGGGACACAAGAATTTAAGAGTTGGCCGAATTTCCAAACACACACTAAGACAAACTATCATCAAATCGAACCACATTTCAACAAATTGATATCAACAACACAAAATAGAATGTGAAGGGCAATTTCTCATAAAAAAATTGAAGCCACTCACTTCAGATAATCAAACATGTGAAATAAATAGCATATTCGCACCTTGCACTCTGAGCAACCCATCCAACAAGTAAAGCAGGCCACGACAAAGCTCGAATCTAATACCAAAATGAAAAACTCAACATAACTAAATCAAGTAGAAGATGATCCTTTGCTTGTCATGTTCAATATATATAAATAATGAGGCAAACACAGAATCTTATTTTCAAGCCTGCATTTTTTAGTTAAAAAATGTTGTCATATAATATTTACGTATCATAGCAAGCTATGAAGTATCGTCACAAACACGCAAAACGACACTAATATGTAGACACCAATAATAATTTAAGAAAATAAAAATGATTGAGTATAACCATGTGCCCACATGTGTGAGTATTGTGTTTGTGTTAGACACTAACACGTGTGGAACACGAGACATGTTTTCAATATGATGACGGTGCTACATAGGTAACAAGAACAGAAAATGGAACCTACTTCCATCCCTTCCCAAAATCAGAAGATAACATACCTGAACATAAGTATTAGCTGCAGGTACTACACGTACATTCTTTGGCCCAGTAAAAGCTGAAAAAAGCATAATCAGCAAATTAATCAGTTACAAGTCCTTGCTGACGTAGCAAATTCTTGTTATCCAAAATGTGTTGAAGAATACAAATGGCTAAATAAAACACTCCATTTTCAATACCGGCAAGTGTTGCTGCACCAAATAACTTAGTAGAGAAAAGCATCATGAAGCCACATGCCAACCCAAGAAAAAGCAGAACAGACAAGTGATGCTGCACTTCCTCTCTATCCTACAAAACATATTTACTCGTGAAAAGGAAGTGGTAGTTGCAATTGCAATCAATACTGTTTAGTTAAATTACAGAGACATTGAAGGTTAAGCTATAAACATCAAGACTCTAATAAAGCATATTGATAGAAGAAACTAACCTGATTAACCAGGGAAGTAGCAATTATATTGGATGTAACAACGGATAGAAACATGAACGTTAAGGTCATGTAATCACAAACAACCGTAGCAGGACCTGCTCGTGGAAAATGAAAATTATATAGAGTACTATTATTTAGCAGGAGTTGTTTATTAAAATTTTAAAAAATACTAAAATGATTTTATTGAAATTTTTACTTTCTTTCCTAAAATAATAAAAAAAAATTGCAATAACACTAATAATAACATAAATAATTGAATGTAATCAGTGTATTGAATATCAACCAACACATGTTAAACACTAAACACCGCCAAATAGATTGCAATTTAGAAGTATAATAACAAGGAAGGGAGTAACAGTTATTTTTTGTGGTTACCCAAAGCAGCAAGCTGAGTTGAGCTTCCCTGACCAACAACTGCGGTATCTATGAGACTCATGAGCGGATCACATAACCATAACCCCAAAGCCGGTCCTGTAAACTTCACAATTTCCTTCGTCTGATTCCACACACTCTGCTCTACTAGTTCTTTTTTCTCTCCCTGAGCGGTTAAAATCTCAATACGACGACGTTTAGACGGCGCAAGGAATAAGTTTGAAGAAATAGAAACACTAGCAGTGTCGTTAAGAAGGAAATTAGGTAAGTTAGAAGGCGGTGATGAGAAGTTGAGGATTTTGAGAGTGTGATGAAAGTGTAGTGAGAGTTTGAGTGTCATTGTGAAGTGACGAGGATGGCAAATTGCAATAGAGACAAGAGGAGTAAGTGTATATGAATTGAAATTGGCTATTTAAAGAAACTCCCCATTCACAGTGCGCGCGCTAACTAACTGTTGCAAATGCCGTTTCAATTATTGTTGCTACTTTTTCCTTTTAGCATTGTGATCTAACAAATTAATAATAAATAATTGAATTGGATATCAACATGTCCATTGCTAATCATTTACCGTTTTTTTTATAGTGTGATTGCTAATTTAAACAAATTCATTAAGTGGAACATTCTAATAACTCAACTATTACATTGGACATTTTTATATACTCAATGTGAAATTTCTAATGTGGTGCTTTAGTCCAAGATACATTTACCACCAATCTTGAATGAATAGTTTGAGATGAAAGGATATTGGTTGATTTGGGTCATTAGTTACTTCAATTTTTTTTTTTTTAAATTACGTGTTTTTAATTATTATAGGATGAACATCTTGCGATAATATTAATAAATAATCGGATTTGATAACTTGTGTAAAAAAGAGTAGTGTAAATGAATCGATTAAAAGAGCCGAGTTCGAAACCTAACTGAATTAATTTTAAGATATTATTTTTTTCCAATTAATCTACGAATTTCTAGAACTCTCAATAACAGGAGGATTAAACAACTAAAAAAGTATTTATTTTGAGCATTGGATGAACTGTTAGAATTAGTTCCAACTTTTGTCTTTTTTTATTGGCTTAATTATTTTGGAGGTCCATTAATTACTGTGGGGTTTTAAATTAGCTTTCTAAAATATAAACTAAAAGTTATAATTAAGTCTCTAAATGTTTCAATTAATTAATATAATTTGTAATTAGATAACTAAACTAAATAGTTTTTAATTCTTATTAAACTTTTTAAATAAAAACAAATTATATAAGGAGAACTCAAATAATAGCAGCAGAAATATTTGATGTGTTGATAAACAGATTTGAAATCACGATTCTCGTCATTGGCCTATTTCACCCCAAAAAGACATCTTGTGTATTTCCTGCCTATATCTGTTTTAGGAAAAATTGTTTTTGTACCCCCCAATTAATGGTCTACTCCCCAATTTGTTAAAAACCCAATTTTGCCCATCCCATTTCACCATTCAGTAAAAAGTAAAAAAAAATTTCTCCCAAAATTTCACTCATCAACGAAAAATCCGGTACGTATATGTTGTTTTCAAATTTCCGGTAGTTAAAATATAACTACCGGAAATTTCAAATCTTGTGAAATTTCCGGTAGTTATGGTCACCGGAAATTTCAAATTTCCGGTAGGTTGTTCGTTTTTTTTTTTTTTTTTAAATTGTTAATTTTTAATTTTGTGTTTTGTTGACATAGGTATGGAAAAAAGACAACCAGTTTGTATAGATTTGACTGAAGCATTCACAACCGATCAAATTTTTGAATCACGGGAAGCTGTCGTATCATGGGCAAGAGAGGTTGGTCGTCAAAATCGGGTAGCTGTTATCATAATTCGATCCAATGTAGAGACATGAATGAGAGGAAGGAAATCTAAATTAATTCTTGGTTGTGATAGAGGTGGAAAATATCAGTCGAATAAAAGTGAGTCAGGTACTTCAACAAAAAGGTGTGGTTGTCCGTTTAAAATTCGATCCAGACCATTGAAAAATGCTGAGGCTGAGGGATGGATTATTAGTTTAGTGTGTGGATTTCACAACCATGAGTTAGTGGCTACTTTTGAGAATAATGCATTTGTGGAGCGCTTAAACGATGAAGATAAGAATCATGTTGACGAACTGACTAAGTATCACGTTGCACCGAGGCATATATTGTCATCTTTGAGGGATCGAGATAAGGATAATGTGACTAGTATCTATCAAATTTATAACCGTCGAACCACCTACAAAAAGAATTTGAAAGGACCTAGAACTGATATGCAACATCTGTTGAAGTTACTTGAAGCTGAGAAGTATGCATGTTGGACTAGGACGCACGGAGACTCGAACATTGTGAGGGACATGTTTTGGACGCATCCAGACTCCATAACTTTGTTGAACATGTTCCATTATGTGTTGATCATGGATAGCACCTACAAAACCAACAAGTACAGGTTACCATTGTTTGAAATTGTTGGTGTAACTTCAACTGGGTTGACATTCAATGTTGCATTTACTTATATGGACAGTGAGCGTCAAGAAAACTTCTGTTGGGCATTGGAGAAGTTAAAACAGTTGTTTCTTGCAAACACTCCATTTCCTCAGGTGATTGTCACTGATAGAGAACTTGCCTTGATGAATGCAATTGAAGTTGTATTTCCATCTTCAACAAATTTACTTTGTCAACTTCATATCAATAAAAATGTTGGAGCAAAATGCAAACAATATATACTGAAGAAAGATATGCAAGAACCCATTCTTGAGGTGTGGAAGAAAATTGTTTATTGTTCTGAAGAGAAGGAGTATGAGGAAATGTTGCAAATGTTTGAGCAAGCATGTGTGGACAATATTATGTTCTTTGACTACGTCAAAAACACATGGTTGATTCCTCACAAAGAAAGATTTGTTGAAGCATGGACCAATCGAGTATTGCATCTAGGAAATACTACAACCAATAGGTACGTCATTAAAACTTTAATTTTTTTGTTATATTTATACTTATATATGATTAATTTTGTTTATATATGATTAAACATGTATGATTTTTTGGTTATATTTATACTTATATAAAATTTTGTTTATGTTTGAATATTAGGGTTGAGTCTGCTCATTGGTCGTTGAAGAAATTTTTGGAACATAGTAAAGGAGATTTTTGTAAGGCATGGTCTGATATGCATGACATGTTGAAGTTCCAAATTATTAAGATCAAAGGTTCATTTGAGACAAGTAAGGGTCGTAGAGAGCATATACACAACAATCCATTCTTTGAGAATTTGAATTGGGTTGTATCGAAGAACGCTTTAGCTGATATTGATGATGAGTACAAGAGAGTCAAGTATGTCGGTAACGACAAAGCTGCATGTGGTTGTACAATTAGAAACACTCATGGATTACCGTGTGCATGTGAGTTGGCACGGTACAAGTTGAAAGGTGTTCCAATTCCATTGGAGGCTATTCATATACAATGGAGGAAATTAACCATGAATACTGATAAAGAGAAAGAACAGTTGCAAAATGATTCGGAGTTGGACATTACATGTGAGATGAATGTTATTTGGAAAATATGGAAAACACTAAATGTTGTTGGAAGAAGGGCATTGAAGAGCAAGTTGCGTGAAATTGCATATCCAGAAACAACATCAATGTGTGCCCCACCATCTAAGATCAAAACAAAAGGTGGTGTGAAGAAGAAAAAAGGCAATAAGCCGAATGGATTTGATGTATATCGCGACCCTTCATTTTTTGAACATGTTGATGCATCCTAACAAGTCTCCCAGCAAGCATCCAAACAAGTCTCCCAAGCATCCAAACAAGTCTCCCAAGCATCCAAACAAGTCCCTCAGGTTAGAAAATATTTGGATGAATTTCCTGCTCTAATTCATCCATATATTTTAGACGTAGTTAATGTTAAAGCAGATGGAAATTGTGGATATCGTGCTATTGCTTGTTTACTTGGCCATAGTGAAGAAGCTTGGAGCATTGTGCGTCGACAGTTGTATTTGGAGATTAAGTCCAAACCTGATTTATATCTTGCGTTATTCAAAGAACGTTTGCAAGAAGTGACTGACTCTTTACTTGTTGATGAACTGGGAAACCAACCAATGGGAAAGTGGCTGAGCATTCCAGATATGGGTTACGTGATAGCAACAAAATATAATCTCGTGCTTGTGACATTGGCAAAAAGTTTTTCTTTAACTTTTTTCCCATTGACGGGTGCACACAGTGGAGACTTATCACGTGATCGTATTATCAGCATTGGTTTTGTTAATAACAGTCATTGGGTTCAGGTTAAATTGAGTGCAACATGTCCATTACCTCCACTAGCATGGCATTGGAAGGAGCACCGTAGTGATGAGTCTACATCATGGGCTGTAGCATATGCAGGACGTCTACAACATTGGGGTTCATTAGAATTAGAGGGTACATCAGATTATATGTCTTTAGCAGATGATTGACACTTTTGTAACAAATTTTACGTTAATATATGTTGTTTTCAGTTAATATAAAGTTTTCAATACACGTTATATGTTGTTTTCAGTTAAGCAAATAACACAATTAAGTCTAAACAAAATAACACAATAAATATAAAGTATAAGCAAATAACACAATTAAGTCTAAATAACAAAATAAATGGAACCAAATAAGTATTAAAACTAAATAAATAAAAATAAGTCTAAATATTACAAATATTACAAATAAGTCAAAATACTACTGATAACTGCCTCCTTTAGAGATGTACAAAGCCCTCTCTAATAAAGCACGCATGTCATCATCACCCGGTAGTCTGTCTAAATCTAAACTCTGCTGTATCAGACCACCGACGTGTTGACACCGTGTATACCACTCCCCGCGACTCTCACTAGGACCAGGAACATCACTAGGACCTCCAGCATCAGTATAATCCCCGCCATGACTAGGACCTCCAGCATCTGTATAATCTCCGGCATGACTAGGACCAGCAACATCAGGACCAGCAGCATCTACAGCAACGTCAGGGGTCATCCTAGGATGAGATATGCTATAATACCACCGGATGTACCCCTCAACAGTCTGATGTGGATATGTAGCCCGATGCAATACTGCACGTAGGGCTCGAACAGAGTTCCTGTACATACCCCATTCGACATCCACATCACGTACTACAAGCAAAGGTGGTGTACGAGGGATATGCTGAATATATCCAAACTGTCGGATGCACCTCTCTGGTAAATAAGGTACCATAGTGGCACACCAACGAATATGTCCAGTAAATAACGAAACAGACTGAAACCGTGTGGTAGAGTCCTCATCGTAATTTACTGCCCATATTACATCAGAATCCCTCAAAGCTTCCAACTTCGCTCTGTAGTAAGACACGTCCCCGAATGTTTGTTTAGCAGTCCACCGAAACATCCGAGGCATGCAAGACATCGGCTCATTCAATTCCCTTTTACAGATATGAGGAAAGTGCTCATATATCCAAGTCTGTAAATAATAAAAACATACAAATAATTAATAAAACAATAAAAACATACAAATAATTAATAAACCAATAAAAACATATCAAATAATATAATAAGTATGTAAATTAATATAATAGTACCTGAAAAAGGGATAAATATCCACCGATCTGCCTCGTTGCCGGTAGAGTGCTGTCTCGTAGATAGTCATACAACACAACAAGTGTTGCCGGTCCCCGGGCCTATCTGCCACATGTCTCGAGATCGTGAAATAGGAACAAATATTTAGCAGATACAAGTGTAAAACTTTTATCTGCTAATATCGTACACCCTACTAAATGTAGTAGGTATGCCCTGGCTGCACAATCATATCGGCCCTCACGCAGCTGTGTAAAAAATATCGACTTCAACCACTCAAAGTTGTATGATGGACCTCTGTTAATCCTAGTCTCTGGCACTGCTTCTTCAACGGTCACTCCTAATAATTCCACAGCAGCAGTAATAGCCAGGTCTTCACAGAAATTAGCTGGAGAGGTGAAGAACTCACCACGACATGGGATGCTGAGTAGACCCCTGACATCGTCCAGAGTGATGGTCATCTCACCAAATGGCATGTGAAATGAGCTGGTCTCAGCATGCCATCTCTCAGCAAAAGCAGATATAAGATTACCATCGATCATACTCAGACTACATCGCTGCAGAGGACGTAGTCCGGATATAGTAATCCATCGATCAATCTCAACAGGTAATATAGCTCTAATATCAATAAATTTTGCCTGCTTCTTCCCATTTGAGACGACTTTAAGAGCGCGTCTATCCTGTTTAATTACAATAAATAACAAACAGACAATTTATTTAAATTTTAATAATGAATATAAAACTTAAATATAATAAATTATACTAAAAATATATTAAAATAAATAAATAAATAAATAACTTAATAAATAATCATAATAATAAATAATTAAAATAATAAATAATATTAACTAATAATAAATATTATTAACTAACCTGCCCATTCCAAATTTTAACTGCTGTGTGGTCCTCGTAATTCTTCAAAACAAATAAATCATACGGACCACCAGGAAATAATGGAGCATCAGCATCAGGCAGCTCCTGATCCTCCTGCTCCTGCAGCTCGTGCTCCTGATCCTGCTCCTGCTCCTGATCAGCAATATAATCATCGTGATGCTGATCATGATCCTGATGCTGATCATGATCCTGCTGCTGATCATGATCCTGCTGCTGCTGATATTCCTACTGAATATCTATTTCTTCTATACGCCTTCTTCTCTTCTCAACAGCCGCTCTCCTATTAGACTGCGTAGGCGGCCGAACTCTAGAATGTTCACCACTGGTTCCACTGGTTTTAGCTCCTCTGGTCCTCACTATAAACAATACAATGAAAAAAATTAATCACAAAACGCATAAAAAATAACAAAAATAGAAAAAAAAAAAAAAAAAAAAAAAAAAAAAAAAAAAAAAAAAAAAAAAAAAAAAAAAAAAAAAAAAAAAAAAAAAAAAACTACCGGAAATTTGAAATTTCCGGTGAACTGCCCGGAAATTTCAAATTTCCGGTAGTTCAAAATACATACCGGAAATTTCGTTTGTGAAATTTCCGGGAGTTGTTCCCGGAAATTTGAAATTTCCGGGAGTTGTTCCCGGAAATTTGAAATTTCCGGGAGTTGTTCCCGGAAATTTGAAATTTCCGGTATTGATATATGAACTACCGGATTTTTCAAATTTCCGGAAAAAACTCCCGGAAATTTCAATGAATTTGAAATTTCCGGGAAAAACCAAAAATTCTCACACTCACTTTTTTCCGGAAATTTCAGAATGTGGGGGTGTGTCCAACTTTTGTCAATTTTACTGAATTTGCAGGGGCATTTTAGTCATTTCACACCTTATTTTTTAAAATGGGGGGGGTAGACCATTAAATGGGGGTACGTAAAATAATTTTCCTGTTTTAGTGCTGGGCCAACAAAGTATTACACCTGGAATTAAAAGAGTCCACGTTTGTGTCCTTTCATTTTTATCAAAAAAAGAAACATTAGTATCTTCCCTAACCCATAAAGACAAAAACTTTTGTAGAAGTGTTGCCGTACGGTGGATCTGTGTGTTCAAGAGCAGCTTGCAAGTCATCTAGATTGTGAATTAGAGGAATTTGAATATTCAAGGTGGAATGGTTAGATGGTGTATCAGATGTGTTTCGTTTGGAGAAGATATGTGGAAGATAGGTGGGAGACGGAGAATGGGTTAGGACTTAGGAAGATTATGTACGGTTTGAGCCTCCCATGCAATTCCAATAAAATGGTATGAATTTAAAGGAAATTAATATGTAAATTGGTCTTAAAATTATACGCGTATATGTTGTGAATTGACAAATATATCATTGAAATTGTAAAGTATCAATCAAATTATATGTAACGTTATATATATTTTGATGCGACATTGTAATTGATTACGTGATTTATTCATGTTGATCTTACAACAATGTCATCTTCTTAAAAACGAATTTGACAATAAAATTTTGTTATATCAAAGATAAATTTATTAGTAATTGTAATTGTACGTGCACAAATTAGTCCATAAAAAATTTAAATTTCATCAAAAAATCAATCCATATTATTATGACATTAATGTAAGATCAACGTAGAGAAGTTAAATATTCAATTAAGATGTCACATTATAATATCTAACGACAAAAATTATATATAGACCATTTTGATTACTATTTTACAATTTGAATGATGTATTTGCTTATTCACAAAATCCAAGAACTAATTTGACCGACGCATTTAATTTCAAAGACCAAATTGTCTATTCACTCGAATTTAAGATTGATGTGTGTTGATCACGATCAAAGATGGAACACATTAAGTGGCATACTAGTTAAGTTATAAGGGGATTGAAAACGAAAAACTATATTCATAAACTCTTAGCGTAACTCAACGTCATCATGTTATCCGGATAAAGACACACTTCATGATCCAATTAAGTAATTATGCAACCTCCCCTTTTTAGATCCGTATAGAATGTCACTTCTCCATCACAAACAGTATAGAAAAGTTTAAACAATATTTACTTTTAACACTCTTTTCAACGCTCACTTTCTTGTTAGGTGGAATTTATACATGTCTCACCACTTTATATGAGATACATTATAAAATATTGAGACTTATGAATTTCAACCTCAACCAATAAGAGAGAATATTAAACAAAGAGTGTTAAAGTGAGTGTAGCTAATGCTCCTCAAAAATATATGTTCAGGGTAGTGGATTCAATTTCCCCACATCACTCCCTATTTCCCACTTGGTTTCCGATACAAGTAAGCACCAGTAATTTCCCTGCACTGAATTGTGTCGACATTGAATAAATGTATTGTAAATGTTAGTGGTCACTTAATTTGAAATGAATGCCTATTTTGTAACACTAAATTAAAAGATTTGCAAGCAACAGACAGCATGCTTCTATTTGTCTAATGTATGATCATGAACTAAAAATAAAATGGAGCTCCATAACTATGCTGTCTTCAACGTTTGTAACTTATACTGACTCGTATCTTCCGAGTATAAAATGCCATTGGGAGATAGAAGGCGCAGAAGGGCCATTAAAAACCGAGCCTAATGAACACAATATTTCCCCGTTAGAATATGTTCATGAAATAATACTAGCACTTTATATAAATTCTAGTCCAAGTCTTACCCATTGAAATCCAGCAAGGGAAAACCAACATCCTTGCAAACCATATCTACTACATAAGATCTGGCATGGAGGTAAATTAAGTGTTACAGCAAAATTGGTCAAGCAATATTACTATGTACACATGCAGACCAAGAAAAGGTTGTTACCAATAATACTAAAGCGTTAAAACAGAAGCATCCACTCATTGACAAGCTTAAAAATTTTAGATCCTGCCCAGCCTGCATAAGCCAATATACACAATTAACTTAAAAACATAAAATAAAACTTGTTATATATGCACTAAGTTGCGCTTCTTTGAATGAGTAGTAACAAGAAGCAAGCTGGATAAATAAATTAAATTGTCATGACATCATGAGTTAGTTACATTATGGTCTAACGACCTTAAAAAAGAAAACAATGCGGTTTACTTGAGTGAGTTTAATGCAATCCGCAAAAAAAGAAGCATGCGAGATTAATTTGAGTCCTTAAACATCCAAGACGAGTAAGTTTGTGAGAAGCGGTTAGTAGTTCCATATTCTTTCTCATTTATTCTAGACAAGTTGAAGGACTGTTGAAATTAAAGGGAAATAATGGAAAACAAAGAAATACTAATAAAATGGTATAATTATATATCTTTGTAGAACAGTAATCCAGTACTCCCTCCCTGTTATAGATATAAAACCTGTCATGATAACAACTTGAGCTTCTGGGATAATTGATCCTTGACATGATGCAGAGCTACCAAATAGTTAAGAGTTAGATGCTTATTTTACCCCATTCTACCTAAATAAGTAGGCATATGCATTGTTTAGCGCCTCAAGCGAAAGGCTATTTCATAATGAAACTTGTTAAAAATATAAAACCGTTATGGAACCTATGCCAAACAGATTAGACTTTTCAAGAGGCTTGTTCATTGGCACTCATTTTTCTGCTAAAAATCTAGGTCAGGGAATGGTCTAGTACAACGAGTACGGATCCAACTGAGCAAGTCCACCCACATAAGAAAACTCCTAAAATAATAAAAATCCTAATATTCTAATCTAACATGAGCATACCAGCAATGTTCCCTCGAGACTGACAGTTGCAGGTGTCACCACTAGCGCTAAAAAGTACGGAATCAGCAATCTATGCATCTGCATAATCACAAAAACAAGTTAACCACCAACATAAGCCTTAATTGCAAACCTATGTTCAATTCATAAAGACCTCTGTATTTCCATCAATAATCCAGGCCCCACAAGACAAAGGAGATAATAAAAATTCCCGAGAAATTTAAGAACTGACCTCCTGGATGACCATCTGATCAGGTGTAAACATGTAGGGGAATAACCAAGGAATAGATGTTCCAACAATACCAAAAAACAACCCAAGTATAGCTCCAATAATTACAAGAGACCTTAAAAGCGACCGAGCCTGTCAATATAATAGAAACTCAGGAACCTTTTAATATACATAACAATGTATTGAGAGAATCAGCAATATGGATGATTAAGAAGAAAATAGTATCATTGTTCAAAACTGCCCTTCAAACCAAAAAGAAAGATGATCCACCTATATAATGTAAAATTCAGCTGAGCACAAAAGAGGGCTCTAAAACTAATACTGTATATATGAGGTCGGAGGAGAGATATTTTGAAATCAGTGAATGAGTAATACTAACCTTTGCCAAACTCCTATTTATTCCATACATTAACTCAGGCATAAATGATTGAGCAGTCTGGGATAGAGGTTCACCACATATTGTGCATGTCATGTAAATCTGAATCATGACCTAACATAAGAGTTGAATTGTCAATGATCGTAAGTTTGGTGTTCTGAAAATGTGCAGATAAAGAACAAAGGGATAGATTTACAAAATACAAGACAGGAGTAAAACTAACTTGATGAGCAGCCATTGTATGTGTACCCATTGATGTAGCAAAATATATAAGTAGAGAGTAGAAAGCCACCTAAACATCAGAACTTTCAGTTACATTTAAAAATTGGAGTACTTGAGATAAAGAGGCACAAATATAACAAAATACTTGATTCAACCTTTAACATCAATGAAATAAATACAGGAGCAGCAAGACTAAATATTGCCACAAATTCCTTCCCTGAAGGAATGGAGAAGGCAAATGCATTGTATCCCTTCTCGTTTAGAGTTTGGCTCATCATATATGCAGCAACAACCTGAAAACAGGAAGGGGGTATGAAAGCAGTGCAAATTGATTATTTTAGTACATTGAAAATAGGAAAAACCATACTACCTCCGTCCCTTATTATAAGCACCTACTGTTTTTTCCACTCTTATTAAAAAAAGTTGGTAGGGTAGTTAATGTGTTCATTTTATGTGTTAAAGTTTCTAAAATAATCTTTGTATTTGAATGTGTTAAATTTGATTTTTCATATTCCAAGATAAATTAGTAGTATTAATAAGGGATATATTTGAAGAAAAATAATAAATGTACCTAGTAAATTAAAAGGGTGCTTATATTTAGAGATGTTTTTTTTCCCAAATGGTGCTTATAATTAGGGACAGGGGTAGTATATGATAGCACTAACTAATTATGATGTGTGGAAAAATACTCTCAAGTATTATTCAATTGTGTGACAGAGTACAAAATACTAATATATGGACTAAGCTCTAACTAATGGGCCAGATTAAAAAGCTAATGTTTACATAATATGTACCAACAACAATTATTACTTATTTACAACAGGATGTATATGAGTTTGTTCAGCATACTTGTGATGCCAGTGTAGCCCATGCAGCGCCGGCAATCCCATAGCCTAAATAGGTGCACAGAATTATATCACCAATTCCATTTATAATACTGGCAGCAGCTAATGCCTTCAAGGGTCCCCAAGAATCTTTCATACCAAGACTGTGTGAAAGAGTGTGGATATCAAGAATATGAATTAAAAGGGAACCCAATAGCTATAATATTATTATATTTTAAAATCACAAAAAGCAACAGTCTACTAAATATTACATTAACTCTTCTCAGGGTAACAAAAACTTTGCTCAAACAGTTCAAAGAACAATTTAGGCATTAAGAGTTGAGAGAGGATAACTTGCACTTTCATTTTAAATATAAAAAGCAAATGAGATATCATCAACATAAAGCAGGCAGTGTTGAGTGACAAAAGGAGCCTTGCTATCTGAGAAATGTGATAGCGATCAAATTTTGGCAAAGAGTTTATAAGTATTAAGACAAACTTTACCAAATTGAACAACATTCCAAAAGAGTTGATATAAACTAAAATAGAATGTGGAGAACCATATCTCAGATTGACATAAAACTTTGCAAATTGCAACAGCTCATTTTATAAAGTCATACAAGAGAAATAAGTAGTATATTTGCACCTTGCACTTTGAGCAACCGATCCAACAAGTAAAGAAGGCCAAGCCAAGCCTCGAATCTAACACCAAAATAAATTCAGTGTGACTAAATCAAGCAGAGGATGATAGATTATTTATTTCTCACCATAAATTATATTATGATTTCTTGAATTTTATTAATTACAATCATAATTTAAATTGAAGGATAGGAATCAGAAGAAAGAAAACCTGGACATAAGTATTAGCTGCGGGTACTATATGTACATTCTTGGGTCCAGTAAAAGCTGCAAAAGGCATAAATAGAAAAATTCATCAGTCATGGGGTTGGCTCTGTTACCTTTCATGCATAATTAGTGAATTATTATTATCCCAAAAGAAGGACACAACTAGATTGAGCTCTCATTTTCAATACCCGCGAGCGTTGTTGCACCAAATAACCTTGTGAACAAAAGCATCACCAAGCCACATGCAAACCCAATAAAAAGCAAGACAGATATGTGATGCTGCACTTCCTCCCTATCCTACACAAACATATTTACTCATGAAAGGCAGTGCAATAAATCCTAAAGTTCAGTGTGCATAAAGTCATGGATGTGATATATAATGACAATGCCAAGGTCCTCTGTGTGTTATATACACTTCCATTGTAACAATACATGCACTCATACATTACTTTCGATGTTATCCCCAGCTTTTGTCATTGTTGTTTTGGATGTATATGGATCGCTTCTCTTATATAATTGTCATTTCCCCAATTCTAGCCAATAGAAGATCAACCACTCACTTGAATTCTAACAATCTTTCCATCGATTGTGAGTCTTCGACATCACTATACTTGCATCACAGAACAAACAATACAGCATGGCGCCTGACTCCACCGCTTGGAAGACTTTTGATACAAGGATGCACTCTCACTCTCCCATCAAGTTAACCAGCTCTGATCTCACTTGTTAGAGTCCATAAAGCATAGGGGTCAACAAAAGACTAAGTGTAAGTTTGGAATGGCAGTAAATTTGGGTGGGTGGATAGCTCAACTGGTTTGAGCTAAGGGAGTGGAGGACCCGGGTTCAAACCCGGATGAAGGAAAAAATTCTAATATAACAAACTAATTACTAACTTTGGGCGTTTCAAAAAAAAAATAAAAAATCCAGTCAATCCAAAAACGCACTAAAACACCACATCTCTGCACAAAGCCTCATAACATTGCTCATATGAGTCACCTCACTTATATATAATTAGCTAATTTCCAATCAATGTTGAACTAATACTGACTATGTTGAAGAATACATATTCATCAATATTGTCTATCCCATAAAACAAAAACTAACCTGTTTAGCAAGGGCAGTAGCAACCATATTTGAAGTAGCAATAGACAGAAACATGAACGAGTAGCTCAAGTAATCACAAAAAACAGTAGCAGGACCTGCTCGTATGAAACCAAATTCATATGCATCATACATTATTATTATTTATTAGTACACACTTTTTATTAAAATTATACAAAAATTAAACTGCGAATGAATGTGATAAAAAAAAAATACCTAAAGCAGCAAGCTCAATTGAACTTCCCTGACCAACAACTGCAGTATCAATGAGACTCATCAACGGCCCACATAACCAAAGCCCAATAGCAGGCCCAGTAAACAAAACGATTTCCTTCATCTGAATCCATAGACTCTGTTCAAGCAGTTCCTTCACTTCTCCTTCATCTTTGTTCTCTTCGTAGCAGTCGCTGATTTGGTTTCTATCTTCGGATTCATCAGTGACATCGTGATTTTGAACTACGCGAGGTGTTAGGAACTCAAAGCGACGGTGTTTCGACACTGTAGCAATGGATTGGTATGTTGAATGGGGGATAGTGGTGTTCTTGAGAAGGGAAGGTGAGTGGCGGGTTGAGTGTGATATGAGGTTGGGGTTTTTTAGAAGAGAAGTGTGATAGAAATGTAGTGAGAGTTTGTGTGACATTTTTGTTGTGTGGAAGGAAGAAGAAGAAGAAGGCAATGGTTTCTTCTTCTTCTTTCCAATGGCAATGAAATTGTGGATCGATGACAGAGAAAGAGAAAGGAAACGAGTGGTTGTAACGTTGAAATCCGCGGGAATGATGATTAGACCTCGATTTTTATTTTTATTTTTAATTTTACACAATAAAACCTATAAACCCCTCGTGTTCTAAAAAAAAATAAACCCTCTTGTAGAATTTTGAAAAAAAAAAAAAAATTGATATTTTTAATTGAGTTAAATATTGGAAAAGAAAAAAACACCACCTAAAAAATTCACATATGTAAAAATAAGAGTATGAATTTGAATTCTCACATTAAAATATGACTTCCTTTATTCTCTTATAAAAATATAAATAATGCATGGTCAAATAAACAAATCATGCAAAAGAAATATATCTTTTTGTAAATCATCCAAAAGGAATATATCTTTAAGTGATTCACAAAGGTATTAGTGGATCTAGTGTTAATTTTATGCATTAGTTAACTTTTTCTTAACCAATAGAGCAAGAATTGTCTTTTGGCTCTTATGATTCGATCGAGCTTATAAATAAAATCGAGTTGTTTTCAAACAATAATAGAGTAGAGTTCAAGTTTAAAAAAGGTTTTTAACGAACTTGAGTCAAGTTTTTAGTTTAACCAATTTTTATTAACTCGACTCATTTTCAATTCTATGCCTCAAGCCAAGGTTCCTCGTTGTTTTTCATAGTTGGAGTTGCCACATCCATATTATGTAAGCTCCCTAAAGGCTTTGACGATGGAGACTCATCTGAAATCTAATAACCATGTTTAAGATAGATGAATTGTCCCATGAAGATAATGAATAGTATAGAGGACAAGATGTTCAACATAATGTTACTGCAAAAATCAGTGATTTGATTGACTGAGATTCAACACAATGCGCATGAAGATTGCTAAGGAGAAGGCGACAAATAGGAGTGTCAAAACAAATTGAGCCCAATGGACCAACTTGTTTAACCTATTATTTTAGAAAGAACAAATTGAGGTTGAACTTTACCACTCTAGTTGATTTGCATTACTTAAACTACTTAAAAAAATAGGTAGTGGAAGGGAGAGACGGGTTGGCATGTCACGTCAATTTAAAACAAACACTAATTTATTTACTAACTCAATTATTATTTTTAAGTGTATTTTCTTGTTGCAACCAAATAAACACATGATATTACTACTTATATAATGATTGTTCGATTTCGTTTAATTTAGTTGACTAATTTTGAAGTTTTTTCTATTTTAACATTTAACTCGCCTAAGATCAATATTTTTCATTTGTTTTAATTTTTGTTTGTGTTATTGACGGATCAACCCATCGACAAACCAACCTGTTGAAGAAAGGGCGTGAGATGTTGGTTAAAACCCACTTATCTAAGTTGGTCCACATCACCTCTTTTAGATGGATTGATGAAGGGAAGAGCCAAAACGGAGTAAGTCTACTCGTTTTTCTAGCCTTAGTGACAACTTTTACAGTAATAGAGAAGTCCAAGACGATGAATTTTAGAATTGCTAAGTGAAACTATCTTATTAAATATTTTTGCCAACCAGTTTCGATGGAGAAAGGAAATGTGATTATTTGCACCAAAGTTGAGGTGTCTAGTGACGATAAAGTATCTCTTGAAGGCAAAAATTCTAGAAGAATGAGATAAATTAGACATATAGACTTTTTTTAAAAAACATTCATAATCTCTACAGCTATTTTAAAATTTTAGTATTTTAATGGTTAGAATCGGTTGCAAAATGATAAATAGGCATTACGGCGAAATGTAACGGCGATTGGCGATCAAATTTTGTGATTACTGCGATCTTGGACGGAGACCTATGTCTTAATTTTGGGGGATTTATCATATTTGTCTCAACTTCTCTCATAAGGATCTTTAATGCCTAATTTCTTTGGTGAGTGTTTGGTATTTGATGCGATTAGGATCCTAATCTGCATTATTTGAATTCTTGATTTGGGGCTCCTTGCTTTATGCGATTCTGCTTCCATTTTCTTCTGCTTTTTGTCTTATAATGTGGCCTGAATTCAATGAGGTTGGCTTTGGTTATGGTTGTGTGTAAGAATAATTAAAATTGGTTGATTGTGTTTTGTTTAATTGTTTCGGATCCACCTTGACTTTGGTAGAGGGTGTCTTGCTAATCCATCCATATGTGGGAAACGACTCAATTGTTATTGCTTGAGCTGGCTATGCATCATTGTTTTTTACATGCCTGGTTAAATGAAATAGTAGCTTTTACTTGGATTTGTTGGGCTGGCATAGCATATTTGACTCTGCTACTCTTAAATTTGAAGGATTCTATCTGATACACATAATAAGATGGGATATTCCAGCTTTCATACAATCTGAATGGCTACGATTCTAGAAGATTTAGCAGGCTGGTTGGTATCTCTATATAAACCTAGTCGTGGGAAGGAATACTCAACCAATTTCCACTCAAAAAAACAACTTACAACACCTATAACTTGAGTAATATGGCAGGTCACAACTATGAACATGAGGAAACAATTACTATGCGATTGGGGCTCTCCACCTAAACAACGACGAGTTTGAACACTATATAGTTTGGAAATTATTGACAGTGATTCGTTTTCCGATCATGAAGGATAGACTTGTGTTGGTATGACATCCAATGAAAGGGGTTACCATTTCGTCTCTTGATGACAACAAATTTTTGTTCCAATTTTTTCATCCTTGGGATGTGACAAGGGTGAACAAAGAGGGACTTTGGTTTTTTTATAACCATGTTGGTGACCAAAAAGCTAGCAGTGGGGGACTATCCACTTTCTGTGCCTCTTGATATTATTGAAATGTGGGTTCAGGTTTTCAATATCCCTTTTGGATATATGAAGGAAGAAGTTGGAATCACTGTTGGGAACTATATTGGCAAGTATCTTGCTTTTGATGATTCAAATTATTGGGGTCCTTGGAGAGCTTACATGCGAATTTGTGTTGCCATCGACACAACAATCCCCTTAAAAATGGAGTTAACGATTATAGCAGTAAATGATGACTCTTTCACCGTAAGCTTCAAGTATGAGAGACTTGGCACTTTTTGCTTTATGTGTGGCACTTGGGGAGACTTCCTCAAATAAGATTTCAAAAAAGCAAGCATGGGAGGTGGTAATGAGTGGCTCAAAGAGGTGGCCAAGGCGCCTCCATAATCACCTAATCATCACAACATAGTTGATGGTCGAACTGATGCAAATTCGAGTTCTTCTAGTGTCCAAAATATAGGTACAATCAACACTACTAGTTCTTGGTTGAGCATGATTTTGCCGCGTCAATTTAGTGGTCAAGATCAAGGCATTAAGGGTCACAAACAGGGTGTGATGAATTTAAATTGTGAGCATATGTTGCTGCCAGGTTCATTCAGCACTTGTGGGCAGCCTATGGCAGGGAAGATTTTTGCCAATTCTCTACAAATTGTTAAGGCATGACTTATGAGAACTGATGAGGGTAACACTGCACCCAAGAAATGAGTTCGAAATGATGTAACTACTAATTCTCATGAAGCTGAACAAACAAGTTTGGTTATAAACGAAGACATAACGATGAGTGAGGGCAAGTTTGTCGTAGGAGCTGATGGGGTTAACCATGCAATTCCTATATATTTGAATCCTCTTTTTCAAAAAAAATGTTGTAATGGCGGGTACTGTTAAGCAGACCTACCAAGAGAAATGAGTATTATTAGTTGGAACTGTCGAGGTCTGGGTAACCTGAGAGCAGTTCCAAATTTAAAATACCTTGTTCAGAATTATAATCTGGACATTATCTTTTTGTATGAAACTTTGGTGAACTTGAATAAAATTGAAGAATTAAGAGTTTTGCTTGGTTATGATTTTTGTTTTTCTACTAATAGAGAAGGTCGAGGGGGGAGGCATAGCCATGCTTTGGTGTTTATCTTTTCCTTGTGTCGTTATTGCTTTTTCAACCAATCATATTGATGTTGAGGTGGAGGAGAGTAGTGTTGGGCGATGGGGGTTGACGGGGTATTACAGTTATCTTGAGAGTCGTTGTCGGAGAGATGCTTGGAATATGCTACGTAACCTTGCACATGTTTCTAATTTACCTTGGTGCATAATTGGGGATTTTTAATGACATCTTGTCTTTAGATGAGAAAAAGGGCAAAGTGATTCGAGAACAGTGGTTGATAAATGGCTTCCGACAAGCAGTGTTCGACTCTGAGTTGAGTGATGTGCATATGGATGGCTATCCCTTTACCTGGTTTAAGAATTTGGGAACAGAACAGGCCGTGGAAGAACGATTGGATCGTGCTTTGGCTAATTCTTTATGGCATCAAATTTTCCCTAATGCAAACCTTGTCAATCTAGTAGCTCCAGTTTCATATCATTACTCTCTTTTACTGCGATGTGCGGGAAGAAGACCAACCAATTCTAATTCTCATACTTTCAAGTTTGAAAATGCATGGTTACTGGAACCTAAATTTGATGATTTTGTTCGATCACGGTGGATTTCTAACTTCGTCATAAACTTCGTCAAGAAATCGCACAATGTAAGAAAACACTAGAAAGAGAGCTTGAATTGGGCAGCAACGCAAATGCAGAAAGGTTCACTTATTTGAGGAAGTGATGAGAACATAGAAAGCATAATCAAGATCAAAGAAAGCAAAGTATCCTCTAATAACTTGATAGTCACTTTATTTGAAGCAAGTACAACTCATGAAGAATTGAAGCCCAAGATAGTCAATTGCTTAATCCAAATTGAAGAAGTTAAGGAATAAAGGTTTCATCTATGTGTTATCAAATTTTAATATTAGTTTTAATTAAAGTAGTAAACTGGATCAGTAAGAAATTTGGATCTAATTGTAAAAACTAGAGTTAGGCCAAATTTAGAGAACTTGTAAGGAGGTGTCACTATAAAAGACAAACCCTTATTTTATTCAAGGAGATTTTGAGTATTATTTTTGTGAGGCTTTGCTCTCTAGAGTTCTTGAAAGAATTCACTTTGAACTTATCAAGGTTGTTAATCCTTGTGGCGTTCTTTTTTGGCTTATCAATTCCTAGATTGTGGCGCCGTCTTGTTCTTGGTTCGTTGGCTGAATAATAATTTTGAGTTTCCTTTACATCAAACCCTATTACACAAAATTCTACCAATTTTCGTGTTCAGTAACCTACGATCATATCTCGAGTTCTACATACTTGTTTTCAGTGATTCAACAGCCTAACTTGCGTTACAGAACGTCATCTTTCACCTCGTTTTGGAATCGTTCGATTCTGAGTTTCGTAGCTTCGGTTATCGCGTTCTCCAGCAAAGCGTGATTTTGACTGCAATATGTAAGTTTCCAACCTAGAACGATCCTTAAAATAATTCCTGACAAATAGGATCATATCATTTGGTACCAAAGCTTGTCTCTAAGTTTAAAATTGTGTAAAATTTTGTTTGTGCATTTTTTTGGTGAAACATAAATTACTAGTTGTGTTGCTTTTGTTTGAATTGTGTCGTTAGTTACTTTATTTGTGTGTTGTTGGTACTTGAAGAAATAATACAAAAAAAACGTTGTTGTGTCGTTAAAAGTACTGCACACTACCTGTTTGACAAAATTCCTAAGAGTATTTTTCAATCACATTACTGTTGTTTTGTGTTACGTTGCTTTCTTCTAACCAATTTTGGCTTCAATATGTTCTTGTTGATTCAATTAAGAACTTGAAGAGAGTAATTGAGTGGAAAAAGGCAAGAGAGATACATTATAGAAAAAGCCTAAGTTGAGTGAAGCACGAGTGACAAATTCAAGAGTGTAAACACGTGAGCTGTGTTGTGAGGTATTTTTCTTTCACTTTTGTTTGTTTGTTATTTAAAATATGATAGGAATATGTGGTGATGATAGCTCTCCTCAATGGGGAAACAACATATTGTTAGTGGGGGCTATAATTGCTCAAATGCAAAAGATGTTGAGGGAGCGTACTGAAGATTTACATGCCAGAATTGAGCAGTTAGAGGATCAAGAAAATCATGGTGATGATATGAGGTATGCAAAAGAGAAAAGACATGTAGGATATAAAAATGAGGATCAAGAAAAAGAAGAAGTATATCATATCATCAATATATTCGAGATTTTGTATTGGATCCGGAGTATGTGAAATATCTGTACGAAAATGGATATGCAAAGAGAAAAATTATGGTAAAGTTGAAAGTCTTTTTAAATAAGAGAGTGAGGTGAACGAAGCAATGTTAGTGCTTTAAGGTGATTATTCAAAGGTTCCTCAAAAGGATGCTTACAAGGAAATTATTGAGTCACCATTTTTTTGTGATGAAGAGAGTGTCCATGAGACTCAACTTGCTTTGAAGCCTTTGCAAATACAAAGTAACATATTGTTTGCCACAAATTTCAATCCAAAGAAGGTAAATTTGGTCATGAATATCAACTTCAAAAGGTATACCTTTATCCCCATCATTAGAATTTCTTACCCTTACTATAAATGTGATAAGATGTTAATTGTTCAAGATGGAAATGTGTGTCACCGACTTATCACATTTGGTGACTTTTCCAAATTTCCATTTGACCCCGGTGGATATGATGAGCTTGTGGTTTATTTGGATTATTTCTTCATGTACGATATAATGGAGCTTAAATTCGTGGTCGAATTTCTTCAAGAAGGAGAGAATGATGAGGACATAAAAAGCATAATCAAGATCAAAGAAGGCAAATAATCCTCTAAATAACTTGATAGTCACTTTATTTGAAGCAAGTACAACTTATGAAGAATTGAAGTCTAAGATAGTCAATTGTTTAATCCAAATTGAAGAAGTTAAGGAATAAAGGCTGTATCTATGTGTTATCAAATTTTAATATTAGTTTTAATTAAAGTAGTAGACTAAATTAGTAAGAAATTTGGATCTAATTGTAAAAACTGGAGTTGGGCCAAATTTAGAGAACTTGTAAGAAGGTGCCACTATAAAAGGCAAACCCTTATTTTATTCAAGGAGATTTTCAACATTATTTTTGTGAGGCTTTGCTCTCTAGAGTTCTTGAAAGAATTCACTTTGAACTTATCTAGGTTGTTAATCCTTGTGGCGTTCTTTTTTGACTTATCAATCCCTAGATTGTGGCATCATCCTGTTCTTGGTTCGTTGGTTTAATAATAATTTTGAGTTTCCTTTACATCAACCCCTAATACACAAAATTCTACCAATTTTTGTGTTCAGTAACCTACAATGATATCTCGAGTTCTACATACTTGTTTTTGGTGATTCAACAGCCTAACTTGCGTTTTGGAACGTCATCTTTCACCTCGTTTTGGAATCATCTGATTATGAGTTTCATAGCTTCGATTATCACATTCTCCAGCAAAACGTGATTTTGACTACAATCTGTAAGTTTCCAACCTAGAACGATCCTTAAAGTGATTCTTGACAAACAGGATCATATCAGGAAGCAAATGATTGCATTGCTAGTCAAAGAAGACACTTTTTAGCAACAACGAGCTAAATCATTTTGGTTGAAGGAAAGGGACCTGAACACTAGATTCACATCCAGGCGCAAGGTAAATCGAATTCTCTTTCTTAAGGATGATAATGGGAACTGGCTCACCGAACATAGTGAATTATGTCTTATTGCTAGAGACTATTTTACTACTCTTTGTCAGAACACACAAAGTGTTCATGCTCCTATTTTGAATGCCTTTTCACCTGTTATTGATGCGGAAGATAATGATAAGTTGCTTTCTCCCTTTCTCATAAAAGAATTCAAAGAAGCTGTTTTTCTATGGAGGCAGATAAGTGTTTGGAGCCCACTATTTTGAACCCATGATTTATCATCATTTTTTGTCTTTGTGTGGTAATGAAATTTTTCAACAATTTTGTGTCTGACTTCTGACCGAGGTATTTCCTAGTACACTAAATATAACCAATATAGCTCTAATTCCAAGAGGTGACGAACAGAAGACCATGAAAGATTGCCAGCCTATAGCTCTATGTAATGTGATTTATAAGATTGTGGCAAAGGTTCTTGCAAACAGATTAAAACATGTTCAACATAAATGTGTATCTGATAACCAATCAGCTTTAGTGCCTAATAGGTCCATCCTTGACAATGCAATGGCAGCACTTGAAATTGTTCTTCACATGAAAACTAAGAACTGTGGTAGAGTTGGTGACGTCGCATTGAAACTAGATATTAGCAAAGCTTATGACCACATTGATTGGGGTTACCTTCGAGAGGTGCTGACTACTTTGGGTTTTGCAAACCAGTGGGTGAATTGGGTTATGCTTTGTGTCGAGTCAGTAAAGTACAATGTCATAGTGAAAAATGATTGTGTTGGTCCTATTATCCCAATAAGAGGTCTCCGACAAGGTGATCCATTGTCGTCGTATCTATTCATCTTATGTGTTGAAGGTCTCTCGGCGTAAATAAAAAAGACGAAAAGTCGCGATGACCTCCATGGAGTCAAAGTGTGTCAAAACGCCCCAGTTATTTCACACTTTCTATTTGTAGATGATTCCTTCTTTAGAGCATCTATAAGAGAAGCAGAGACTATGAAAAATATTTTGTCTGTTTACGAAGCTACGTGGGGTCAATCTATAAATTTGCAAAAATCTAAAGTGTTTTGTAGTAGAAATGTGATGGAGACTTGAAGGGAAGGATTATAGACCTTTTAGGAGTGCACTCGGTATTAGGAACTGGAAAATACATGAGACTACCTTCAATGATTGGTATAAGTAAAAAAAAATACTTTCAGATTTATTAAGAACAAAGTTTGGCGGAAGATCAATTGATGGAGTAGTAAAAGTCTATCCCGGGCGGACCGAGAAGTCTTAATTAAATCCGTTCTCCAAGCTATTTAGTCCTATGTAATGAGCATATTTTTGCTACCCCTGTTTTAGGGGATGAGATTGAAAAAATGATGAACTGATTTTGGTGGGGCAAAAATGGAGGACATGCTAGAGGCCTCAATTGGCTCAAGTGGGACAAGCTCGCAATACACAAATATGATGGATGTATGGGTTTTAAAAACATCAGTGCTTTCAATCTATCCATGCTTGGTAAACAAGGATGGCAGTTGTTATCTAACTCGGACAACCTTGTCACTCGTCTCATCAAAGCTAAATAGTTTTTCCCAGAGTGATTTTTTGTCTACTAACTTTGGTCACAATCTAAGTTGTGTTTGGAGTGCTAAACCGCTTCTGTATGCGGGGTCTTGGTGGAGTATTGGAAACAAATCTCATATCCCTTTGTGGAATAACAATTGGCTAAGCGATGGGCCAAACCTTGTTAAACCACCAGGTGGCCTAATCAGCATGCAAATGCTTGTGTTGATAGTTTGCTTATGTCTTGGCATAAAGAATGGAATAAACCCCTTTTTAATACAATGTTTGATCCTAGCACCGCTCAAAAGACTCTCATAACACCTCTTTTTGACTCAGTGAGAGAGAATACCATAGTCTGGAAAGTCGATTCTTGTGGCATGTATACTGTCTGAAGTGCCTACAAGTTTTGCCTGAATGACTTCATTGATACTTCAATTTTCAAAATGGCAGGCAGTTGGAATCTAATTTGGAAGTTAAAGGTACCACCAAAGGTTAGCGGAGAATTTGTCGGAACTGTCTTCCTATGCGCTCAAGACTACATGATAAGGGTGTCAATTGTCCTGATCATTGTGTTTTGTGTGATGATGGTGTCGAAGACAGTTTGCATGTCTTCTTTTTCTGCAGGAATGGTAGGAATTATTGACAATAATGTAGTTTTAGAGATATGGTGCAAGCGGCCATTGTTGGAGCAAACTCAACTACAATTGTGATTTTTGCTCTTTTTTAAGACTTGATCATACCCAAGTGGCCTGAATGGCAATGATCATGTGGAGTCTGTGGCAACAACGAAACAATCACATATTGCACAACATCATTGAGAATCCAATGCAAGTCATCAATTGCATTATGCAGCTACTAGAAGAGTGGAAGTTGGCACAAAATCTACAACAACGACGAAGGTCAAATGATATAATTAACTCATCCACCATTTGGCTCAAACCCAACGGTAGAAGGTATAAATGTAATGTAGATGTTTCTTTCTCTAATTTCTCCAATCGTGTTGGCATTGGTATTTGTATTAGAGATGACGGAGGACATTTTGTTTTGGCTAAACCAGAATGGTTCACACCCATCTGCTCAGTAACTGAAGGAGAAGCACTCGGATTATTAAGTGATTTAAAGTGAGTCCATGATCTTCAACTTACATCAATGGATTTTGAATTAGATTCAAAGAGTGTTGTGGATAGTTTTTATTCAATCAAGGAAAACAAGACCGAATTAGGTGCTATTGTTTCTGATTGTCGAGTTATTTTTCATTTTCATTTTAGAAACTCCAGAATTGAGTTTCTTAAGAGACAAGCAAATGAGGCGGTTCATGCGCTAGTAACGGTAGCCACATCTATCGTTAGTCTTCATATTTTTATTGATATTCTAAATTCTATTCATGATATTATTATTAATAAAATGCAACAAGCACTTTTGAGTAAAAAAGATAAAAAATAATTGGCTGCATAATATATCCTCTTTATCTCCAAAAGCGCGAAGTGTGAATAAAATCATAACAATTTAAAAAATTTATTAGAAAAATGTGATCACCCAAAACAAAATATCAAATACCAACATATAAATATATAGTTTTCTTAATATCATAAACATATTAATTTAAAATCATTAAAACAAATTAATAATTTGCTCTGATGTCAAGAACCAAAAACAACTACAAATTTATAGAATTAGTGGATATATAAAGTTGTATTGAATAAATTTTAGTTGTTATAAGTTTTTAAAAATTTGTTTTAATTCCGGTAAAAAAACTTTTTTTTTTGTTTCATTATCATGTACGCATTTTTAATTTCTAGTAGAATATCAACATATATTTTTTAATGATTTTTTTCAAATATGTTAAGTACAATAAAAAAAAAGTACTTCCACAAAAATTTAGAAATTTTTTATTTGGGATGAATTGAATATGAATGTTTTAAATATTATAAACTCAAGATAAAAGTAACAAAAGTATATATATAAATCGAATTTTGAACACATTTTTTATGTACTAACTTTTTATAATTGTAAATATGATTGCTAAAATATGATTCAAAAATATTTGGTGACATTCTAACATAGACTAAAACTACTTGCATAGTAATTTTTTAATGACTAAAAGTAAAAAAAAGATGCAATTTTACGAAATTTTATAGAAAATAAAAATTCATTTGACCTATAAAATTTAAGTGTAAATGCTAAAAAAATTGTTTAAAAGAGTCCAAAAAAACTATTTTGTTTAAAAAGTTTATTAGTTTGTTAGAGTATTCACATCACAAAGATGTTACATTTTGTTTACCTCAGCATAAGTACGAGTATGATATCAGTATTAGAAATCAGTATAGGTACGAGTATGATATCAATATAAGATATTGGTACGAGTATCAGATACATCATTTTATAAACAATTAAGGTACATATATTAAATTAAAAAAATGAATTTTGTGATTTTTTTTTAAATCCAGTACAAGTAACATTACGTGATAAGTACTCGATATAAGAATTCATACTTAGTAAGCTTCGCTTTAGCTATACTTATTCTATAACAATAATGGTGACTAAAATTAGAATAAATGTTCTTGCAAAAGTGACATTTAGAAAATGGAAAAGTCGCTGATAGAAATATAGAAGTTGGCCCACTACAAGAAAACAAAATCTAGAAATATAGAAGTTGGCCCACTACAAGAAAATAAACTTAGATGGGTTAAAAGCCCTCTTAAAAGAAAATTTTACTTATACTTCTATAATTATATATTTATTTCACATTTTATACAAACTACTTATTTTACTCTTTTTTATCAAAAAAATAAAAGTATAAAAATTATTCCACCTCTACTATCTTTAATTGTATTTTGAAAAATTTAAATTTTTAGTTTTCTGAAACATAAAAGTGGTCCAACAAATTTAGGATTTTAATTTTTTAGAATTTTTTGTGTTTTTAAAAAATTCAACCTTTATATTTTTCGAAACACATTTGTGTATTGGAAAACTTAAAATAAGTTTATAGGGACACAATATCTGACAATTTTTTTTATTTTGAATTTTTTTTCATTATCGATAAATTTTCCGTAAGTTTTTCAGTTATGTAATTTTTGTTGTTATTTTTTTCTTTAAAAAAATGGTTATGTTATGTGTTTTGAAAATTATGAAATTAAGTTTTTAGAAAAAATAAATGTGTTCTAAAATATTTAGAGTTTAAATTTTTCGAAAACTCAAACTTTAAGTTTTTTTTTTTTTGAAAAATGGTGATTTATGGTTTTTATTTTTAAAAAATTAAGGATAAAACAAGGTTTCTATTAAAATGTGGAGTACAAATATAATTGTGGTGGTATAAGATAAAAATTTCCTCTAAAAAATATAAAAGTTCTCACAAAACTGTAATTAGTTGTAGTCATAAGTCACCGCTTTTTATCTCTTCACACACATCTAAAGTTATCCCTAAAAACAACTCTTGTAGATTGTGGGGTTAAATTACTGCTAAAAGATCTAGTTTGTGGTGATTAAAACCACAGTTAAATGAATGGGTATTTTGTTAAAAAATCCAATTATTTTAATCTCCACCATTTTTAAAATAAAATAAAAATTGAAAAAAGGAAAAAATAAAAGAAAGAACAAATTGTGAAGAAAGAAAGAGCGAAAAACTTAGTTAAAAAATGTGTAAAGAAATAAAATGTGAAAAAAGAAAAGGTGTGATGAAAAATATAGTAAAAATGTGTGAAGAAAATAAGAGTGGAAAAAAGAGTAAAAAAAATAAGAGTAAAAGATTTGTATAAAAAATTGTGAAGAAATAAACATTGAAAATATATGTGAAAAAAGAAAAGAAATAGTGGAAAAAGTAGTAAAATCAGAGTGGAAAACTTTAGAGAGGAGAAATGTGTGAATAAGTGAGTTGAACAAAGTAAATACAACATGATATATGAAGCAAATTGAATTTGGAAGAGCAAGTTACTTCCTTCTTACTTTTTAACTGGATCGTAGACATGTGTGATGTCACTACAAAAAAAAATGACTTATCGTGACACACAAAGTGTGCCACTAAATGTTAAAAACTGTAAGTAAAGGTCAATAATACTTTGAGTGACACCCAAATTAAGTGTCAATTTTAAGAGGGCGTCTTGCTACACTTTGAGGACTCTCACTCCATGTTCAGAAGATTGTCACTACATGTTTTTTATTTCTATCTACAGTAATGACTGTCACTAAAAACTAGATAAATATAAGTAAAGAATTAATTTATTCCTACGGTATTGTCTGTCACTAAAACCTAGAAAAATATAAATAAAAAATTAATCTATGCCTACGGTATTGTCCGTCACTAAAACATATTATTATTCATTAAATTAAATTGATTTTATTTTATCTCCCTACTAATTGTAATTTTAAATTATTAATACCAGTAAATTAAATTTAAATTTCTAATTTATTTTTATTAACTAATGCCATTGAAACATACAATAAAATATAATTTAATTTTACTAATTCTATTAAAACATACAATAAATAGTTATTTTGCTCTAAAAGATTCAATAAACTTTCAACAAAAGTCAGAATGAGTTTCTTAACATTTATTGTGATAAATTGCAAACTAATTTCATAAAGAACAATACTCATCTTCCTAAACAAAATATTTGAGGCGTGACTGTGAAAAATAAAAGAACAATAACATTCTCGATATTTTATCTAACTGCAAAAAAATATATCTCACTCTTAAACTTTTTTCTAGTTGAAGGCGCCATGTGAGTTTCTCCACTCGTTTTTCAAGCTTATCCTTTGCCTCTTAAGTGTGCCAATTTCTCTTGCAGCCTAAAGCAAATGGAAACATATCAACTGAGAGTAGAGAGAAACACAAAAATCAGGAATAAGAAAAAATGAGGCTGCTTAAATATTAATTGATGAGTCATATTGAAGCAACTTAATTTTTATATATGAGGTTCCTAAGTTTGGAACTTACCATTTTCATGTTCCTAAGTTCTTTTCTGGCTACACGCCCTCTCCATCGGCATTGTGCCCTAAGCCAAGTGATGTGAAAAGAAGCAAAGCCTCAAACCATTCTCAAAAGCAGAATTATGCTTTGTTGTGGGAGTTTGATATGATGATGGCATAGAATGAACACGGACGGTCCTCTCCAGATCTGATCGAGCAGCCTTTTCTTTTTCTATTTCCTGGAAAAAACGAAGTGCTTGATTTAGGAACTTGAAAAACAATATTCCCCATGGTTCTAATAAGATGGATGGAATTTAACATTGTTACCAGAAATACCATATCCGATCAATTTTTTGTTTTCATTTTCAAATTGATATGGTCAAATTTCTTAGCAAAGTTCGATAGCCAATCGAAGCCACGCATTCTGATAACTGAACACTATTATCATTTTTTATGAAAAAAAAAAAAAAGTTGCAAAAACGATAAGGATTTGCATGTCCCACAAAACACTTGTGAAAACATATTAAAGAAATTTGAAAGTCAACCAATAATCAATATGTGTGTATCGTAGGATACAATTTGTGACCTTATCTACATCAATAACATCCAGCTTATTAAAGAGAGCCAGCACCTGCACAACACTCAGTGTATACAAGATGTGTGGATCATGTCCAACATTTCCACCAAATCCCCCTTCAAAACAACACACATCTCATAAGATAAGAAATTATCTGCATCACTAATTACAAAAATTCTAATTCTCAAAGTGAACAACAGCCTGACTCGTGCTGACAACTCACGATCCATGAAACAACCTCATCAACATCCAAGGTGTCAAGCTTTCCCAGAAGATCCAGGGTAGTCAATCCACAGTATGCTCCATTCATCCTCAGATGTTCCATTACCACAGATTCGAAACTATCTTTCTTCTGGAAAACAGAAAAATTGAAATTTAAGACGCCAAGTATTTTAATTAAACATAAAAAATATATAGTTACGAATTAATTCACCAATTCAAGATAATATCCTTGTTTTCTTTTGGAAAGAAAAAATTGATGGATGAGAAGCAAACCTTTTCAATTGATAGAATATATCGAACATGTTTCTCAGCGGCCAGCTCTCCCATCTCTGAAGCAAGAAAGCAACCATATCAGATTGTCGCCGGAGAGCAACAGATGACGAAGATGAAATGATGAACCGGAGCGGTGGAGAAGGGAGAACGCCGCGGGGAACGGTCGCATGTGATTGAGAGTGAGATGGAGATTTCTTGCAGTTACAGGAATGACACAGTTACACAGTAAGGGGTTTTTCATACATGGTTTCATATAATTAAAAGATAAGAGCAATTCAATGCAAGAAGAAACTGAGAGTTTCATATAACATTGATATCACTTAATGATGCAAGTTTGAAGCCAGAGGCAGAAACTTTACCTGCTGAAGAAGCTCCCTGTGCATCAATGCCTCATGCAGCTCTTGCTTATGTTTCTGTCTTACGTCTCTAATCTCTTCCTCAAGCTGTCTCGTACGACCTTCTTGAGTGTCAGCTTCCTCTTTTGCAGCAAGATATTCCTGCCTACTTTCAGCTGCTCTTTGTCTCTCCTTTTCAAGGGTCTTACTTAATTGAGTCTGTTCTGCCCTAAGACATGAAATCTGCAATTCATAATTGAAGTTAGTGACACATACACAAAACCGCCATTTAAGACATGACTTCATTCAAGAAATTGCAAAACCTGGGCCTCAACAACATTAATTCGAGACAAGTTTTGAGATAAGCGGTCATTCACAGATCGCTCTTTTTCCTTGGCAGTTGCAGCTTTAGCCTCGGCTTCCTGTAAAGTCCATTGAAAAAGATATAGAAACACAATAATATCCAGTAGGAAAGATTATTAAAATGAAAATAAAAAAGTATTCTAGAGAGCTGAAGTCGAGAATTGAGATATCTTTCAACTGCGGCCCAAGCTTCAGCTCTTCTGGAATTTGTTTCCTGTTATCAGGTGAATTCTAGTCTAGAACAGATCCCAGGCAGGAGAACAAAAAACAGAAGGAAAAGCAATTCTTGGACATATGTTTATTACCTGCATGGCTTCAATTTGCCTTAAAAGAGGCCTTGTGGATTCTGGAACTTGTGTAATCAGTTCTTCACATCGTCTTTCACTTGCCTAGGGAAAGCAAGTCAAATTAGAAAACTACCAAAAGCACAAACAAGCAAAAGCATCGTCCTCCAAAAGTCAAATAATTGAAAGACATGCAGAGAGCAGGGAAGCAGACCTGGTAACGTTTTTGAAGATCCTCGATGTCTCTGTGAAGCATGTCTTCTTTGAATACAGCCTGAATAAAGATGAAGCAATATCCTGAGAAAGTCAATTAGTAAAAAGAAAGACAGAGATACATCAAACACAACAAAAACTTGTTGTCCTTTCTACTTAGAGTTTGTCTCAACTCTTCAAGTGTCTGGACTAGCATAAAATGAAGAAAATTTAAAGCAGCAATTGCAAATTCAAGACAATTGGAGAAATCATAAATTCATTCCATCATTCACCTTATCCTCAGGTTCCTTTTCTTCAGCTTCATTAGCAAGAGTGTCCTTGCTAACATCTGCTGCTTTTTCCTCACCAGCAGGCTTCTCATCACCCAAATTCTTTTCAGATTCATTAGCAATTTCCTCGGTCACCGTAAGAAACATCAATCAAATTAAACAAAAGATATAAACAACCACCGCCAATTAAAAACAAAAATAATATAACATTGAAATCAGGCTTAGAACTTAATTATCGTTAAAGTGGTGATATACACAAATAATGAATTGCTTATTGGCTTACTGAGCAATTTCATCAGATTGGGTTCCCCTATTGCCTCGTCCAGCACCTTCACGTTTGAAGTACTTCTGCAAATTGGACAACTGTTATCAACAAAGATAGAAAAAGAAATGAAGAGAAAATCACTAAGTAATAATATATTGAAGTTACCCGCGTCTAGTCCCGCTGTGGCGATCAACATATCTCCGTGGGCGTCCCTCTTCACCAGCTTCTCCATTGCTAAAGCCTCCACAACGACTGCCTCCACCACCTCTGCGGTAAGGCCCACGAGGTGCTCCATAACCACGTCTCTCAGCGGGATTACCAGAATTTATTGTATTTAGTGTGCATGATGCATCTAGTTACAACCTTGACAATATTGTTTGGGCTATGAAGCATGGTTAGCAAAGGAAGACCTATTTTTCAAATCATGAATTGAACCTTATTATGAATTGTTACATACATTATCAATAAAAATACGACATTTTATTTCTCTATAATAATTTATTTCCCTACAAATCAAGCAAAAACAAATGTAAGCTTTTGGAATCAGTGAATTACCAATTCAATGGCCTCTGTTTCAACCACTTCTCTTACCTTTCAACCTACTCTCAATTTATTCTTTCTTCAGTTAAGAACCTTCACTGAGCAGAATTGAGACTATGTTTCTTCCCCACAAAAATAACAAAACTAGAACTATAACAATTCCTTGAACAAACTGAATATCTATTTACCAATTTTATGCTCTTTAACTTTTTTCCCTAATCCTTATTGTGTACTTAAGAGAAAATAAATTAAAAAGCTGTCAGAAGGTGAGAACAAAAGAAGATTGTCAAAGAATTATTGAACTGAAATTGAAGCATTGTAAATTGAAATTTTTTATTAGCACTCATATCAGCTAAAAAACAGAACATTGATTAGCACTCACTCAATCATGGATTCCATGCCTAACCTTCGTCACTCCCATCTCTCACTCAATCACAACCGTTCATCATTTCCACCCTCCTTATCACCTTCCCTCTCCGTCAGCTCCCTCCCACCACCTCAATTTCCGCTTCCATCGTCCTTTAAACTACCATCCATAAGAGCCTCATCCTCCTCAAACGACCCTGCGTTTCACAAACAAAGAAAAACCCCTTCACTACCAAACCCATTCCAAGCCCTAACCCCTCTCTTCTCCCCCGTCGTTGAAACCACCTGCATCGTCATTGTCGCAACCACTTTCTTCTTCATGGGTAAGGTAAACTTCTCAACGGAAGAAGATGCGGAGAAGGCAATCGAAGAACGATAGAGCGAAAATCCAAACGACGCTGAAGCTCTTTGCGCTATCATGGAGGTTAAAATCAGAGCACGAAAGATCGACGAGTCGATTAGAGTTATAGACCGTTTAATCGAAATCGAACCTGAAGAAATGGAGTGGCCTTTGCTGAAAGCAAACATGTAAATCTACAACGACGACCACGGATCAGCGAAAACTTTATTCGAGGATATTCTGAAGAAGGATCCGCTTCAAGTGGAAGCTTTTCATGGTCTGGTGATGGCGACTTCGGAATCGCAAAAAAATGAATTTAGGGGTTTTGGGATTAGGGTTCGTTGAAGATAGTAGAGAGAAAAGGGTTTGAGAAATGCAAAGAAAAAGAAAAAGTTTCATAGTGTATCTCGAAGGCCGTGTAGTTGCATTTTCATTGGTACAATACCAAATGGGCAAAACCTAAATTTTGTGTGTTTAATTTTTTTAAAATATTTTCAGAAAGAGTGACACTCTAACTGTAGCTAAAAGTAACTTTAGTGACATATAAAAAAATATCACAAAATTTGAGTGTCACAATAGATACTTTTTTTTGTAGTGTGTACCAGTTAAATAAAAAAAATTGAATTATTTTCTTGTTATTATGTCTGAACAATAAACAATATTATTATATAAAGACAGCTCATAATTTTTTTGTAAACCTTGTTTCTAATAAATCTATCCATTTTATGCAAAAAAATTACTTTCTTTTTCTTCAAATTTAATATAAATCAATAGCAAATTCGATAGGAAATATATCAAAGGCATCCAAAAATAATTCAAACATCATATTAACACGTTCACATACATCCATAGACACAACTGAAATTTAAGCTTTATATATG
>JBBPBP010009779.1:20572013-20606421 GCA_037974735.1 Cicer chorassanicum | reverse complement strand
ATATATATTTTATTTATTTTAAGTTATAATGAAATAAATCTAAAGCGTAAAAGGAGATTTTAGTTAAAATTATAAAGCTTAAATCTAAAGTTATTTTAATTATTATTTTATACTAATATAATTAATTTAATAATAATAATTAAATAAAACAGAAGATTTTAGTGATTTTTTTAAAATAGAAAATGAAAATTAATTTAATAATAATAAATAAATAAAATAGAAGATTATTAAATTTTAAACTATTGAAGTGTAAATATTTTAAACATTACTTGACATAAGTTTATTATTAATAAAGATCAAATTGTATGTTATTTTATATTTAAGGAGATTTTTGAATATTGCAGGGATGAAATTCAAAAAAATATTTTTCAGGGACTAAAACTGAAAAGTGTTACATTTACGGGGATCAAAAACTGTTTTCGTTTGTCAGTTAACGGTTTTGTAACGTCTACTCAACGTTAAGGACTAAAAATAATTTTTTTTTGATATTACAGGGATGTAAACAAAAAAATTACGATGACCAAAATAAAAAAAATTATATTTACAGGGATCAAAAACATATTTAAACCTAATAAATTTATAACCGTTATTTTTTCTTTTTAATTTTTTAATAATAATAATTTTATGACCGTTACCTTTTTTTATTAATTTATGACCGTTAACTTTTTTTTAATGTATGACCGTTAGTTTAGTGGTAATTTGTATATGAAATATATTTACTTATTAACAAGAATAATTTATTTTTGTTACTCTTAAGACCTCTCTTCTTCATTTATCAAGAGAGACAACCGATTGATCTTTTAATTTATTTTATTCAATTAATTATATTATTGTGAAAAAAATTAATGCAACTAGTAACTTGAAGATAATATTATAAAAAGTAACAAACAAATTTACAAAAGAGTCTTGTGTATATATACAAATAATAATAGTATTAATTACAAGATATAATTAAGAAAAATAATTAATATTACATTATAATTTTTAGTATGTGTTAATTATCTGTATATAAAGTAAGTTAGTTAGTTAAGGAAGGACTTTCCTCCCAAAACATAGATAATTGGTAAATTAATTATCTTAATTAAAATATATGCAAATTAGTTTCCTTCATTTTTAACAATCTTTTTTACTCTTAGCATGCTTTACTATTGCATTAACGACTTCAATAGGTTTTATCGACTCTTCACATCATTTTACACAAGAAAAATAATATTGGTGTTTGGTCTTTCGATAGCAACAATCATTGCATTATTTCAATAGAATTTTTCATTTTGCAAGAAACTTTTATGTTTCACGTACATGGAGTTAGACTTCAAAAACTTAAGTAATTTTCATTGGTGTGATATTCCATTACTATTTTGCATTTGTCGATTAATTAAAAGTGAATCAAAACCAAAACTAATACTTGCAAAGTTCTTTGACATCATTGTCGCTAACAAGTTTGTCTTCTGAGTCTTTTCATTTATCTTTTGATATAACCTCTTTTCATATTTATCAGGTGATAAAAAATAAAATGAGACAATTTAACATTAAACAAAAAATATTTTATTCAATGGACATCGGAGAAAATCATTTTTTCATTTGTTGTCAATCATTAATTAAATTTTTGCCTTTTAATTTCATCCTCCAATATTTGTTGTATTTATTCTATAAATATACTCCACAACACAATCTATGATTAATTTAGTTATATTTAGTTGGCATTTATGTTAAAATTGATGAACATTTATATTTTGACGAGTCTTCTCATGTACCCAAATAGACAAATACAATAAATAATTTGCAATTATAATGATTTGATATTGCACAATATCCAATTTAAAATGAAAATAGGAACCTTAAAATGAACACATAAGGGAAAAGCTTGCAAAATGAATTAAAAAAAAAAAGTGCTATGGCTTCATGTGTGAGAGTGAGTTTAATGAAGTGTATTTGAGAGTGACTCTAACATTCCTCTACCAACATATTCACAATTACTAGAAGATAGCATCATCCAGTTAAAGAATTAGTAATTGCACATTAACAAAGTTATATATGTTTTAATTGTAATTGGACAATTACCAAAAAGAATTGTCATTGAACATGACTTCTTATTTATCGTCAATGATGATTTTCATATTAGTAATCTCTCAACGTTTGTTGCATTCATATTATCTATATTTTATTTATGATTACACTTTATTATTCTTATAATTTTGTTGTTTTAAGTTTCTGTCTGTTCAACCTAGAGAATTTCAAATAGGTTATTACATTCTATGGACCGATCTAAGAAATTTTTCATGTTTTGACAAGCTTTCAGATACAATATTTTCTTTATTTATCTTTTTTAATTCATTAAGTCAGTGAGTAAATCACTAAATTATCTCATAAAATTTTAGAGGTGGAGCATTTATCTTTGAATTTTGAAAATAAACAAATAGTATTTTAAAATTGAAATACGCCGAACAATATAGTTCATTGTTAATTTGTTTTGTTAATGAAGTTGATGTGGATATTGACAACTTAGGTGACGAGTCTGGCTGTTAGTCAACTCATTGTCATATAAAAGAGATGTTAATTTGTCCGATTTTAAAATATGAGGCTAATTTTTCCGATTTTAAAAATGAAATTGACATTCAATTTTTAGAAAAAAACTAAAACTCTGTCATTATTGCAACAGTAACACCTCCATCTATATAATCTATTTTTGTTTTTATTTCATGATTTCATATCTTATTCTTCCAACAACTTTCATTTATATAATTCAATTTTCTTTCCTCTTTCATAGTGTTCAAATCGTAAAATAATTAGAGAATAAAAAACATTTGTTCTTCTTTCTCCACATGTGAAAGTTTGAATATGGTGAATCTCAAATGTCATTGTGAAATAAAAGTTGTTGTTAGAATTGCTACAAATAAAAAGAAATTTAGAAGATGATTCTTTTCATGCCCCATCTCCAATTCTCTCTAATATATATATATATATATATATATATATAAAAAAAACTACGTACAACTTCTTTATATAGGTTGATGAGACTAAGGAACTAGATTTGTTTATTGGGGAAACATACCAAGATGTATGGAAGGCAAAACTGTTGGATAAGGTCGACAGTTTGGTAATTGAGTGGTGCCTTATATCAAACCTATCATGGTATATAACTGATTCTTTTAAGTCCATGTGTTTTAACTTGCAAAATGAGAATCAATATTCACAAATTAGTCTATGAAAATTGCTCATTTACTAGCAATTTGATCCCTACAATCATATTAAAAATTGCAATACAGTCCTTAAGTTATCATTCATTTTTTCTAGTTCCTAATACATTTCCTTGGACAAGTATCTTTTGGGGCAACACTTAATATTTATGAGTGAATTCAGATTGTGAAAGTGATATTTAAGTTTGGTTTTGTCGTTCTTGTGCCTTAATTTAAGGGGAAAAAGTAGAGAAATTGAAGAAATTAGTGAACAAGCTTTGAGATAACCGTAAAAAAATGGGAGAGAAAAAGGAAAAACAAAAAATAGAGAAATTATATTTGACAAGGGATATGGAAAGAATTATCTTTTAAAGCTTTTGTTAGTAGCAACAACTCTAACAACTTTTATTTCACAATGACATTTGAGAATTACCGAGTTCAAGTTTTCACCCATGGAGGATGAAGAATAAATGGTTTTTGATTTTTTTTTCTACGATTTGAACACTATGAAAGAGAAAGAAAAATAGACTATATAAATGAAGGTTCTTAGAAGAAGAAGATATGAAATCATGGAAACAAAAACAAAAATGAATTGTATAGATTGAGATGTTACCGTTACAATGATGACAAAATTTTAATTTTTTTTAAATCGAGTTTCAATTTCATTTTTAAAATTGGACAAATTAGTGAATCGTATTTTCAAAATCAGACAAATTAGTTCATCTCTCATGTGGTAATGGGTTGACTAACAACCAGGCTCGTCACGTAGGCACTTAACCTCATTAACAAGCAAACTAACGGAATGACTGTATTGTCTAACGTCTTTTAATTTCAAATTGTTATTAGTGTATTCCAAAATTAAAAGAAGTAAATATTGAAATTTACAATTTCAAAAGACACTTTAATGATTTGTTGTAATATATTTGTGTGTGCGTCAATACATTCAAATGATTGAAGCAATTAAATCAAAATACAATGAATTTGAATTATAAAAAACGACAAAAAATGAAGATTTTTTTTATACCAAAAAAATTTAAATGAAATTGTAAGAGAAAATAAATTAATTTGATGAGTTTAAAAGGGCTCATCATGGTTCAAAAATCACTAACCAATGGCGGACGCACACTTATGACAATGAGGTTGTTGCCCCTTTTGATGATACTCATATTTTTTTATAGCCCTCATAAGTCTTAACACTCACTAGGCCCCACCAACTCTTACACACTCAGCACAAGGCTACACCCTTAAACATTCGAACGAGAGACTGTTATTTAATTACATATGTATATAGAGAGAGAAATATATTTGATCGTGTTGGTAAAAAAAGTTATTGAATATTTCATAATATGAAAATTGATAAAATACTATTATGATTTATAGAAATTTTTATGTATTTGGAAATTACTAAATGACTATTATAATTTGTAGAATTTTTTATGTATTTTAAATTTTTGTTGTTGTTATAGTTATATATTTTTTGAAAGATAGCAATATTTTTTGTTGTAATATTTATAAAAAATAATTTCAAAATTTAATTTTTAGTTCATATTTTACGTCTATTTTGTAATTTTCTTACATGAAATAAAAATAAAATTTTAAAATCTATAGGAGAGTAAACACTTACTTAGCTATTTTTTTTACTATAGAATATATTTGTACTAGAATTAAAATGTATTTTTTCTTTTTTTCTTTTTTGATGCATCTTACAGCTGTTAGATCTAGTTGTGGGACAGAGGGGTATACTTTCCCTTTTATTTTATTTCTTCTTCTCTTTTGTGAAAGTTTCAAGTTACAAGTGATAAATAAATATTTTAAAGTTATAATGTGTCAAATAAAAATGATGAATGTCACAATTTTTTTTGTCTATAAAGTTATAAATTTTTACATAACTTTTTTTAAAAAAATTGATTGCATAAAAAATATAAAATACAAATTAAAATAATATAAAATTGGCAAAAAAAATATTACTGCAAAATTTAGTTTAAACGAGTTTTTAAGCATCAAAAACATTAAAATTCATATTTAATTCCTTCTTAATATATTCTAAATTTTTGTAATGGAATATTTATAATTTTCCAAATATGGCTGCAAAACAATAATTAAAAAAATACACATAAATTGACTTAAAAGAAAAGGCAAAAAATGAAGATCAAATTTTTTTGGAATTATAATTGAAGAAATTATTTAAAGAGACTAAAAATAAAACATTGAAATTTTATAGGAACTAAAATTTATTTAATCATTTTGTCAAATAACTTATTTAACCATAAAATACTAAATTTTGATTTTGATCTCTATATTTTTTATAAATATTATGGTTCTTAAATTTGAAACATTATTTTAGTCCTAGCATTCAGTTTAGGAAGATACGTAAAATAAAATATAAATAAAAATAATATATAAAAATTAATTGATTTAATTTAAAATTAAAATAAAATATATTGACTTTTTAATATTTTAATAGATTATTGAAGAATAAATAACATTAATTTTCTTGTTAAAAAAAAATATTAATTTTCTTGTTAAAAAAAACATTAATTTTCTTGTTAAAAAAAAAACATTAATTTTTCTTGCCAATGAGTCACGGACTCCACAAAGACATATAAATCAAGATCTATTTTTGAAGAAGCTAACGAGTCACTTGATATGACCACATTTATTTTAGCACTACACTAAATTATTGTCATTTTTTATATATGTTTAATTGCAATTTTGGTCCCCTATTTTACCTGAATTACGAAAATAATATATTTTATTTCTCTCCAGTTTTGGTATCCCAAACAGATTTTCTATTTTATTTAATCATTTAATTTAATTTCCTATTTTATTACACACTTTCTAATTTAGAAACCCTAATCCTAATTTCATTCCTCCTCCTCCTTCTTCCTCTTCTCTTGTTTTCTAGGAAATTAAGTTTATCATATCATATAGATATACATTTGTGGAGTTAATCTTGCAAGATATGAACCACCATTCACGTCCCATTCCATCTAACCTACCTCCGCCATGAAAGTAAATTCATTTGCGCTTATTTAAGCCACACTGTGCCTCAAGATCTCGTGATACAACAATTGTATATGAGATCTATGATCATAAATTATAACTTAGTCAAAATAAACATTTCTATAAGACTCGATTCATGACAGGAATTGAAAGATGCATATGACAGTAACTTTTTCAAAATCTGGTAGATTTCACTCTCACAGTTTTGGTGTTTACCCTCAAAGTGAACTTGGATTGACACGATCCACTGATTGTGGTTCGTTTCTTCTTCCTCTATTTTATGTTATTGATGTGTTTCTGAGAAACGATTTAGAAGAACACGACGAATGATAAATTGAAAGAAGAGGTGAAAAAACAATATGAATTGTAGTTCGTTTCTTCTTCCTCTATTTTACTGTATTTTATTATGATTTTATGGATGTTAATGTTTATACGTCATCTTATCAAAATGAATGACCAAAATTGTCGATTTTTAAAATAGGAGGACTAATTTTACAAATCAATAAAAATAGAAGGACTAAAAACTACAATTAAATAAAAAATAAATAGATTAATAATGTGTTGACCATTAACCAAAATATTTATGTTGTGTACTTGTGTTAAAATAATAATAAAATTATAGAACCAAAAATAGTATTTTTGAATAAAAAAAATTGAATAACACCAGAAGCCGAACCCTTATAAAAACTACACACAACAACTTCCTAATACTCAAACCAAGTGCATTTTTTAGTTAAACACGAGACAAGCGACCGGCGAGAACGTGAAATAGAATCTGCACATTTTGAACCTTACAAACGAACGAAACACGACGAGAAATATTAGTTAGTATCACTATTTTTCTACCTCAAATAAATTCCAATTTCCAAAATTATCATAATCACAATCCACCTGCGAACAACTAAGCCATTAATATTATAATCACAAAAATTCCAAAATGAACACATATTATCGCCATTGAGATTTCGATTTCCTGAAAAAAAAAATCATTCCTTCTAGATACAAAAAAAGATGGGAAGTTTGGGAGCGATTCTGAAGAATCCAGATGATTTTTTTCCGTTGTTGAAGCTGAAAATGGCGGCAAGGAACGCCGAGAAGCAGATCCCGCCGGAACCTCATTGGGGATTCTGTTACTCAATGCTCCATAAGGTTTCTAGAAGCTTCGGTCTCGTTATTCAGCAACTCGGTACCGAGCTTCGCGATGCCGTTAGTTTTCTAATCTTTTCATCTCAACCGTTCATTTCTCAATCGTTCTGTTTTTGCTTTTTTTCTTTCTTCCTGAACTTGTCTCTGGCTTTTGCAGGTTTGCATATTCTATTTGGTTCTTCGTGCTCTCGATACCGTTGGTTTGTTCTCAAATCTTATACACGTTGCGTTTTTTCTTTGTTCGTTGATTATTTGCCTTCTAACTTTTGGCGCTGAATCATAGATTGTAGTTTTAAATTACTGTATGTTATGATTAATTGAACATATTGTTGCTTAATTTTTAATTTTTACTAGCATTGACTTTTATGTGGGCATTAATGTTATCATCTTGAGGAAATACTACTAAATACATCAATTTTTTTTTACTCATATTTGAGATCTTAGGGAGCACTCTGATTTCGGTATCTCTGAGTAGTTTGGAAAGTATAAGCCATTTATGCGTGGTTTGTAATATTATGTTGTAATGAAATGAAACTGTTCTAACTTCCAATTCGCTAGCTATATTGCGGCTATTGTGTGTTCATCTATGAGGTTTATGCATTTGAAGTTTGAACCTCAAACCATTATGATTGAAAGACTGTCCAATTCTTCAGAAATTTTGAGCATCTAATAATCTTCTAATTTTGTTTTTGTTTTGGTAGAGGATGATACTAGCATAGACACAGATGTCAAGGTTCCAATACTAATAGCTTTTCATCGACACATCTATGATCATGATTGGCACTTTGCATGTGAGTGTGCTCTTTCTTTTTGCTCCTTTCTATTTAAAAATATTAATTCCTTGCCTAGTAAGAGAATATCTGATATAATTTTAACAGCTCTCTTCCAACCTGTTGTATGTATCTTTCAATTATTCAGTAAAAGTTCAATTTAGCGACATCTAAAGTTCAATTATCTTTCTGTTTGTGAGATGCTAGCTCAGTGGTAAGAGTTTGACTTTATAACCTCAAGGGACAAAGGTTAAATTCCATCTGGGACAGTTATAAAATAATCATTAGTGCCACAGTTATTAATAAAATTTTCCCCTTCCCCAATTTATTTATTTAAAAAAAAGATCTAAATTGATCCTGAGGTGTTAGATTAGTGGTAAAATCTCGATATTATAACTTCAAGGGACAGAGTTCAAAGCCGGTATGGAAGCATTGTTAAATGGCCATTAGTGCCACCGTTATTAATAATAGTTTTCCCTTCCCCATTTTTTTTTTTAAATTTATTAGAAATTGGATTGGATTTTAAACTGTGTGTTTCATTACTAACCATAGCGATTGCTTTTAGTGGTTTTACTTTTAGAGACAATCCAATTTTCAGGAAAATGATTTTAAGGTACACGTGCCTCAAACTTCATTGATGCTGATATTGTGTTAATTGTTTTTATGTAACAAGGTGGCACGAAGGAGTACAAAGTTCTGATGGACCAGTTTCATCATGTTTCAACAGCTTTTTTGGAACTTGGAAAGAAGTAAGTTCTTATCTTTGCACATCCGTCTGGAATACACTGATATTCTGTGATAGATGTGATTTATGAGTTGCTGTTTATTTCCAAAAGTCTACCCATTATTGTTCATTACCATGGGGGGAGTGGGTGTTTACTGTTTCTAATTAAGGCATGTTAATGTTACTAATTTCATTTGGAAGTCAGTGGGTGTGATAATCAAATTCAGACATCTTTTAAAATAATTACAGATTATATTGATTATTGATGGATAACCATGGTGCTTTACCTTCATGATCGTTTAGAATTATCAATTGCTGCCATGTTATATTATATAGGTTTCTGTACTATATATATTTTCATCTGATGCCAGTGAGCTATCAATTCCTAGTTATATCTGTCTTTAGTAGGATTTCTAGTAAAATAAACCTAAGACTCAAAGGTCTCGTTCTCTGATTTGTCTGGGTGTTTATGTTGTTCAAATCGAAGGTATATAACAACTGATCTGGGTATTTAAGATGTGCTATGTGGTCTATCAACTCACTCCCTTTAGTAGCTTTTTCTTAGGTGTATGATTATAGTTATGGCTGTGCACTCTATGATGAAAAGTTAAATGTTGTCCAATCAACTTTGCAGCTATCAGGATGCAATTGAGGACATTACCAAAAGAATGGGTGCTGGAATGGCCAAATTTATTTGCAAGGAGGTAAGTTTATACATGTATTCTGTTCTGCATATATTCCTTTAATAATTGTTAGTTACATTTAATGGGGTTAATCTCTGTGATTGACGGGGCACTATAAGGTTCATTATTCTTTTTGATGACATGGCTATCTGGTAGCTTGATTTTTAATGATTTAGGGGGAGGGCAATATGATGAAGGTTGTGAGAACAAACAGTCATGCAGTATTACTATGAAATGCAGCATTTTTGTTATACCTCGATTCTATCATAATTCAGTGCATCTATCTTAAATTCTATTTGCAGAGAACTATCCTCCACAGGGATTTCTGCCATGTTTTCGCATTAGGAAGATCATCTTAATTTATGCCAAGAGACTTTCTCTAATTTGCAGGTAGAAACAATTGATGACTACGATGAATATTGTCACTATGTGGCAGGACTTGTTGGGTTGGGTTTATCAAAGCTTTTCCATGCCTCTGGTTCAGAAGATCTGGCTACGGACGACCTTTCAAATTCAATGGGTTTGTTTCTTCAGGTATCATGATAGTAATATATAGCAAAATAATATGCTCACAAATATTTACTTACATTCCAGTTAACCTTTTGAGATTGCAGAAAACAAACATTATTCGAGATTATCTGGAAGACATCAATGAGATACCAAAGTCACGCATGTTTTGGCCGCGCCAGATCTGGAGTAAATATGTTAACAAACTAGAGGTTTGACTCTAAGAATTTCTATTTATTCTAATCTAAATTATTCTTTCACCTTTTTCTCCCCTATTTCACAATTCTCAGATGAACTTGTAAAACTTGAGGGTGTGATGGTGAAACAGTTTTTTTTCATACTGTTGTTATGTTATACCCAAACGGGTGTCTTTTTCACTATTTTAGTATTTTCTATATCTTATTGTCAAATGTATAATTTGCTTCTTTCGTGCTCCAATTTAAATTTTATTATCCAGGACTTGAAATATGAGGAAAACTCCGTTAAGGCTGTGCAATGCTTAAATGACATGGTCACTAATGCCCTCATGCATGCCGAAGATTGCTTAAAATACATGTCCGCATTACGGCACCCTTCCATATTTCGCTTTTGTGCTATTCCACAGGTGTTGTTCTTTTACTTAATATTACTGATTATTTAACTGTAATGTAGGTTGTGTCACTCGTCATGCAATGTTATAACATCATTTGTCAAGATGTTTTAAATTTGTAGTATTTTTAATGTGCATTTTGTGCTATGTTTCCTACTCATTTCCAAAAAAAAATATGAAAAATGTTATTGTTCAATCAATTCTCTGCGTACAATGCTGCCCAAAAGATGTGTGATAGTAACACTATAGAAATCTTTGTATACATCAAGTGTTTTACTAAAATGTAGTGATGAACATTAAATAGAAATAGTTGATTTTTAATTTTCAAAACCTAGAATCTGAGTGCTGAAATGCTGCGGTTTGAGCAAACAGTAGCATGACAAAAAAGGGTTATCAATTGTTCAGGTAGTGCTCTGGTGCTGAAGTATCAGCGCTTCGGCGCTGGCATGCTAGGTAAGAACATGCTCTAATTCCAATAGTAATTAAAATAGGTTGTCAAACTCGAGAGTCTAGATAAACTCGTAGAGCCTATGTAGAATCAACTCGAGACTCGTAAGAGTTTACCTAATATTCAAATAACCTATGTCATATAGTTAATATATTATCATTAAAACAACAATAATTCAACATTTTATCTCCATAATAAAGCATGAATATATTTAAATAGATAAATATATTATAGTAGAATTTTAAGATACAACAAACTTATATCGATGCATAATAGTTATCCCTCACAACTACACTAAAAGCGTAGGTTTGCATTTTAAGACCAATATATATTACATAGAATTGTAACTTAAATCAGATATCAAGTAATATTGATCAAAATTTTACATTTTAAGGTCAAACCATGGTAGAATTGTAAACTCGTAAACTATAGGTAAAATCGAGAGTTTACCTATTTTATCAGAATTTATTTAAATTCGAAAGAGTTTACTAAAAATAGAGTTTACATGTAAGTTAATTCGTTTTTGTGACCTAGAATTGTAAACTCGTAAGAATTTAAGTGTTAACTCGATACTTTAAGACCTTATGAATTGAATCAAATTTTGAACACACATTTTTGTGCATATTTGGGTTGTAAATTGTTTATTGAAAAACTAAAGAATGCACAAATTAAACTAAAGTAACGCTCAAATTAACCATGAATCCTTAGTAATTGAAAATTAATTGATATAACTAAATTAAGTACACAGGTTTCTGTTTTAATTTAATAAATATGACAGTAAGAATAATTTTTCTTTTAAGCTCCTGTTGCTCAAGAAGAAGAAGCGATGTAGCTCTTAGTGTTGGCCTCCCATTTAAGTTAAATAAAGAAATAGACAATAGTATTTTTATTGAGGATTTGCCAGGTTTAATATGATGTACCTGGATCTTATTTTTCCTTCATACATTTAGACAATTAATTTCTTGATTAGTTTTTTTTTTCTCTATGTTATTTTTATTGATATGTATTTTATTTCTAAAGATTATGTATATTAATGGCTATTTTCACACTTTTTCGTAGTAACTTTCATTTCATGCTAATTTGACGTATTTCGTAACAGATAATGGCAATTGGAACACTTGCATTATGCTACAACAACATTGAGGTCTTCAGAGGTGTAGTTAAAATGAGGCGAGGTAAGAACAAATATTTTGAGACGATTTTCCTTGTAATTTAATTTTGTAGTTTGCTAAACATAAAGCTAAAATTGGTATAAGACTGGGAAAAAGGAATCTGAGTACCTATGAATAGTGAATTTCTGCAATTTGCATTCTATGCTACTCCATGCTAAATCATTCTTAAAACTAGCATCTTGGGATCCCCTTTTTCGAACGTATATTTTGTACAGTGGGCCTGTTCTATGTCATTGAAGGGGTTCTCTAGCATTTAGGATGTTCAAATATTGAAATCTATATACTTTGCCACTACATGTCCTGTATCATTCTCATCTTATGGATGTTGGTTAAGTGCTGGAAGGCCACAAGCTGAAATTCTATAGTGAACATTCCTTGTTTTGAAATGGACTAAAATATTTGATCTATATTCAATAGTTTAGGCATTTGTATAGTTTCCTTTTCTCTAGTTTATTTGAAAATATTTTGTTTTCATCTGGGAGTTATAATGGACTAACGAATTGCTGTTAGTGTTCTTTGCCCATTGTTACAATGTGTTTCTTTAAAGAAAAAGAAAGTTAAACTAGCTGTCATATCTTCATTTTGGTCACGGTTTATAGGTCTAACTGCCAAAGTGATTGACCGAACGAAGACTATAGCTGATGTCTACGGTGCTTTCTTTGATTTTGCTTCCATGTTAGAGTCCAAGGTATGAAGCATTCCTAGTCCTAAACAAATTATGATTAGACTTGTAACAAAAGAATGTGGATGCTACTCGTGATTTACACCTGATAATGTTCCTATTTTATGATTTACAACAGCAAACATGTTAACTGTTAGTTGTGATTTATGAGTGGTGAAGAAGAGTAGTTGATGCATAGACTCTCTTGCATATGAATTTTCATGTATGTATAGGTGTATAGCCATTTTTTCTCGAAGCACTGTAGTAGCAATCCTGCAATAGATACACGTCAAGTTGTTGACTCAACTCAACAATCAATCCAGTTACAGCCTTGTGTTTTAAAAGTCTTGTTGGACTGTGAAGTCTCCCAATTTCTTTGCAAGCCTAGGTTTTTCTACTCAAAATAACCTGTTGAAGGATGATAGTTTTTTAAGGCCATGTGATTAGGAAACCAATACCTTTGTCAGTCTACTGATTTCTGGCTCATCAATGACTTAACTCTTACACTTGCACAGAAAAAATTTCTGGCTGGGTGTGATACTGATTTGTTATTTTCTGAACAAAGCATTACACAGCTTAATCGTCACCCACCCTTCATTTCATAGCCCTAAAATATATTTGGTGGTTTTTGATATTGGAATATTAAAATGCGGACACTGATGCACAGCCCATTTAAGTACATTTGACCATGTACCTAAAGCTGTTTTTCAGTTTCAAGGATATCTGTATAAAGCTGGCTTTTTCCTACTAAAAGGATTGATCATTTTCCATTGTAGGTTGACAAAAATGATCCCAATGCAACAAAAACGTTGAGCAGGCTGGAAGCTATACAGAAAACTTGCAGAGAATCTGGTGTCCTAACCAAAAGGCATATACAAATATCCTAATACTTTAAAAAGTTTTTTTTTTGTTACAATTAACAGTCTAACAAACCTTTTCATTGATTCAAGCAGGAAATCTTACATTTTGAGGAATGAGAACGGATATGGCTCAACCATGGTTTGTTTTTTTTCCTTCCTGTTTTAACTCGATCCCTCATTTCTAAAGATATAAACTGATTTAAATGTTCTCTTCAGATTGTCATACTGGTCATCTTGTTTTCCATCACATATGCTTATCTCTCTGCCAACCATCATAATAACTAATGTAAGTTCTATTGTTATTTTTAATGTACAGTAGAATGTGTAAGACTTTTTTTTTTAATTAAAAAAACCAGTTATCCTTTCTGATTAAATTGTTCAATCCTTTTTGTAGCAACTGATATTCTTGCCTTTGCAAACATGGATAGCAATGAAACAGTGATGGTATGCCTCATTCATGGAATATGAATTAACATGCCTTGGAGCGTTATTTTGATGCATGCAGTTGCAAATTCTGTATTCTAGTTGAAAAGAATAGTAGATATAGATATAGTTCCTAGCTTCATCATGTGTTGGATTTTACTCTAGCTTCATCATGTGTTGGATTTTACTTTACCTCTTATGTTCACCCAGAAAATTATCATTATTGTGTGTTGTGAGTTGATTATATGCACGGATCATGTTGGAATTCCCAATGAGTGCTACCTGTGATCAAAATTCAAAACTCTCTTTCCCCCCTATTTGTTTAACCATGGGGATCATGCCAAAATCGTTTACCGTTGTTTGTACCAAGCCGATGTATTTAGTTTGCGTACTTTGTTAAAAATATAAATAAACACTCCTAAAACTCGAACCAAACTTATTGTCATAGATTTTGCAAAATGAAGAGTTAAGATTGAAAACATGTAGAACACAATACAACACTTTCACCACACTGGCCGCAACTTGATCCACAATTCACAAGCCTTGACTTTTCATTGTCAGCGTAAGAGCCTTCCCTCTTTCAAATGGTTCTTATTGTGTCGTGTCGTCATCCCTATTCCTCCGGGTTGGGTGAAAGTTCATGAGAAGAATCAAAGTTAAGAATGGAGGCGGATGCGTGGGATCGTGGATGGATCATGGTTGCAATGAAAAGGTGAATTCTTTTGACGTTTTGGTTAGAGCTGCACAAAATAACCAAATTTTTAATTAAATTTTATCCATATCCATAACCGATTTTTAAAAACCGGATATTTAACTAGGTTTTTAACCAATTCATATTGGTTATATATTTTTTAGGAAAAAAATTGTAATACTTTTTTACTTTTGTTTTTGTAATTTTTTGGTTAAAATTTCCCAAATTTTTTCTTCTAAATTGGTTGTAAAATTAGTTATAGATATAACTGATTTTTAACTGGTTTTGTAAAATCAAATTTAATTATATAGATTGGTTATAAAAATCAAATATAATAAATGATTTTAATATAGATGTGGATTGATTATATAGATATGATAATCATGAGCAACCCTAATTTTATTTTGGGTGCTCGTGAGTCATGTTCAAGAGGCCACTCTTGGATTGAAATGGAAAAAGAGTGTCTAAAGATTCACATAGTAATTGCACAAGAGATATAAAAGATATTATTTTTTAAAAATAATCATAGTCAACAAAATAGGAAATTAAATTTAGTTACAAAAAAATTTAGATTGAGCGAGTCACTGTAGTTAGTAATTGTTGGAATATAGAGATTATGTTAGTGTGAGTTTAAAATTTGTTGAAGTATCACATTGAAAAACTCTCATATATTATAGTTTTTAACTTTATAAATACTAAAGTCTCATATTGAGTATTTAATTTATGTGAATTTCCTTCTATTACTATTTAAAGAACGTCAAAATCTTGCGAAAATCACATCAAAATTGAATGTAATTCCTAATGCCGTAGTCTTTTCGATTTTTGAGCGGTTATTATGCCAGAATGATTTTTGTACCGTAGTCCATTCGATTTTTTAGTCCTAATACTATTGTCCTTTTAGAGCGATTTGTGTTGTAATCACTATATTTTTAGTACAGTTTGTCTTACACAATTTTGATAGTGTCACGAAACGTTTTAAAGAAAGCGACCTAGTCAGCGACACAACCCTGTAATATCTTCGGTGGCTGAAAATTATTTTATTTTATTTTTTTCAAAAAATAAAAAATAAGTGATTGTGAGATACATTGGTTTTTGTTTTTGAATTGGATTGTGCATTTTTTTTAAGTATTAAATTGAGTTTTTTTTGTCTTTCTTTTTCTTTTTGAGGAAGAGTCTTTATTTTAATTTTTATTTAATATTTCATGATTTCTGATTTTTAATATGTTTGTTTGGCGTTTACGCAAAGCATTGGAGTGTTTTCAGCGAACTCAGTATTCGTGTTGGGTCAACTGCATGTTTGACCCTAGTTCACTGTGAAAGCAAATAAAAGGCAGCGTAACTTTTGTAAAATTGCAACGAATTACCATATTCTGAAAAATTCACTGTGTACCTGTGCAATAAAAAAAACTTGACCTAAACAAACTTGAAATTGACGGGGGTTAATTGGAACCTATTGACTATCTATTTTAACCAAAGTTTAACAAACTCCATAACTTTGATTGGTTTGCACATAAATTCTCTCTCAACCCAAACATGTACCCACCCCAAAATACAAATAAATAGGGTCACAAGTTTGAAAATGGTTTCAAAAAATAGAAGTATATAGATTTAACAGCTGATTTAAAATACATACTAGCCCTTGTAACTTTCATGAGACTCCTCTATGTATTGCTAATTTGATTGATGAAGAAATGCAATGAGTCTCTTTTCCCTAAACAAAAACAACAGCTGATTTAAAATAAGCATTAAAGATAAATGACTCCACACAACCATGGTGTCTGCATCCCACTTAATGGGGCTCACAATCTAACTGCTAGTGGTATGAGAGGCTTTTCACTTTATTCCTACTATGTGGATATGCTCAAGAAAACTCTTTTAATTTGATTCCTTTCTTCACTAAAAATAGTGAACCCTTAATCAAGGTCCTTTTGGTTTATGCAGAAACTATTGTCTTAGCTGGAAATTCCCTTCATAAGTTTTCAGTCATCAAATCTATACTGCACTAAGATTTTAGAATCAAAAACTGTTTTTTCTTTTAATGGAATCAAAGACTTAGGGGTGCTTTCCGTGGACTTGAGGCTGCTCACTCCTTCAAAGGAATCACTGCCTCAAAAGTCATTACAGCCTTGACTTGCTTTCTAATTCTAGTTGTCTTGGAAGCAACCAGTGAGCACACACTTGGAGCCTAGAACCCATCTTCAACACGATACTGCAATATTTGAAGGAATCTCTAGGGAACAATATTATGTTTTACAACGATTCCTACCTTCAAATGCTTGGATTCAAAGATGTTGATTGGACTGTCACATCACTCATTTCATTAGATCATATAATTAGCAAACGACACAACTGGTTTGCATATTACCAAGCCGTCCGTTGTCCATCGTATTGGTAAATCACTACCTCACCTTGCCATCACTCGTAAGCCTTGCTATCCTTGGATGACTTGCTTTTGAAATCTGATTTCAATGGTATAGAAATTGTGGTTTAAGGTAGTGAGAACAAATGTCCAAAAACGACTTGCGAGAGATGGCAGATGAGGTCCATCGTTGAACCGAACGAACACAGAACATAACAATGGAAATCAAAAAGCTCACAAAGAAGCACTTAGATCCGGTCTTCGATCATCTAACCAGTGCTTGTGGCGGTTAAAAAGTTTGTTAGAAGTTGCAATTTTTGAAAAGTGTAAGACAATTTTGATACTCACAAGTTAAAGTAGAAGAACAAAAATGTTACAAATGAGAGGGACAAATATACTCCGTAATAGATGTTGGAAGAAGAAATAATTGAGTGTGAAGTCGGAAAAATACGGAAGATGGTGGAGATTGATGAAGAAGGATTTTCTATGAAGGTAGTTTGCATGGGTACTGAGTTACTGAACTCGGTTAGCATGTGAAAATGGTTAAAAAAAGGATGACGTGACACTTTATTTGGACGTGTGGTTAAAAGCGAGTGTGAGAGCGTTTCCCATAGCATCACTCATATTTTCATCTCTTCAATGTTCAAGTTTTCTCTCTAATACAATGTTCACGTTTTCATTCACCTTTCTATATCCCTATAGCACATGCTTTGATCAATGAAGTTGCAAACTTGCAATCAAAGTAGGCTGAAACCGCATAACAAACTATGAAGGTAATAAGTTGAGTCCAATAAAATAACAATAGATAGCAAAAATTCATATAAAAAATAATAATCACAAGGGTAAAGTTGGCATCTATATCACAAATCAATTTTTGATTTACAAAGCCAAAACATGCACACATACAAAATCTTTCGGTTACGAAACCAACCTGACAGTAAAAAAGTTTAAAACACTTCAGCTACCTTGCTCGCAAGAACGCGATCCCTTCTTTCAATGTAACTAAAAGGAAACCAGCCTGCTTTCCCTTTGCACTCGCCCTCGGCCCATCCATTGTTTGTCACCTGTTAAAAACGCAACAGCATATTGGGGCCACAAGAAAATCTGACCGATTTAAAAAAAAGGATGCTAAGCTACTAGCTCGTGAACCACAACTACTTGAATTGGAACACACTAGCCACATCATAAACAGATGAAACAAATTGATGAAAATGTAATCATGTATTGACTTCATATTAAGTTACTGTCACTTTAATAAAAAAAATTGTTTCAAAATGAATGTTATTCACAATTTTCAATGCAACTTTAATTATTTTTTTCATATTCTACCCTTCAATGAATACTACTATATACAAAACTTCCAAAGCATTATTATACTTTGCATTGATAATAGTGAAAAATCCACCAATAATTAAGATGGATAGTTTGGTAAAATGACTTATCTCTTTCTTCTAATTATTGCATTTCTTAATATGTGTCTAAAAACATTAAACGATATTCATTGTGAGATGGAGGGAGTATCATACTGTCTTAAGCTTAAGCATGTCTTAACATAAGATATAATGGAATAAATGCATTTTACTTAGGTTTTCCAGCATCAGTTTTGAAACTTATATTAATTTGTTACCATAAGTGAAATGATGGTTGAAAATATACACCAATAACCCAAAAGAGAGGGAGATAATCCATTTTTTGTTCAAAGAAGAAAACTATAGTTTTACTCAGATTCAGTAAGCTACAAACCTTTCGAATGACAATATAATCACCAACTGATAGATTCAGCTCCACTTCAGACACAGCAGAGTATGGGAATAAAACCTGCAAGAAGTGTAAATAAAAGTTACAAAAGAGAAAGCAGTCACTTGTTTTACAATTTTAATATCTGTGTGACCCTGTTTATAAGAAAAGGTTTCTTTATAACCTCTCCTAAGAAGTAACTCATGATATCTTTTGATCCATTATGTGTCTGCGAAGCATAAACACCATTCACTTCTTCATAAGGTGGGGGTGGCGGCATGTCATTATCCACATTAGGAGTAGGAGGGGCTTCAATTCGTTGTCGTTCTGATATCATCTATCATTATATATACATGTAGCACATAAATCATACATTTATAACATAAGAAAATTACTGTTATATCGATTGGCATATTTGACTTCTCTAAAACAAATAGAACAGCAAAATGATAAATGATAAGAGTGCTTACCTCCCCCTCAAGTTGATCAAGAATTTGTAGGACTACTTGATGATAGGCACGCTCCGCTTCAACCTTCATTGGTAGAGTAAATTGTGGGAATAATTATAAGTTATGATTTCTTATAACTCTAATCCAAAGTTTCATTAAACTGAAGAATGGCAGAACCGTAAGGAGAAACTGAAATACCATAGCTATAAGACGTTGAAGGGTTAACCTCTGTTGCTGTGCTTCAACAGCAGCCAAAGCTGCAGCTGCTTCCTTCCCCAATATGGTCATGTTTGTCTTCAGGTCTTGCAGTTTTGCTTCTGCTGCTTCTAATTTCATAGCATTCTCAGAATTACCTGGCATTTCTCTTACTTTTGCCTGGCGTTTAGAAACTTCAATAGCCTGTCTAGGTTCAAAAGACAGAGTAATTAAAGTCAAGATAAGATAGGTAAATACAATCATTAATAAAAACAGGTACTGAAACGCCAGAGAAGACAAATAATGCAAAAAGTGGATAAGAAGTTTAAATGGAAGCAACACATTTTGAAAAGTCAAATGAAAGATAAATCCCATAATACCTGAGCTTCTGCTTCTTGTCGCATTCTATCGTAACGTTGAGCAAGATGCCGAGCATCCTCCAACGGAGCTCCAACCACCATTGCCCTTAATGGTTCTGCAACCTATTCAGCACGGAGCACAATTTCAATCAGAGTTATTAGGCTGAGATGGCAATCACACATTGGTAAATAAACAATCCGAGTTCACCATTACAAATAGAGACATACTTTAGGCCAAACCAAGCTTTCCAAACATGCTGTAAATCCCATTTATATTCAGTAAAACAGTTAGGTTATGAGAAAAAAATATCCATTACTTCTGCAGGTCAGATTCGAACATCATAATCTTACAATTACAGGTAGCTGCATGATGAACTCATACATAACAAGCCACAAACACACACACACAATTAACCTGTGTACCAAGAGCTTTTAGTAAGTTTCCGCGCTCCTTCTCCATTTGGGCACGGGCTCGTGCATAACTTAGAGCAGCCCTGCACAATGTACCCCCACTGGTACACGTATTTTCCGACCCATATTTCCTGCTATCTTCCGACAACTTTGTTCCTATTCAATGAGAAATATATAATTTCGTTAACAATATTTTATGCAAACTAATAATTACAATAAACCATTATAGAAGCTTCATTAACCAACACGACTTACCTATTTCAACTTGCTTGGACCCGGTAACAATATAACCTTCAACTCCCCGAACAACGTCCCTTTGATAATGCTGAAAACACAGAAGTTGCCACTATCAGCCTTGGAGAGAACGAATAACTTGAGATCAAATACAAATGTAAGTAAAGGATCACCATCAAAGAAAAAACTAACCTTCCCCGCACGTGTTGATATATAAAGTTTTTCAAGTCTCTGGTGTAGGTGAAGTTCTCTCTCATCGGTAACCATGTTATCTGAACCTCCATAACCGCCAGCTCCAAACTGTTTAAGAACAGCCTAGAATAGCAATAATTCAGGATTTTCATCAATACCTTGATAAACAAAACAATCAAAAAGAAAAAAAACAACAACTAAGAAACAAAAAGAAAATAAATAAATAAAAGCTTGTTAAATCAAAATAAATACATATAAAGCAACGCAATTACGCATCGCTCAGTGATTTCAAAATCAGCTACCGAGTTAAAAGCATAAGCAACATAAGATATACTACAAGCTTAAAATTCAACTTTAATCTATAGCATTTATTTATTTATTTCCGCAATGTAAGTGTGAAATTCAATTAGATCCAATACTATTTGGATTCATATTCACAAGAACAACAATCCCTTACATAACCGAAACTAAATTATTATAATAATTATGGAAATGGAAAATTGAAAACCAGTTCAATAACAGGTTAGTTAGACGAAAATAGCGACGAAGCGTATCAAATGAAAAGAAAAGCGTAAAACGAAGAAGAAAGGGAAAGATCTGGTGAAGAATTTGGAGATAGGTTTTGTGTACAAACCTGTTGTTGACGAGCGACTTGTTCTCGAAGCTTCGAGGCTTGTTTTCTGATAGCATCCATTAGAGGAACGAATGAATTGAATCTGAATCTATTTTCAAAGTGAAAGAGTTTCAGTCTCACAACACCGATTCACCAAAAATCAACAAATCAAAAACTATGTCCATTCGTTCATTGAGAACGAAATTTCATCGAGAAACCTGTTTGTTTCGAAAGCATTTTATTTTATTTGAGAAAAGAAAAAACAAGCGAGAATTACATTTATCACTTTTTTTTTTTAAAAAAAAAAGAATATAAAAGTTTTTTTTTTTCTTTCAGCTTACCAGCTCAAAGTTAAGCACTCGTAGTAGAAACAGTTGGATTATTCAACGGACGATTTTCTCCAAGTCTAGTTAACATGTTAACACGTTTGTTTCAAATGGAAAGAAGGAAAATGATATTGAAAAGAAATGAATATATATCTTTATAATTTGATTTGGAAGAGGTACTTCTGACTTTAGAGCCTCTCCTAATCCATAATTTGGAAGATGCGTTAAGTCTAATTAAATATTATTTTAATTAAGATTCAAGTTTAGATTCTCTAAAAATAATTTATTTTTTATTTTATTGATAAAATTTTATTCAAAATTTCAGCGTAATTTTCATCAAAATAGATGTCAATTGTAGTTATTATTCATAAAAAATAGACACATAGACACGGCATTGTCCGTATACATGCTAATATTATCGTTTAAAATATGTACTACAATATTTAGGAAACATTTATATAATTTTTTTCTTAGACTTAATTTAAGAATATTTGAATATTTCTTGTAAGAAAAGAGAAATAAATTGTGTGGAAAGATCTAACCTATATTTATTATAGGTTTTGAAAACAATGACTACAAAAATGAAAAATCATAGTTTGAATCCTTGCTATTTGGGAGATATATGAGCAAGTTATTTGCGTGGTTATACCTATTATACTTTGTTTTAGATTTAGGGTTTTAAAATAAAACTATTATACTTTCTTACTTGTGTAAAGTTAGTCAGAATTGAATTTGATATTGATTTGTCGTTTATGTGCAAAATAAACAATTTATATATTTTGTATTGGACCTCATTTAGTTGGAGGTTAGTTTTCTTATAATTAATTGCCTTTCAATATAAGGAAAAGTTGGATATAAATAAAAATAATTTGTCTTACTAACTAATAACATGTACTAAGGAATTAAAAAAAATAGAAAATGTGTCTCGTGAGTATAACTCAATTCGTAGCTGCATGAATATTAATTTATAAGGACATGACTTCGAACTATACGAGTTTAATTGCTAGATTATTTAACTAAATTTGAATTGAAAAGTACAAATTTTAAATTTTTAAGTAAATACACAACTTGCAATACACTATTTCTATATTTAGTTAATTGGCAAGGATTGGCATAGTAGGATAGATATACTACAATATATTTGAATCATTTTAGTCCAATCAATATTTGAGGCCTTCCAATGAAGTTGATCCTATCTTCATACATTGTCATCAAACAGGGACGAGCTAACAGATGAAAAGAGTTAGACTATCATACATTGGATGACAAATCCAGGTTATGGAAATAAAAACAAAGCAATCATTTTATTGGGTTTGCAGACAAATAACTGTGGAATTAAAAAAACGTACTGCATTTCTTCAATATAGACCAATCAACAATAACAACATTGATATGTGCATCTGTTCCACAAACACAAATTCAGAAGGGATGGGGGAGTACATTTGTTGGAAACGAAGATTGATCTTCGTTTTTTGTTTGTATAATTCAAGTTTATATGTTAGTTGTAATAACTAACTAACTAACTTCTCAATTAGTTAGTTAGTTAACTAGATGACCCATGTATAAATAACTCATTCCATTCAGTCAATAAACAAGTCCTACAATCATACTCCATTCTATATTGATTATATCTTTCTTGCACTTGGGTTAAGAATAGCTTGAACACTAACAATTGATATCAAGAGCTTGGTTGCGAGAAACCAAATCAGAGTGATAAACACGAGTGAAGTGTGAGGATCAAACACGAGTGAGGTGTGAGGATCAAACACGAGTGAGGTGTGAGGATCAAACACAAGTGTAGTGAAGATGAGAAACAATGGAAATTATCCAGCCCATATGCCACATTTTGATGAAAAAGATTGGGATAGATGGAGAGTGAAAATTCGTGCATTGTTTGGATTTCAAGAAGTGTTGGAAATTATAGAGAAAGGTTTTGAAGAACTGGGGGTCAATCCAACAGAGGAACAGAGATCAAGATTCAAAGAAAACAAGAAGAAAGATTGCAAAGCCACCTACATTCTTCATCAATGTCTTGACACGACCAACTTTGGCAAGATATCTGATGCAAGAAGTGCAAAAGAAGCGTGGGACATTCTTGAGAAGTGTTATTCTGGAGGAACCAAGGTCAAGAAAGTGAAATTGCAGACCTTACAGAAACAGTTTGAATTGCTGCAGATCGATGAGAAGGTTGCAGATCTGATTTCAAGATTGAGGAGTATCACAAATCAGATGACTAATTGTGGTGAGAAGCTTACTGAACATAAGCTATGTGAAAAGATATTAAGATCTTTGCATCCCAGGTTCGATTATGTTGTGTGTGCAATTGAAGAATTCAAAGACATCTCCACATTAAGTCTTGAAGAGTTGTAGGGAACTCTAGAAGCAATGGAGTTAAGAATGGATGAAATGAGTGGGAGTGATTCTGGGAACATATGCCAACAAGAAAAAGAAATGGAAAAAGAATAAGGTCAAGGAATCTGATGAGGATTTAGAAGATTCATCAGAAAGGAGCAATAAAAGTGGTAAATCAAAGGGAAAATCAAGAAACCTTGATAGAAAGAAGGTGCAATGTTACAAATGTGAGAAGTTTGGACATTTTGCTCGAGAATGTTGGGCTAGCAAAGGAGGAAAGAAGAAGAAGAAGCCTGCACTGCCCAAGAAAATTCAGATTCGGATTCAGATAGAGTCCTGTTGATGGCCACTACAAACGAAGATCAATCTTCGTTTTCTACCACAAACGGAGATCAATCTTCGTTTTCAGAGTATTCTTCATCTCAGCTCTGGTTTCCTAATACTAGTTGCTCTAATCAGATGACAAGCTAGAGGGAATGGCTGGTTGATGTTGATACATCAAGAAGGAGCAAGATCAAGTTTGTTGATGATAGAACTTTAGAAGTTGAGGGAGCTGGCAGCATAGTGATCAAAAGAAGAAATGGCAAAACAACAGAAAGTGAAGGAGAGGATGTGCTATTGGTTGAACCAAAAGATGATGGTTCAGAGAAAGTTGATGATGTGGAGGCTGTACAGGACCCAGAAAGTGATGCAGAGGGAGTATTGTAGGCTGAATCAAAAGAGGAACGTTTAGAATTGCGGAACTAGTTGAATGCAGCTCAAGAAGATCTAAAGAAAGCAAAAGAACATATTCTCCAGGCTGAGAAGGAGAAGGTACAAGCTATTGATGAGTTGAAAGAAGCACAAAGAGTGGTTGAGGAAGTAAATGAGAAACTCAGGGAAGCATTGGTGGCTCAAAAGCTGGCTAAGGAGGAATCTTTGAATGAAAGGTTCCGAGTTGTTAAATTGAAACATGGTGGAATTGAAACTGTGAATTAGAAGAAAAAAGAATGGCAGAAAGAGCTTGGAAATGTGAGGAACAAGAAAGCAACTCATGTGGTTGATAGTAATAACCAAGTTGGACACTTTCAAAAGTTGCTTACATCTATTGGAATTTTCTGCATTTATTCAATTGCTATTGGAATTCTTGTTGAGTTTATAGTGATGTATCCAATACAACATAGAAAGTATAGAGATGGAATTGACAATCTGTTGGTGCTTTTGATTGGTGGAATTTTAATTGCATTGCCAATTGTTTTGTCTGTTACAGTGACTATTGGTTCTCATAGGTTATCACATCAAGGTGCAATCACAAAAGGAATGATAGCTATTGAAGAAATGGTTTGTGATGCCAAGAAGCAGGCATTGGATCATGCGGATGATGCAACCAAAGTTGTCAAGGTTCATGTCGAGAAAGTAGAAGTTTATGCAACTGAATTGGCGCAGTTGAAGGCCTTGCTAGATTCAAAGGTTAAAGCTAAAGCAGTGCAGTTAAAATCTGCATTGGATGCTGATGAGGTAAATTATCATGATGAGTATAAGTCATCTGAGACTCATCAATTTGAAGAACAACTTAAAGTGGCATAGAAAAATATGGCTGTTGGAACTATCAGTGTTGTTGGAAACGATTTGGATTTACTCATCATGACTTTGTTGTTCGTTCAAATGATTGATAGTTTTGGTATTAATTAGAGTAACACCACTGATGTTTTTGAACAAGTGTCCAAGGTATCGCTGAAATTTGTATATTTGGCCATAGGAAGTGGGGTGGCAGCATTCCTCCAGGTGGCATGTTGGATGGTTACAAGGGAAAGACAAGCAGCAAGAATAAGAGAATTGTATTTGAAAACAATACTTAGACAAGATATTGCTTTCTTTAATAAAGAAACAAATACAAGAAAAGTTGTAAGTAGAATGTTAGGTGACATTGTTTTAATTCAAGATGCAATGGGAGAGAAGGTTGGGAAGTGTGTGTAGCTAACAACAACATTCATTGGAGGCTTTGTGATAGCATTCACTAAATAGTGGCTTCTTACTGCTGTAATGATGTCTACTCTTCCACTTATGAATTTGAACTCTAAACTGAAGGATTTAGAGTCTAGAAATATTGAATTGGAAAACAAAGTAAGGAAATGTGAAGTTGAAAAAATGGAACAAGAAGGGTTGCATAAAAGTCAACAAATAGCTTTGCAAGATGATATTTGTTCTTTGAGGAAATAACTTAATCAGAGAAGAAATGGTCTTCTCGATGATGAGTTGGAGATGAACACGGCTGCTGCGGCCATGAAGGAAGCAATGGATAGGGCTGAGGCTAAGTTCAGGCATGCAAAGGAAATTAGGGAGATAGAGTATACAAAGGCTGCTAGAAGCAAAGAAGGTGTGCAATTGGAAAAAGATGACAAAGCTACACTAAAGGAGCAAAGAAGATTAATGAAAGAAAGGGTTGCTGCAGAAGCAAAGGGAAGAGCTGAAAAGCAAAGAAGATTAATGAAAGAAAGGGCTGCTGCAGAAGCAAAGGGAAGAGCTGGAAAAGCTGCTGCAGAGGCGAAAGCTGCGAGGGCTGAAGCTGAAGCACGGGTTAAATCTGAGCTTGCTGCAAAAAGGTCTGTTATCGAGGCTCGGGAGAGGGTTACGGCTGCAGCAAGGATGAACCAACATAAGAAATGGTCAAAGAGTTGAGAAGACTACTAGGTGTAAAATCACTTAGAAACTTGAATTAAGTGAGAGTGTTGGAAACGAAGATTGATCTTCGTTTCAGTGTTAGAAAACAAAGATTGATCTTCGTTTTCTGTTTGTATAATTCAAGTTTATATGTTAGTTGTAATAACTAACTAACTAACTTCTCAGTTAGTTAGTTAGTTAACTAGAGGACCCATGTATAAATAACTAATTCCATTCATTCAATAAACAAGTCCTACAATCATAATTCACTCTATATTGATTCTATCTTTCTTGCATTTGGGTTAAGAATAGCTTGAACGCTAACAACATTATCCATCAACTGTGACAATGCAATTAAATGATAAAGTAGTTGCTTAATGATCAAGCGAGTAAAGGTAGACAAAGTTTAGGAATTCTCTGCGGATAAATTCTTTGGTGTGAGCAGTAACTTTGTTTGTTTTGTTGCAGAGAATTAGCAGAGGAATTTTCTTCCTCACAACACTTATAACAGTACCCTGATGAGTAGAGTCATCCCTAAGTTGCACCGGTATAAAAGGTGTGCCAAGAACATTATATTATTAGCATGTAAAATTATTATATTATTAACATCCCTGATGAGTAGTGTAAGAAATCAATTCATTTCTTGTTTTCAGATTACAGAAAACAAAGGATTCTCAGAAAACCACCCTATAACCCCACCATCATAATATTCAGATCCTTTTAAACAAAAGGATGATGCAATTACATAATAGTTTCCAAGAAAGAAAGGTTGTTTATTTCTTTTAAGCACTCATGCCAATTACTAATATCTTAGTCCTAGCTCAAGACCAAAAATTGCCAACGACCTAAAACAGAAAGCAATATCTTACATTCAATTTCATTCATTGTACAAAGTAGGGGTGGGCAAAGTTCAGTTTTGAATTAGAACCATTTGAAAACTGAACCGAACTGGTTTTCAGTTTGAAAAAACTGAACCGAACCGATTTTCAGTTCAAAAAACCGAACCGAACTGTTTTATAAACTGGTGAACCGGTTTATTATTTTGAACCGAACCGAACTGGTTTAACATTTTTTCTTGTTCATATAGGCTAAATTTTACATAATTACCCCTAATTACTTCTAAAAAAATCCGGTTCTATTTTTTTCGAAATAAAAACCGGTTCGGTTCAGTTTTTTTGAACTAAAAACCAGTTCGGTTCGGTTTTTTGAACTGAAAACCAGTTCGGTTTGGTTCTAGCTTAAAAAAATCAGTTCGAAAACAGTTTGGTTCTCAATTTTTATAAATCAGTTCAGTTCAAAAACAGTTCGGTTCAGTTCAGTTCAACAGTTTGGTTCAGTTTTTGGTTTTCTTGAACACCCCTAGTACAAAGCATCATTTCAGTTCATGCATGTCGGCAATCTTTATTTCACAAATGAACACAATATTAAGCATATATTGAAAGTGAACACGAAACAATTCTTTACTCGTCAAACCAAAATGGAAACAAACACAAACACACACTCATAAGTAGTACCAACACTTTTGAAAGATTTGTCTTGTGCTCAACACCTGATGACGTCAGATACATTTGATTACATTCAGTCGATGCATTTGATTGCATTCAATCAATGTTGTCATATACTCCATCCGGTCTGTTATAAGAAGAAAAATAAAAAAACATTAATACCAATGAATTTATTTATTATTATCACTTTGAATATTTTTATAAATATATCTCTCGTAGAAAAGTGTCAGACATTAAATATATCCATTAATATTTAAAAACAAACATTAAATAAAGATAAAAGTGTCATTTAAACAATAAATATACCTTACAAGTCACGACTTTTTCTTATAAATGAGAAATTTCTAAAAAAAAATCAGTAACAGCTAAACGACACTATAATGACTATATAATGGAATTTAAACAAATTACTATTGTTCTGTAATACGTTACAAACAACTAGTTTATGTGATTTAGGATTCACAACATTGCATTCAATCACTGTTGGGAAAAACCAGAGATAATTATCTCAATAATGCGGAATATTTTTTCCCCACCTGTGCAGATAAATGGCCAAACAGAAAATACAATTCCAAGAGCAATAATAATTGGCAGAAAATTAAATATGAGGCAAACACAATTTTAACGTAGAAAACTTCCCTCAAATTGAGAGAATAAAAAACTACAAGACCTAGTCCAGTAAATACTTCCACTATAATAATTAATGGGTACATCGGAGTCTTCCTAATAATAATAGGGAATATCAATCATTCTTCCTAATAACAATAATGAATATCAATCAACAACAACAACATTATAACAACCTTCCACTAAAGTGGGTATGCTAAAGTAACTCTCGGAGAAAGTAAAACTACCTAACTGTTACCACCACCGGAACTGAATTCATTTCCTTTTCTCTGGCTGCCGTGCGTGCGTGCGGTTACTGTTGTTGTTTTGTTTTTTTGCATTAGGGATTTGAGATCCCTTTCCTTCCTTTTATTTTCCTTTACATGGGTCAAGCACATTAAAACATATATTCATTTTTTTTTCTTTTTTTTTAATAATAATAATAATAGTACTAATAAAATTGGTGGGTTCCAATTGGGGAGTGAGCCCACCCAACAAATCTCCCCCTCACGACTCTAGTGGGAAGGTACTGCTCAACCATGCCGGCCTTCTTTCTACAGTATATCAACTTCGACTTAAGCAAGGTCTTCGTCATCATATCTGAAACATTCTCATCAGTATGAATCTTTTCAATTGTAAATGACTTCATTTCTAATGCATCTCGTATCCAATGATACCGCACCTCAATATGCTTCGACTTTGCATGAAAATTCGGATTCTTGCTAAGATGGATTGCGCTCTGACTGTCGCAGAATAACACAAACTTGTCTTGCTTGAGGCCTAATTCATGTAGGAATTTCTTCATCCACAAGAGTTCTTTGGAAGCTTTAGTTGCTGCAATGTACTCAGCTTCAGTAGTAGATAAAGCAACGCATTTTTGTAATCTTGATTGCCAAGACACAACTCCCCCTACAAACGTCATCATATAACCAGAAGTAGATTTTCTAGAATCAATATCACCTGCCATATCTGCATATGTGTAGCCATCCAACACATGTTCACCACCTCCATAACATAAACACACTTTGGAAGTGCCTCTAAGGTATCTGAGAATCCACTTCACTGCTTGCCAATGATCTTTACCAGGATTAGAGAGAAACCGACTAACAACTCCAACTGCATGAGCAATATCTGGCCTTGTGCATACCATAGCATACATCAAACTACCAACTGCGGATGCATAAGGAACCTTCTTCATCTCTTCTTTGTCTTTCTCACTTGTAGGACATTGATCAGAATTCAATTTAAAATGAGTAGCAAGTGGAGTACTGACAGGTTTACAATTGCTCATGTTAAACCTCTCTAACACCTTCTCAATGTAATTGTGTTGAGATAACCACAATTTATTATTCTTCCTATCACGAGTAATTCTCATGCCCAAAATTTGCTTTGCAGGACCCAAGTCTTTCATTGCAAAATACTTGTTCAAATCTTTCTTTAAAGATTTAATCTTTTTAGTGTCATGACCAACAATCAACATGTCATCCACATATAATAAGAGAATAATATAATCACCATCAGAGAATTTCTTGACAAACACACAATGGTCAGAAGTAGTTTTACCGTACCCATGTTTCTCCATGAAAGAATCAAATTTCTTATACCATTGTCGGGGTGCTTGCTTGAGCCCATACAAGCTTTTCTTCAATTTACACACAAGTTTCTCTTTACCTTTGACTTCGAAACCCTCTGGTTGCTCCATATAGATCTCTTCCTCCAAATCACCATGAAGGAATGCAGTTTTCACATCAAGTTGTTCAACTTCTAGGTTTAAGCTTGCTGCTAACCCAAGCACAACTTGGATAGAGGACATCTTCACCACAGGTGAAAAAATTTCATCAAAGTCAATACCTTTTCTTTGATTAAAACCTTTCACAACCAATCTTGCTTTATATCTTGGTTGAGAACTATTCTCTTCTGCCTTTATCTTGTATACCCATTTGTTCTTGAGTGCTTTTCTGCCATTAGGCAACTTAACCAAATCAAATGTGTGATTTTCATGCAAGGAATTCATCTCTTCCTGCATGGCCTTCAACAACTTTTCTTTATCAACATTTGTAATAGCTTCTTGATAGTACTCTGGCTCTCCACTATCAGTGATCATCACATACTCGTGTGGAGGATATCTTTGAGAAGGTTGACGTTCTCTAGTAGATCTTCTCAACTCAAACTCGTCTAGTGGCTCAGCTGGTACCTGCTCATCTTGGTGAGGCACATGATCATCAGTTACATTCTCATCATCTACCTGTATATCTCCCCCATCAACAAAAGTTTCTGCAGGGGGCATAGGCGCAACATCAATGTAACTTCTGGAATTTGGTTTTTGTTTCTCAGCTTTATCAAAATCTTCAATAGTCTGGTCTTCAAGAAATATCACATCTCGGCTTCTGATAATTTTCTTGTCAACCGGATCCCACAATCTATAACCAAATTCTTAATCACCATAATCGACGAATATATATTGTTTGGATTTACTATCAAGTTTGGACCTCTCATTTCTTGGAACGTGAACAAAACATATGCAGCCAAATAATTTCAAATGACGCTAAGAGACATTTTTCCCCGTCCACACTCTATTTGGAACATCACCATCAAGTGGAATAGAAGGAGAAAAATTGATCAAATCCACTGCAGTTTTCATTGCTTCACCCCAAAAAGATTTCGATAATTTTTCATGAGAGAGCATACATTTGATTCTGTCATTAATTGTACGATTCATTCTCTCTGCAATACCATTATGCTGAGGTGTCTTTGGAACTATTTTCTCAAACCTGATTCGATGTTCTCTACAATACTCTTCAAACGGATCTCTGTATTCACCATCGTTATCTGATCGAACACATTTCAATTTCCTTCCTTTTTCTCTTTCAACACTTGCATGAAAATGCTTGAAGACTCCAAGTACCTGGTCTTTAGATTTCAAAGGAAAGGCCCACACTTTTCTAGAGTGGTCGTCAATAAAAGTAACAAAATATGATGCACCACCGAGAGATTTATTATCCATCATACAAGCAATAGTATGAACTAAATCAAGAGTATTTTGCCTCATTTGAGGACCAATATTATGAAAAGAAACTCTATGTTGTTTCCCAACAAAACAATGAGTGCAAGTTTTTAGAGACGTACCTTTCACAAGAAGAAAATTTTTCTTCGCAAGTATATTGATTCCTTTCTCACTCAAGTGACCAAGGCGCATATACCATAAATCAGAAGAGGAGTCTTCAATTGCATTCACTTCTTCCTTGCATAGCTTCGTAGGCATCCTATAGAGAGAAGTGGAACTTTGCTCCTTTGCAACCACTAGGGAACCTTTGGTGATTTTACATATACCACCACCATCAAAGTAAGTGTGATAACCCTCAATATCCAAGGCTTTCACTGAAATCAAGTTAAGACAAATATCAAGAACATGTCTAACATTCTTCAAGTGAAGCTTGCAACCAATCCCAGTTTCAACCCAAACATCTCCCATACCAATAATTTTACATACTCCTTCATCTCCCATTTTTACCATGCCAAAATCACCAACACCATAAGATGAGAAGAAATCACGCCTACGAGTAACATGATATGAGGCCCCCGAATCAATAATCCAAGTTGAATCCTGACATGCAAGGTTTATGGAATTATCATCACAAACAATGTAGACATTACTAATTGATGCAACTGCTATTGTATCTTTATCATTTTTCTTCTCTTTGTCTTCATCTCTTTCCCTTGATTGATCTCTCATAAGGAACCTGCAATTTCTTTTTATGTGACCTGCTTTGCCACAATGATAGCATATCACTTCTTTTCTAGTCTTTGACTTGCTATGACTTTCAGAGTTGTTGCATCTATGGAAGTTTCTAGATTGACTTCTCCCCCGTGACTCTGTAACTAGTGCTTCTGACTTTGAGGAAAAACCAATTAAACCACGTTCCTTTCTTTGAGCTTCTTCATTCAACATATTCTCTTTAACTGTTTGTTGACATTTTCAGCTTTCCACTTGGAGCTGAATTAGTCAGTGTCACAACAAGGACTTCCCAATTATCAGGCAAGGAACTCAACAATAACAACACTTGCAACTCATCATCTAATTTAATTTCAGCGGTTGTCAACTGATTCACTGTATTATGAAAAATACTCATATGCTCTGCCATTGAATCCCCATCTTTGTATTTCATATTCACCAGCTTCCAAATCAAGGATGCTTTATTTTGCACATTCTTTCGTTCATACAACTCTTTTAATTTTTCCCACATCTTGTTAGCATCTATTTCAGTTTCAACATGTGGATATACACTCATATCTAACCACTGTCTAATCAACGCCACTACCTTTCTGTTCATCTTCTTCCAATCAGCATCAGATTTATCTGTGGGTTTAGCAGTATCACCCTCAATAGGATCATACAAATCTTTACTGTATAGCATGTCTTCCATGAAAGTCTTCCAAAGTGTGTAATTATATCAATAATGCAGAATATTTTCCCCCCACCTGTGCAGATAAATGGCCAAACAGAAAATACAATTCCAAGAGCAATAATAATTGGCAGAAAATTAAATATGAGGCAAACACAATTTTAACGTGGAAAACTTCCCTCAAATTGAGAGAATAAAAAACCACGGGACCTAGTCCAGTAAAAACTTCCACTATAATAATTAATGGGTACACCAGAGTCTTCCTAATAACAATAGGGAATATCAATCACTCTTCCTTATAACAACAGGGAATATCAACAACAACCTTATAACAACCTTCCACTAAAGTGGGTATGTCAAAGTAACTCTCAGAGAAAGTAAAACTACTCAACTGTTACCACCACTGGAACTGAATTCCTTTCCTTTTCTTTGGCTTCCGTGCGTGCGTGCTGTTACCGTTGTTGTTTTTGCTTTTTTGCATTAGGGATTTGAGATCCCTTTCCTTCCTTTTATTTTCCTTTACATGGGCCAATGCCATTAAAACATATATTCATTTTTCTTCTTTTATTTTAATAATAATAATACTAGTACTAATAAAATTGGTGAGTTCCACTTGGGGAGCGAGCCCACCGAACAATCACTTCAATTTATCCAAATTATTATCAATTTCATCCTATGTAGTTATAAGTGTTTTGCCAAAAGATAAATTATCTATATGTATTTATTCATTTACTATCAATTGTCTCTTTATATTAACTAATGTCATTGTATTTTATATGTGTTTTATTTAGACATCAAATAAAAAGTCTCATTTTATTTATTGTTGACAAATATTTGTCTCATTTTTTATATTTTTTCTATTAATGGCAAAAGTGTGTCCCATATTTTTTAATATATATCAATTACAAATATATGTTTTATGTTTTTTTTATATATCAATGACAAATGTTTATCCTGTGATTTTTATATTTGTCATTGACAAATATTTGTCTCATGTTTTGTTTAATATTTATCATTGATATGGATTTGTTAAGTGTTTTATTAAAATTTATTAATAACAAATATTTGTCCCATGTTCTTTTTATTTATCGATGTCAAGTATTTGTCCTATGTTTTTTTATTTATTTTTCATAGACAAATATTTGCCTCATATTTTTTTATGCATCAATTATAA
>JBBPBP010009779.1:20550602-20566793 GCA_037974735.1 Cicer chorassanicum | reverse complement strand
ATGTTAACCAAACAAAAAAAGAACCAAAATAAAAAAAAATATTACGATTGCGAGAACCAAACACATATTTAAACATAAATTATATATAATATTTGATATTAATATAATTTCAGTGAGAATCTATAAGGATTACACCCATAGAGTATTAACAACATAATGAATGATTAAATTAAATAAGATTTGATTTAATTAGATATTAATCATATTAAATAAGATTTAATACATTAACATATTTACAATTTATTTAATTGAATATGATTTGACTAAATAAATGAAGGTTGACAATTAATTGAATCAAATATGATTTAATTGAATTAATAGTTTATGTTTAATTAAAATAGTTTAATTAAATATAATGATTTAGGTCTTATTTTGGGTTGAGTCCAAAATATGAGTTTTTAGAGTTTAAGTAGCTTATTCTCATTCTCTATAAATTGAAGAGGAACACGTTCCTCAAGTAATCCTAATTACCACTACCCTCATAGAATGGCTAGCACCACATTTTGTTTGGTGCTCGGACTATGTAGAGACGTCTATAACTTCCACGTTGATGATCCAAATTAAAACATGTTTTAAGAGAGATGTTCCGTGATGGTGATTTGTATTCTCATCGACATTTCAAGAGGTAAACACACGAACTCTTGTGAAATTTTGTGCTTGCATAGTATAAGAGCCTCGGTCATTTTTACCTTATTTCCTTTGTGTTCATATGTTTCGATAATATTATATGATAAACAAATGTTGAAAATGATGTTGAAAACCATAGAGTTAGTTGGTGTGAATTGGAAAAAATAAATAAATAAGAAAGTCTCACATAAGAGGGATATAACACACACTAGTAATGTTTATAAGGTGGAGGTATGTCAATTGAAATGTGTTCTAAGGAGTATCCAATTTTGTGAATGAGTGAGAACGCACACAAATCCTTAGAAATCAAGAATTAAAGTTCATAACCATAGTGAATGAGGGAAAACAATTTCACATAATTGCAAAGCACACTTAAAGTTTGAATTATTTTTTTAAAGATTTATACACAAGATTGATTTATAACAACTCCTACAATATTTCTAGTTTTTTTTCAAAAGACACATTATAGTACACATAAAATACTAATACAATGCATTTATTTATTTTAAGCAAGTTACATAGAAGCTTATAGTATATCCTTACTAGATCATTTAATTTTAACACATATACATGCATTAGAACTTATGTAGCAAAATTCAAAATAATCTTTGATATTTGGTGAAGATACTATATAAAATTTACAATCAGTAGCTTTACGCTTTACGATAACATGTGTTATAAATAATAAAAAGAAGAAAAAATTAATAATTCATTGATAGACATACTAGCTCACAACACATACACTTAAACAATCTAATTACTCAAATAGCATATAGATTAACACACTTTTCAATTATTTGAGAAATAAAATTAACAAGTTTTTCTAACAATAATAATAAGTTATTGTCGTCTCTTTTATCGACGATGAGTTATTGGGGTAGCTAGTCCCTCCTACTCATGGAGTCAATTACTTAGGGTAACCATAACTGTAGTTATTTAAATTCAAACATGGGTAATTAAAAGGCACTTTAACATGGTTCAAAAGTACGAATGTGACGCCACAACTTCTACTTCTTACTTCAAGTCAAAACTCTCTTAATTTTTTAATTGTATATGCACAATAATTTATTTGTAACTTACAAAAAGTAACAACGAACCTTACATCAATATATAATCAATAATCTGATTGAAGAAATATAAAACTATTTTATTTTTAGATGTTCTCCACTACTCTAAACTCTATACACTAATTCTCAACAATCAGAACACTTGAAATACAAACAATTTCATATTTACATAATCATATACACATTCACATATATAATCCAAAAACTAGCACCAAGATTTTACGTTGATCTCATAACTCATACGATGATTCTAAATATGTAACATATTCTCATAGGAGTATAACTGCTCCAAATTGATCACGTTTAAATTTTCTTTTGAATTAATCGTCATCATTTAGAAGTTACAATAAACTAAAGCACAAATTTTTGAAATAGCAGATACAATAAAATCACATTTCTAAATATAATAAAAATAAAATAAATCACGTGTAATTTTAAAATCTATAAGATTTCTAAAATTTCACTTGTACTTTAATCATCAAAAATACATTTCTAAATAATTAATCACTGTAAAAAAAAATTATTTTCAACTTATATTTTGAAAGAAAATTTAAACTATATACATAGATAGATTGAAAGTTTTCCAATAAATTAATACTTCCAAAATAGTTCCAATTTATTTTCTTATTTTCGCAAAACTTACCTTAATAAAATAATATGTCGTAACACAAAACGACAAGAGTCATAAATAATTACATCATATATACCAACAAGATAAGATAGTTATTGAGACAATAATCCAAAGTATACAAATAGAAAATACATTGGAGCTATGAGACCGATCAATCATCGCTCATACCTCTGGGGTATTCTCGGCAGACACCTGCACATAAGTATTGTTCCAAGAATGTTATCCCCCCATGGTCACATCAAAAAAGTAGAACATGGACCCACCAAAAAGTCAACTGTCAAAGTATGTAATAGATACAGTCATCCAAAAAAAAAAGTAAAACCATAAAAAAAAAAGATACTAAGGGCTTATACAACTAAAAACTAATTTGATCATCCACTAACAACTATAGTAACAAGGGTGACCTCCACACACCACACAAGTTCCTTTTGACGCAGTGTCTCTCCTCGAAGTAACTTCTTCCTCCTCATCAGCAGCCATATAATGATTAGTCTCCTTAGAAGTCAGGTCCACCCACGAGAAATACTGCCCCAACTCTCCTACTTGTCCTCACCACTTTCCCCGTATATGTAGCCCTGCTTGAGATGGGGTTGTATGCCCAAGCAGTAGGTGAGTGCCAATCAGGGAAGTCTAGCGACGTTTCCGTCGTCAAGGTAACAGTCGGTGGAATGAACTCGGGTATCATCTGAAGGCAAAACCCAATTTCCACAATAATGTAAAGGGTCACCAACCGAAATTAACAATTACCATTTAACAATTATGTCATGAAAATAAACACCTAGCAATTATTACATGATAACAAACAATAACAGAGCACGTATATACATATATCATATCATAACAAACATGACTCGTGTGCCAAGCACCCAAATGAAATGCTTATATGCCCGTCCACATGATTCCAGAATTTCCAAACCCTCCTTGAGTGGCGTAAATAATAAATGTACCGCATCTCACAAATCAGTACTAATTACCGAGGTGCCACTTATCACAGATCAACATGATTTACCAGAGTGCAGTCTATCACAGACCTACTAGGCATGGCAGCGGGGCGGGGGCGGATTTTGCCTCCTCCACCCCCGCACCCGACTAATCGGGGAAAACCCGCACTCGCCCCCGTTTCATAGCGGGTGTAGAATTTAGACCCCATCCCCGCCCGCAACGGGGTTCGGGTTTCCCCGCCCGCACCCGCACCCATTCATATATATAAAAAACTATAAATTTAAAAATCATGTCTATTATAATTAATATAATAAAATAATTGTTATTAGACAATTATAAAATAAAAAAATATTTTCTATAGAGATAAGATTATAATTTTTAATATTTAAAAAAATATTAAGTATATTCAATATGTATATGTATATAAAATTTAAAAATTACATTAATATTACTTGTGGGGCTGGTTCGGGTGCGGGTGCGGGGTGGATATCATCACCTCCAAACCCGTCCCCGCCCCCGAATGTTAATTTCGAGGAAAATCCGCACCCGCACCCAATCAAAGCGGGTTTTCCCCGTCCAAATCAAGCGGGTTTGGGTGGGTACTCGCGGGTGCGGGTTATATTGTCATCCCTAAGACCTACACGACTAAAAATCCTCGTAAGGATAAGATGGACCAATCAACTCATGGAACCATCCCGTGGCCCATCACGGTCACCACTAGTTATGAAATGCATGAGCATACTCTGACTCTTTCACAACAATCATTATGTAAATGTAGCTATTAAAAGAGTTTAATTAAATATAATTATTTAGGCATTAATTTGGGTTGGGTCCAAAATATGAGTTTTTGGGTTTTAGTGGCTCATTCTCTATAAATAGAAGAAAAGCATGCTCCCCAAGTAATCTTGATTGTCACTAACATCATAGAATGGCTAGCACCACGTTTCGTTTTGTGCTCGCATGAACTATGTAGAGACTCCGATAATTACCTATTTGATGATCAAAGTTAAAGCACATTTCAAGAGACACACTCCATGATGGTGACTTGTATCCTCCTCAATAATGCTTCAAGAGGTAAACACATGAATCCTTCTTGTGAAATTTTGTGCATATGTGATCATTGGCTAGAGGAACTTTCCGCTCTTGAGATTAATTTTAAAAAAAGTTTTAAAAGTATATCTCTTCAATTCCCAACACAAATAACCCCAACATCCTCCCTAACCAAACCCTCTTCCTCTTTACAATTCGAAAATAAAGACGTATCTACCATGTGAAGGCGAGAGAGCTTGGGACAATTGGAAAACGAGAGAAATAGATAAAGAGAGAACGTCTACCTTATTCTTATTTTCTTCAACTGCTCAAATAGGGTCAAACGTTGAAAACAAGTCGAATGGAGAGAGGGTGGATTGAGGGAGGGTGAAGCAAATGGAGGTATCGCGACCTACAATTTTAAGTGTTTCTTTAATTCAATGGGGCCACCACCATAGTTTATTTTAAAATAAGAAAAACATTGGAAAACCCTTAAAATAGAAAAATGGTATTTGAAACCAAATTTTGAAACAGGAGTCGATTATGTGCAGGGAAGATATTAACACCCTACAACATCTGTTAAAAATGGTTACCTATAATTAATGGTGTTCAATTTATGTTTACTTAAATATATCGATTTCTCCTTATTATTAAATGCAGATATAAATTGTGTTTTTATGAAGATAATTTTGAAATGAAAGTTGGCTAAAAATAAAGAGAAAAAATATTTTTTTGTTATTGTGCTTGACAAGAGTATGATCTTGCTCCTACGTATCTCTCCGTGCGATGGAGAAATCAAAACTACGTAGTTCTTGGATAGAAAATGCGGATGTGTTGATTGCTTTTAAAGAAATATGTTTGTATTGCAATAAAATGGTTTGAAAAAAATGTTGTTGGTCTGAAGAAGGAAGAAAAAATATATTGAGTACAAAAGTGTTTAAGATGAGTTTAGAAATATTTACTGTAAAAATACGTTTTTGATTATACACAAAGACCAATGGTGACACAGCAACAAAAAGAAGAATCCCTCAAACATCCCTTGATGAAATAAATAGATTATATAAAGGTAAAATAATTCAAGTCATAATTCAAATACAAGAGAACCTAAATTACTTTGCATATGCATTACCACTATTTTTCAAAGTCCCCAATAATATTTTCAAAATGATAAAATCTTTATTTTGGACTAAAAATCATGTTGTAATCGAATACAACTAATATGTATTCGAATACAGATAAAAATGGCTAAGTCAGAGAGTTGGCCATCTCATCTGTATTCGACTACACAGTGAAATTTGAAATAATTTCAACGTTACAACAAGTTGTATTCGAATACAGAAATCTTGTATTCGAATACAGATAAGAAAAATGGCTAAGTCAGAGAGTTGGCCATCTCATCTGTATTCGACTACACAGTGAACTGTTTGAATAATTTTTAACGTTGCAGCAAGCTGTATTCGAATACATAACTCTGGTAGTCGAATACAACTGCAACCAATGCAATTTTTCAGCTTTGAATTCAATTTAAAACATTGCAGTTCGTTCTCAAAACTCTTGGATCAAAGGGCACGAATCTAAAGAGTTGTTTGAGGACTATAAATAGGTCATAACTTCATTTTCAAATTACGAATTCAAATTATAAAATTTCAAAGACTTTGAACTAAATTTTCTAAATTTTTCTAAGTCTTTTTCAGAAATTCAAGTACTTGCATATCATTTTCATATCCTTAAGGTTCTCAAAGTACTTGAATAAATCTTGAATTATTCTATCTCCTTCTATTCATATATCCTTATCAAAACAACAGGTGTTTGTAAAAGAAAGTTGTACTTTCTTTGAAGTGCTGTATTTAAGATAGTAGTGTTCTATCTTTGAAGGTTTGTTAGAAGATTGTAGCCAAGGTCCCAGGGTGAGGACTTGTACATATTCTGACAGATAGTGAAGAAAATCTCTTGTGGTGAACAAGAGGACTGGACGTACCCTTGGTGATTAGGGGAACCAGGATAAATCTTTTGGTGTTCTTTACATTACTGCCATTTACATTATCGTTCACTATCCATAAGCGCAAAAATCAATCACGATAATTTTAAAAACAATCAAAATAACCAAACACCTAATTCACCCCCCCCCCCCTCTTAGGTGCACATCTGATCTTACAATTGGTATCAGAGCAGGTTCAAGGTAAATTACTCCTTGATCAAATAACAAATGGCTTCCGCACTACCAGTTTTCAGAGACGGAGGCAGCAGTACCAAACCTCCATGTTTCGTCGGTGAACATTACGATTTTTGGAAAATCCGTATGCAAGCATATCTTGAGGCACAGGGAGACGAAATATGGGATGCTGTCGAAAATGGTCCATACATTCCAACAACGGTCATCAACAACAAAGAGGAAATTAAAATAAAGAACTCTTGGACCGATGACGATAAAAGAAAAGTGCTATTTGATAAAAAGGCTAAAAACATTCTACAATCGGCACTTGGTATGGACGAATTCTTCCGCATATCTCACTGTAAAACAGCCAAGGAAATATGGGATACATTGGAAGTAACCCATGAAGGCACCATAGAGGTAAAAAGATCCAAACTAAATACACTTTCTCAAGAATATGAATTGTTTCGCATGCAGCCTGGAGAAACCATACTAGACATGCAGAAACAATTCTCCCACTTGACAAATCATTTGACAGCCCTCGGAAAGGTCTTCTCAAATGATGAATTGAATCTGAAAGTATTACGATCACTAACGAGGGCGTGGCAACCAAAGGTGACTGCTATATCAGAAAAGAAGAGTTTGTCCAAAATGTCACTTTCTGCATTATTTGGCAAACTACAAGAGCATGAAATAGAACTTGGACGATTAGAGCAAAATGAAACCCAAGAAAAGAAAAGCAAAAATATTGCTCTAAAGACCGAATCAAAGGAAGCAGTCAAAGAAGATATTTCTGATGACGACGAAAACATCAATCTCCTTGTCAAGAAATTCGGCAAATTTCTCAAAAATAATAGAAGTTTCAAGAAGAAAAACTTCAGAAAGAAAGATAGCACGACCAACCAAAACTTCACATGCTTTGAATGTGGAAAACAAGGACATATTAAAGCAGACTGTCCAGATCTCATCAAGAAGAGTGGCGGCAAAAGAAAAGATTTCAAGAAAGCTTATATCGCATGGGAAGATAACGACATAAGTTCAACATCAGAAACTGAAAGCGATGAATGCGCAAACGTTGCACTAATGGCGTCACATCACTCCGATGACGAAGAGGTTAGTAACTCAAACAATCTTCCATATAATCATGAATTAGATATAGAATACAATGAAGCACAAAATGCAATAAAGGAACTTCTTGCTGAATGTAAAAATTTGTTTAAACAATCAACTCAAAAGAAAGAAATCTTATATCTTAAAGAAAAAATTAATCTTATGGAAAAAGATGCTGAAAATTCTAAGCAAAATTCTTCATGTAATAAATGTGATTCACTTTCATTCAAAATTACTCAACTAAATAGAGTAATAGAAAGATATGAAAAAGGACATATAGGATTAGAAAATGTTCTAAACATGCAAAGATATTCTAATGATAATAGTGGTATTGGATTTTCTAAATTTGATAAACCAAGCACTAGTAAGACCATTTTTGTTAAATCAAGCACTCAAACAAATTTAAGAAACATGACAATTGTACAAAAAGAGCATTCACATAAAGGAAAGTTTATTAACAATAAGCGTCATACATACACAAGTAAAATTCCTACTTGCTCATATTGTGGTATCTATGGACACACACCAAATACTTGTCATGTAAGAAATATTAGCATTCCCAAAGGTCATTGCATATGGGTCAAGAAAGACACTAACCCCCAAGGACCCAAACCACTTTGGGTACCTAATAAAATCTGATTTCAATTTTGCAGGGATGCTCACAAAATACTTCAAATTTATGGTACTTAGATAGTGGGTGTTCCAAACACATGACGGGAGACATAACAAAATTTTCAGCATTGACCCTTGAATCGAAAGGACATGTAGTATATGGAGATAATAACAAAGGGAAGATCCTAGGCATTGGAAAAATTGGAAAAGCACCTTCTCCAACAATTGAAGATGTTCTTTATGTTGAAGGCCTAAAGCACAATTTGATAAGCATCAGCCAGTTATGTGACAAAGAACACAAGATAGTCTTCAACAAAGAAGAGTGCATCATTCAAAATGCAGCAACAAGTGAAATTCAATTTATCGGTAAACGTTTCAAGAATATTTTCATACTTAATTTAGATGATTTATCCTTGAAAATGAAATGTCTTTTGGTAAGCGACAACAATGATGCATGGTTATGGCACAAAAGAATTGCCCATATTCACATGGATCATTTAAACAAACTAGTCAAACATGATCTTGTTGTCGGATTACCAAAAATGAAATTTGTCAAGGATAAATTATGTGATGCATGCCAAAAAGGTAAACAAACGAAAACTTCTTTTAAAGCCATAAATGCTATATCTACTACAAGACCACTTCAATTGATACACATGGATTTGTTTGGTCCATCAAGAACTAAAAGTCTTGGTGGAAATTCATACGGACTAGTTATTGTTGATGACTTTTCAAGGTACACATGGACCTTGTTTTTGGCAAGTAAAAATGAAGCTTTTAAAGCCTTTAAAAATTACGCCAAACTAGTCCAAAATGAACAATCATCCAAGATTGTATCAATTCGAAGTGATCATGGTAGAGAATTTCAAAATACTTTATTTGAAGAATTCTGTGAGGAAAATGGAATTTTTCATAATTTTTCTGCACCAAGAACACCTCAACAAAATGGGGTTGTTGAGAGAAAGAACAGGTCCTTGATAGAACTTGCAAGAACAATGTTAAGTGACTCAAATCTACCAAAGTATTTTTGGGTAGATGTCGTAAACACGGCATGCTATGTTACTAACAGAGTAAACATTCGGCCACTTCTTAAGAAGACTCCGTATGAACTATACAAAGGTAGAAAGCCTAACATCTCTCACTTCCACATCTTTGGATGCAAGTGTTTTGTGCTAAATAATGGAAAAGATAATCTTGGAAAATTTGATGAAAAGGCAGATGAAGGTATATTTATTGGGTATGCATTATCTAGTAAAGCTTTTAGGATCTTTAATAAAAGAACTTTAATTGTAGAAGAATCAATACATGTTACTTTTGATGAAACTAACCCCTCGAAAGAGGACAAAGCTATCTCTTTTGATGATGATGATCTTGAAAGTAGTGATCCACGTAAAGAAGATCCGATTGATCAACCGAGTCAAGAAAATGAAGTCGACATGGAAGAGGAAACCAATGAACTCCCAAAGGAATGGAGAACCCATCGATATCATCCGATTGATAACATCATTGGTGATATCAACAAAGGAGTTACAACTAGACTCAAATTGCAAGATGCATGTTTAAACATGGCATTTGTTTCACAAATCGAACCTTCCAAAGTTGGTGAAGCACTAAAAGATGATCAGTGGATACTTGCAATGCAAGAAGAGCTTAACCAATTCGAAAGAAACGAAGTATGGGAACTTGTTCCTAATCCAGGTGACAAACACATCATTGGCACCAAATGGGTATTTAAAAATAAACTTGACGAAAATGGTATAGTTGTCCGCAACAAAGCAAGACTTGTCGCCCAAGGATACAATCAAGAAAAAGGAATCGATTTTGACGAAACATTTGCTCCGGTCGCAAGGTTAGAAGCAATACGGTTATTACTTGCTTATGTCTGCTCTATGAATTTCGAATTATATCAAATGGATGTGAAAAGCGCATTTCTAAATGGATACATCAATGAAGAAGTATATGTCAAGCAACCACCCGGTTTTGAAGACTTCAAGAATCCTACACATGTATTCAAACTAAGGAAAGCTCTCTATGGCCTAAAACAAGCACCAAGAGCTTGGTACGACAGATTGAGTGCCTTCCTGTGTGAAAGAGGTTTTGAAAAGGGAAAGGTTGACAAGACATTATTTATTAAAAGAAATAATGGTCACACCTTGTTGGTCCAAATTTATGTTGACGATATCATATTCGGTTCAACAAATAACGCAATATGTGAAGAATTCTCATTGATGATGCAAGGCGAATTTGAAATGTCCATGATGGGAAAATTAAACTATTTTCTTGGTCTTCACATCAAGCAACTCAAGCATGGCATCTTTATCAATCAAGCAAAATATTGCAAAGAACTGCTAAAAAGATTTGACATGGAAAAATGCAAGGAGAGTGCAACTCCCATGGGCTCCGGAACATATGTTGATAAAGATGAAACTGGTGCATCTGTAGATATTTCAAAATATCGAGGTATGATTGGCTCTTTATTATATCTAACGGCCAGTCGGCCAGATATCATGTTTAGTGTTTGTCTATGTGCAAGATTTCAAGCAGATCCGAAAGAATCACATCTTGTAGTAGTCAAACGAATCATGAAATACTTAAAAGGCACCATCAATGTTGGACTATGGTATCCTAAAGGTAGCATCTGTAGCCTCGTTGGATATTCAGATTCAGATTATGCAGGATGTAAAACAGACCGTAAAAGCACAAGCGGCACTTGTCATGTACTGGGCAATGCACTCGTATCTTGGTCATGTAAAAAGCAAGCATGCGTCGCACTTAGTACTGCTGAAGCGGAATACATAGCAGCAGGCAGTTGTTGCGCACAAATCCTATGGCTCAAGCAACAACTATGTGATTATGGAATTGATCTTGGATGCATTCCACTAAGATGCGACAACACCAGTGCAATCAATATCTCAAAGAATCCAATCATGCATTCTCGGACCAAACACATTGATATACGACACCACTTCTTGCGTGATCATGTGCTTAAAGGCAATGTTGAAGTAACCTTTGTGGATACACATAACCAACTTGCGGACATCTTCACTAAACCACTTCCTAAAGACTCATTTTTCAAAATACGACGCGAACTCGACATCTTAAGTGAAAGTGATCTTTAAACGTCAGGTAAACTGCTATCATCAGGGCAAAGGTATGGCTTAATTCGTATTTTCACATGCTTACATGATATTTGAATTTAGTTGACTTACATGATATTTGAATTTAGTTGACTTACATGTTATTTGAATTTAGTTGACTTACATGCTATTTGAATATATTTGACTATTTGACTTGACGATATTATCACTATGTTAATTCTTGCCTTCACATATTAGACTTTAGTTAATGATGTTTACATGTTATTTATATGATTATATTAAGTTTGTGTTATGTTCTGTGTTATAAAATCATGACCATTTCAAAATCTGGAGGTCGTAGCCGAATACAGTCATACTGTATTCGAATACAGATGATTCTGGAAATCTGTATTCGATTACCATCATCCTGTATTCGAATACAGGTTCGCATTTTTCTGTCATATATATAGCTGTGACATTCCGTAGCCGAATACAACTCCTGCCTTCCCTGCGAACCCGTACCTTACCTCTGCGAACGTCATCCTCTCTGCATCTCCACCTCCAGAATTGCTTCGTTCATTGAAGCTTGACCTCCCAAACATTGTTTCTTTCAATTATTTGCTGCGAAACCACTCTCTTAGTTCCTCAGATTCACGAAACTTCCAGAACCCTAAAACCCCAAATTCAAATTCACGACTTCAAGAACCCTAAACCCCAATTCCAGCATCGCGACTTCACAAATCTTCCCTCTCAGCTTCGCGAATCCATTGTTTTTGTCATCATTTGTCACAGTTTCGAATCTTCTTCCCAAACTGCATCTCAGTTTCGAATCCGAATCCTCAACCCTTCAACAACATGTCAAACATCTCCACCTCTGTTGAAAACGCACGCAAGTGTGGCCCTCGCACCAAACATGCAAGCTTAGGTCCTTCCAAGCGTCGCTCAAAGAGCATCAGCGTCACAGACTTATCTCGTCTTCTGCATTCTCCTGAAGAAATTACCCGATTTCGTACACTGTACTCCGACAAACGGCTCATCATTCCAAAATTCGGTACTTTAGATTCTTTCTCTGCCTTTAAATTTCCGGATTTACTTAGGGCTCAACAAGTTGAGGACTTTATTGCTTACAGAGGTCCGATTTATCCTGATTTGGTTCGAGTCTTTTATTGCAATCTTCGTCGGGATGGCAAAATGTTAATTTCACGTGTCAAGGGAATCACTATTGAGCTTGACTCTCATACTATTGGTACCATTTTGCAAATACCTGATGTCGGTCAGAAACTTAGTCCGACCAATTTATGCAAATGGCATAATATCTCGAAACAGGATGCTTATGCGGCTCTGTGTCGCTTTGACAAACTCACCATAGAACGCAAGCAACTTCAGGCTAGCTCCACGTTTGCTAGACAGAGATTTAGTGTTGGAAACCTCACTGTTGACTTCCGTCTGCTTCACTATTTCTTGAGTTACATTTTGGTTCCTAAGGCCGGTAACTACTCTCAACTCTCTGAATTTGAACTTCAGATTCTTTACTTCATGAATGAAGGACTTTCTCTTAACTGGGCATACTTCGTTAAGTCCGTCATGTTTGTATCCCGTGAAGCTGCTAGATTGCCCTATGCTAGGGAAGTTTCTCGCATCCTTGAACATTTTGGAGTAGATTTTTCTGAGGAGGTTGTATATACCGTCACTAAGGATAATCTGCTAGACTTGAGTGTTCTTCCTAGCATGAAAATAGTTTGGAGTGAATCACTGCAAAAATACATCCATCAGAGTGATATCAGTCAGGCCTCTGCTAGTGCTCCTCCAGATGATGCTGCTGACGATCCTGCATCTGATGATGATCAAGTTACTAATCGCATGATTATGGATCGGCTTGACTCTCTTCAGACCAGCTTCTCAGGATTTACCACTTCGGTTGATGCTCGCTTTCAGGCTCTCGAATCCACTATCGCTACTAATCACGACAGCCTTGTCCACGAGATGTGTATCATCGCTGACAAACTTGATCACTTCCATCTACCACCAGATCGTCGCTGAGATTGTACTTAGTTTCCTAGGTCTCGTTCGTTTTCATGTGCTACTAGGCTTGACCTTTCTACTGTTTTGTTTAAGATGTAATCGTTGTTTCCGTCATTGTTGTATTATCTTTATGACTCTATGCTTGTATGACTTTTTGACTCTATGTCGTTTATGACTTTATGTTTTTATGACTTCATACATCAATGACTTTTATGATTATCTCTACCTATTTGCCTCCAATATGCTTTGTCTTTCCTATACTGGTATTCTTCTTTTTGATCATGTCAAAAGGGGGAGAACTTTTGTGTATTTTGTTTCTTGTTGTTGTCTGTTAAAATTTAAATGTAGGTACACAACACACATATTCCCTCCTCCTTCGACACAGATGTTTGCATCTATTACGGGGGAGTATACTACGCCTACATTACGGGGGAGTCGTCAACAACAACAGCTGGTTTTGTCATAATCAAAAAGGGGGAGAATGTAAAAATACGTTTTTGATTATACACAAAGACCAATGGTGACACAGCAACAAAAAGAAGAATCCCTCAAACATCCCTTGATGAAATAAATAGATTATATAAAGGTAAAATAATTCAAGTCATAATTCAAATACAAGAGAACCTAAATTACTTTGCATATGCATTACCACTATTTTTCAAAGTCCCCAATAATATTTTCAAAATGATAAAATCTTTATTTTTGACTAAAAATCATGTTGTAATCGAATACAACTAATATGTATTCGAATACAGATAAAAATGGCTAAGTCAGAGAGTTGGCCATCTCATCTGTATTCGACTACACAGTGAAATTTGAAAAATTTTCAACGTTACAACAAGTTGTATTCGAATACAGAAATCTTGTATTCGAATACAGATAAGAAAAATGGCTAAGTCAGAGAGTTGGCCATCTCATCTGTATTCGACTACACAGTGAACTGTTTGAATAATTTTTAACGTTGCAGCAAGCTGTATTCGAATACAGAACTTTGGTAGTCGAATACAACTGCAACCAATGCAATTTTTCAGCTTTGAATTCAATTTAAAACATTGCAGTTCGTTCTCAAAACTCTTGGATCAAAGGGCACGAATCTAAAGAGTTGTTTGAGGACTATAAATAGGTCATAACTTCATTTTCAAATTACGAATTCAAATTATAAAATTTCAAAGACTTTGAACTAAATTTTCTAAATTTTTCTAAGTCTTTTTCAGAAATTCAAGTACTTGCATATCATTTTCATATCCTTAAGGTTCTCAAAGTACTTGAATAAATCTTGAATTATTCTATCTCCTTCTATTCATATATCCTTATCAAAACAACAGGTGTTTGTAAAAGAAAGTTGTACTTTCTTTGAAGTGCTGTATTTAAGATAGTAGTGTTCTATCTTTGAAGGTTTGTTAGAAGATTGTAGCCAAGGTCCCAGGGTGAGGACTTGTACATATTCTGACAGATAGTGAAGAAAATCTCTTGTGGTGAACAAGAGGACTGGACGTACCCTTGGTGATTAGGGGAACCAGGATAAATCTTTTGGTGTTCTTTACATTACTGCCATTTACATTATCGTTCACTATCCATAAGCGCAAAAATCAATCACGATAATTTTAAAAACAATCAAAATAACCAAACACCTAATTCACCCCCCCCCTCTTAGGTGCACATCTGATCTTACAGTTACCACACAAGTTGAGTATTTGTTACCTGTAACATCCCGGCCATTACCGTTACCGGCGATGCTACCTCACGGTCTTCTCGCTCCCCCCTTTCGATTTCAGTTGGTGGGAAAGGGGGGAGCGAGAAGACCGTGAGGTAGCATCGCCGGTAACGGTAATGGCCGGGGTGTTACATAAAAAGGCGCCTTTTTATGTAACACCCCGGCCATTACCGTTACCGGCGATGCTACCTCACGGTCTTCTCGCTCCCCCCTTTCCCACCAACTGAAATCTAGCGAGTTCTTTGCCTTCCGTGGGACTGTTACATTACCCTTCTATAATTTACTCTGATTGGTATTTGCTCTTGTTTTGAATTATTGTATTCTTCTATAACTCATTTCATGTTTCATATCACTTACTAAAAAAAAACTCTACCTAGTCTTAAATATGAACAGAGCCTCCTCCTTTGTTTGATTTTTTGCTCTCAATTTATAGGCCAAAATGATGAATATTTGTATCCATGAGTTAAATTGAGTTCTGGATTATTACTTGTTTTTGTAGAAAAATTGGATTTGCTAAAGTAAATCTAGAAAAGATACAAGAAAACACTCATTTTGTGGCTGAAAAAAGCCCTCACAAATTACTGACCGAAAAAGCCCTCACAAATACTAAAATTCAAATTTGTTGTTATTTGTGGCGGAAAAAGCCCTCACAATGGATTTGAATTTCAGCAGAATTTTGTGAGGGCAAAAGCCCTCACAAAATCACACATTTGTGAGGGCAAAGGTGTAACACCCCAAATTTTATAATAAACTATTTTAATAATGAAATATAATTTTAAATAATTAATTTGGTGTTAAAGTTATTTTAGAATACATGTGATAAATTTCGTGATTAGTTTGCGTTATATGGGTGCTTTAGATGATGTGTTACTATTATACATATTAGACTACATGAATAATCTAAATAACAAATATTATATTCTATATATTTTTCTAAATAGTATTTTAGTGTAATATTTTAAAGAATAAGATTTTAGAAGATTTTACGTGTATATACTTATTATACCAAATTAATGTAATATTTTTTTGTGCGTTTGACTGATATTAAGTATGCATGTAATTATATTTCAATTATCTATAACTATTTTCTATTTTTAGTTATTTATTTTATAAATAATTATCTCGGAATAGTAGTGATATATTGTGTTTGATTTCCTTCATTTTTATATACTTGTTATGACATAGTGATTTTATATATATTTATTATG
>JBBPBP010009779.1:20519273-20532663 GCA_037974735.1 Cicer chorassanicum | reverse complement strand
ATTTCGAAAAATATTTAAATAATAGAAAGTTATTATATATATATATATATATATATATATATATTTAATTATTCAATCAATTAATAATTATATTGTAATATATATCAATATTAATTTGATTATGTTAACTATTTGTATTACATGCCAAAATTGAAAAATATAAAAAATTAATATAAAATGTAATAATATACATTAAATTATTCAATAAAGTAGTAATAATTAATTATGTGCATATTAATAAGAAAATATTAATAATGATAGTTATTATATGAATAAAAAAATATTAAATAACCAAATAAATGAGCTCAAGTGGTTAACGGTTTCAATTAAAAACAAATCGTTCGGGGGAGAAGTGAAGAATTCTAATTCTGGTTGGAATAATTTGTTTGGGAGACACATTTATTATAAATATTTACACTAACAATGTATTCCAATACACTTCTAATACCTTTCATAATTTTGGTTTATACGAAATTTTATTTATTTTAAAAATAAAAACTACAATTATTGGTATTTAATTATACAATTCATTTTTTTTAAATTATAAGTTTAGTTTATTTAATTATTTAAAATAATCTTCTTTTCTTTGTAGAACATTTTTAGGATGTGGATAGTTTATTTTTTGAAAATATCATAATCTCCTAAAATATTACTGTACTATTCTTTTTGTTGTGAATGAATAATAAAATTGGACTCTACGATCGTTTGTAATTTGGGATTAATAATATGAATGTAATTTTCATGTATTGTTAAATATTACATTGTTAACCCATAAGAGATATTCATGATCATGTCTTTAAATATAGTTGACTATGTAAAAACTCTTTACACTGATAGTATACATGGATTAAATTCTAACAATATAGAGTAATGATATTGAAACACAAAATTTGACACAAAATGGGACACAAATACAATACTTTCATAATTTATGAAAAATAAAACACAACCCCCTCTATATTTTATAGGGTATTGTATCTGTGTCTTATTTTGTGTTCCAATAACATTACTCAATAATATAATATCATTCTTTTTAATTTATTTTTATCATTCTTAATATAATATGATCTCTAATCATTTATTATAACATTATAGTATAAACATTTTTATTTGACACATTTTCCATAGAAACAAGTAAAAAAAATCTATTTAAAATTCTCATGTATTACTAAAAATAACTTATATTGCATTATTTTATTTCATTAGCTATAAAATATAATACCTAACTTGTGTATTTAAGTGTGTTAAACAAGATAGGTACCAAGTAAATCAAATCAAATATCATTAAAATCAAAGCAAGCAAAAACAGCAGAGCAAAGATCAATCCTGCCAGACTTCTGCAAAACGAAGATTGATCCTCAGAATCAAGAATGATCAAGTCTGCCAGATTTCTGCAAAATGAAGATTGATCTTCAGATTCAAGAATGATCAATCCTGAGCTGAATATTACAATTCAGAAGCTTTGTCAATCGTATATCTTTATCAAGAATAAAGTCAAGAAATGCCTAAAAAGAAATCAGCCCATAAGTGGAAGAATCAAAGACAAGCCTCATGAAGAATTATAAGAAGCAAGATCATTCTTCATGTTGTACAAACGCAAGTACAAGAACTAGCTGTAAAAGTACATCACAATTGTACTATCAAATCAAGATTGCACAACTGACTCAAAAGCACACAAGCAACCTCTGCAAAACAGTACTGGATTGAGTACAAAGTCAAATCACACTTAACCAATCTGAGGATCGATCCTGGACTGCAAGAACGCTCCTGGATTCAGTTTCTTCACTCTTGCTTTTGGCCTGCTTTAGTTCACTTACTGTCATTTGACAGCTGGCTTCATTCCAACGGCTATGAGAGCTGTCCTAGCCTCTATTGGAGCTCATAAATGCAACATCAAGATGAAGAACAACACACAACTCAAAGTGCCAAGAAAAGCATCAATTTACATTCATATTTGAGCTTACTCAAAGTATCATTCCTTGGCTCGAAAATTTGTTTCTTTGTGTTGTGCTTAAATCAGTAACACCTAAGTCTTAAGTTACAGAATCTATTCCTCAAACAAGAGTTGAGTAATATTAAGATTCTAAACATCTTCATCATCATTATTTTGTAACTCAAAGCTAGTGTATCATCATAGCTTGAAAAGTGTGTAGAAATCCTTTTATGTTATAAAAGGTAATTTGTAAAATCCTTACTGGAATAGGCTAAGGTAAATTTGGAAATCCTTTATAAGGTAGAAAGGTGGAAGTTGTGTAAAGATCAAGATTGATCTACGAAAGTTGTGTACCAACCAAGAACAATCTTGCCTTGAGCACTTAGTGGAAAAACTCACACTTTGTGAGGACTGGACGTAGCCCAAGTTTGGTGAACCAGGATATATGCTTGAGTAATCTCTCTATCTCTATCCTTATTTACTACTTGATTTGCAATAAGTTTTTTCATTGATAAAATCAATATTGCTGTTTTTACACTAACCAAGATCGTTCTTCGTATTACCAAGATCAATCTTGAGTAAATTTTTAGTTTCAAAATAGGAAATTTTTAAAAGGGGCAATTATAATTCAAACCCTCTTTCTTATAATTGATATTGTTACTTCAATTGGCATCAGAGCCAGTATCTAAAAAATTAAAACACTCAAAAAGTGTTAGAGCAAAAGATTCAGGAAGACAATGTCAAAAGCCAAATATATTGCTGAAGGAGGGTCTTCAAACAGACCACCATACTTTGATGGATCAGATTATTACTACTGGAAAGGAAAAATGCAATTGTTCCTAAAGTCACAAGACACTGGTATGTGGAGAATCATCACAAATGGAGACTTCATACCAAGAGTGGATCAAAACGACCCAACATCGGCTGAAAAGAAAGAAGCCGAATGGACAGCAGATGAAAAATCTAAGGTATTACTAAACTCAAAAGCTCAATTATTTTTATCATGTGCTTTAAGCAGGGAAGAAAGTGAAAGAGTAGATGAATGCGATACGGCCAAAAAAGTTTGGGACACTTTGCAAACTCATCATGAAGGAACAAGTCATGTTAAGGAAACAAGAATCGATATTGGTATTCGAAAATTTGAATTGTTTGAAATGAATGATGGAGAAACAATTGATGAAATGTATTCAAGATTCACAACCATAGTAAATGAAATGCGTTCACTTGGCAAAGCTTATTCAGTCTAAGACAGGGTACGAAAAATCATGAGATGTCTTCCAATCATGTGGAGACCAATGGTGACAGCCATAAGCCAAGCAAAGAATCTTGAAGTTCTGGGACTGGAAGAACTGATTGGTACACTGAGGGCGCATGAGGTATTGTTGCTGGAAGATAAACCAACAAAGAAAGGCAAAGTAATAGCCTTAAAATCATCTCAAAGCTTACCAAGTGTTCAACAAACAATTGAAAAAAGTGATTCAGAAGATGGTCAAGAAGATGCTGATGAAGAGATTGCTCTTCTCACAAGAAAGATACAAAGAATGATGAGGAGAAGAGATCAGATCAAAAGAGGATCTCCAGACAAAAAGGAATTCAAAGCTGAAGTAGATAAAAGCAAAATCACTTGCTTTGGATGCAACAAGCAAAGACATTTCAAAACTGAATGTCCATTAAACTAGAAGGTGCCAAAGAAATCCCCGTTCAAGAAAAAATCAATGATGGCAACCTGGGATGACTCTGATGAATCAGACATGGAAGAATCAGAAGAAGCAAACCTGTGTTTAATGGCCAACAATGAAGATACTGAGGTGACATATTCTGAACCATGTCTTGTATGCAAACAAATGGAAATCGAATTTGATAATTTGCTAAATGATTCAAACTTTCTCATTCAAAAATGTAGTTCTTTTAAAGAAAAATTTCATAAAGAAAAAGAAGAAAAAGAGAAGATACATGTTATGAATGATGAACTCAAGGAAATCATTCAAAACTTAAAAAAATCTCAATTCAAAAATTCTGAATCTGAAGGTTCTGAAAACCAAGATCAATCTTCATCTCAAACGAAGAATGATCTTCTCAATGCTGAAATTGAAATTCTTAAAAATGATTTAATGAATTTCATTCAAGCTACTGAGACATTTCAGAAACTCATGGGATCTCAAGTAGGGATATTTGATAAAGCTGTGATTGGTTTTGATAAAACTCAAAAATAAAAAATGTATGAAAATTTCTTTGTTCCTAAAAGAAAAGAGGGTAATTGCAAAATCAAATGTTCATACTGTAACAAAATTGGACACTTGGAATTTGCATGCTATTTTAAAAAAAGAGATGAAAAAATCAAGAACAAAAAGAATTTTAAAAAAGAAGAACAATTTAGAGCAAAGACAAATTTTTCTCAAAATCTGAAAAAAAACAGGATCAATCTTCGAATGCTATTAAAAACGAAGATCAATCTGGAGTTTTATCAAAATCTGCTGAAACTCGTTTTTTCAAATCCTTTCAAAAACAACCAACTGATCACCCTTCCTGGTCCAAGATAAGTCACTCTAAGACTACTTTAAACACCAAGAAAGAATCAGTTTTCGCAACTAACTCCTCAGGACCCAAAATAAAGTGGGTACCTAAAATTGATACAAAACATCATGCAGGATGGATGTCAAGATGTTAAGAAAAGGCCATGGTTTTTGGACAGTGGTTGTTCAAGGCATATGACGGGTGACAAGAACTGTTTCATGTCATTCATCAAAAAAGATGGAGGATCTGTAACCTTTGGAAACAATGATCAAGCCAAAATCAAAGGAAATGGAACCATAGGTAAAATAAATTCTGCCAAAATCAATGATGTTCAATATGTTGAAGGATTAAAACCCAACCTTCTCAGCATTAGTCAGCTCTGTGATAATGGCTTTGAAGTTGTTTTTAAACCCAACATATGTGAAGTGAGAATGGTAGCTTCTGGAGAAATCATTTTCTCTGCACCCAGAAAGAAAAATCTTTACATTTTATACATTGAAGAATTCCCGTTGAATCTTGCCTCATGTCCATAAATAAAGACAAATGGATATGGCATAAAAGAACTGGACATATAAGTATGAAAACAATTTCAAATCTGTCAAAACTAGATCTTGTTAGAGGACTTCCAAAAATTAGTTTTGAAAAAGATAAAGTTTGTGAAGCATGTGCAAAAGGAAAACAAGTCAAGAGTAGTTTTCATTCAAAAGAATTTATATCAACTACAAAACCCCTTGAATTACTTCACATTGATCTTTTTGGTCCCATCAAAACCACTAGTTTGGGAGGAATGAAATATGGATTTGTAATTGTTGATGATTTTTCTAGATACACATGGGTGTTATTTTTAAAACAAAAAGATGATGCATTTGATGCCTTCAATTTTTTTTGTAAAAAGGTTCAAAATGAAAAAGAATAAAAAATAATCACTATAAGGAGTGATCATGGAGGTGAATTTATAAATGAATTTTCAAAACATTTTTGGAAGAACTTGGCATCTCTCACAATTTATCTTGTGCAAGAACCCCTCAACAAAATGGGGTTGTTGAAAGAAAAAATAGAACATTACAAGAGATGGCAAGAACGATCTTGGAAGTATCCAATGTGGAAAAATATTTTTGGGTTGAAGCCATAAACACCTCTTGTTACATTTTGAATCCTGTTTCTATTAGAAAAATTATAAATAAAACACCATATGAAATCTGGAAAAATAGAAAGCCAAACATTTCATATTTTCATATCTTTGGTTGTTATTGCTACATTTTAAATAATAAAGATAACTTGGGAAAATTTGATGCAAAATCAGACAAAGCCATATTTTTAGGATATTCAACGGAGTCTAAAGGATATCGTGTCTTTAATTTGAGAACTAAAATTGTTGAAATCTGTATGCATGTATTATTTGATGAGTTTGATGATCTTGAGCTGGAAAAGAAAGATGAAGATGAGGAAGATCAATCTGGGCCAACGCAGAAGATTGATCTTCAGGAAAAAGAGATTGATAAACAGTCTCCATTTCAAACTCCTCCCAAAAGCTGGAGACTTGTAGATGATCATCCTCCAAATCAAATAATTGGGGATACAGCTGATGGCATTAGGACTAGAAGACCATTCAAAGACGATGCAAACAGCAACATGGAAATGATTTCCCAAGTTGAGCCAAAATCAATCAAAGAAGCAATACTGGATCAATCCTGGATTGATGCGATGAAAGAAGAACTTCTTCAGTTTGAGAGGAATGAAGTCTGGACTCTTGTTCCTGATCCACAAGATCAATCCATCATTGGAACACGATGGGTCTTCAGAAACAAGCTCGATGAAGAAGGAAAAGTGGTAAGAAACAAAGCAAGGTTGGTTGCTCAAGGTTATAATCAACAAGAAGGAATAGATTATGATGAAACCTATGCTCCAGTTGCAAGGTTAGAGGCCATTCGATTTCTTCTTGCATATGCATCATATAATAACATCAAACTTTTTCAAATGGATGTTAAAAGTGCATTTTTAAATGGCTTTTTAAATGAACAAGTTTATGTTCGTCAACCTCCAGGTTTTGAGGATCAAAAGAAACCAAATCATGTTTTTAAACTCACAAACGTCTTGTATGGTTTAAAACAAGCTCCTAGCTTGGTATGAGAGATTAAGTTCATTCTTGATTAAAAATAATTTTTCTCGTGGAAACATTGACACAACACTTTTTAAGAAAACATCTAAAAATGATTTATTAATTGTTCAAGTGTATGTTGATGATATTATTTTTGGATCAACAAATGAAAAAATGTGTGAGGATTTTTCAAATCTCATGCAAAGTGAATTTGAAATGAGCATGATGGGTGAGTTGAGATACTTTCTTGGTTTACAAATAAAACAATATAAAAATGGCATTTTCATTTGTCAAGAAAAATATATCAAAGATCTTTTAAAGAAATATAAAATGAATGAAGCCAAGATCATGACAACTCCCATGCATCCATCATCCTCATTAGATAAAGATGAAAAAGGACAATCAATTTCTGAAAAAGAATATCGAGGAATGATTGGTTCTTTACTTTATCTAACCGCAAGTAGGCCTGACATTGTTTTTGCAGTAGGCCTATGTGCTAGGTTTCAATCATCACCTAAAGAGTCTCATTTAACTGCAGTTAAAAGAATATTTCGTTATCTAGTAGGTACTACTGATCTTGGCCTTTGGTACGGCAAAGGTTCTCATTTTGATTTTTTAGCTTACTGTGATGCCGACTATGCTGGTGACAAGATAGAAAGAAAAAGCACAAGTGGTGCGTGTCAATTCCTAGGAGAAGCATTAATCAGCTGGTCATGTAGGAAGCAAAACACGATCGTCCTATCAACCACTGAAGCCGAATATGCCTCAGCAGCAAACTGTTGCTCTCAAGTATTATGGATCAAAAATCAACTTGAAGACTATTCAGTAAGGTACTCTCATATCCCAATATACTGTGATAATACCAGTGCCGTTAATCTCTCAAAAATCCTATTCAACATTCAAGGTCAAAACATATTGAGATTAAGCACCATTTCATTAGGGATCATGTTAGTAAAAAAGAAGTTGAATTAATTTTTGTAGATACAAAAAATCAATTGGCTGACGTTTTTACTAAGCCTCTTGTTGAAGATAGCTTCAATTTAATCAAAGAACGTTTAAAAATTGTTAAAAATCCTGGACAAAATTGAAGAAAATAAAACTGGAACATTCAGGTCATAACGAATATTGATTTTTGTTTTTCCTCCTCTCTATCGTAAAAGGCAAGAACAATCTTCGTTCCTCATCATTACTATCTTCTCTCTTATTTGAAAAGCTTAGCCACCTTTTTGGAAAAGGTAACGGCTCCAGAAACACGCCCTCCCTGTTTCCTCCTTCCCAATGCAACTACCATCTCCCATCCAATCACCACGCGTGGCATCATCTCATTTTCAACTGCAACAGATCAAATTTTGTTCTTTTTCTTAATTATTTTTTTTACAAAACAACAAAAACAATTTTTTTTTTTATCATTCCACTTCCTTCTTCGTGTTCATCAAACAAATTCAAATTTTTTCTCTCTTCCTAATCACAAATGGCATGAACCAAAACAACTGCTCACAAACGTCAAACATCATCCCCAACTCCCTCCCCATCACCATCCCCGTCCCCTGTCCGTTCACCCTCACCTCCACCCAGACCCACCCCTCCTCATTCCCCTCCCTCTGATAAAACATTCTCAGATTATCTTTCTTCCTCCCCTGAAAAAGCACTCTTCCGCTCACTCTCGCCCCTCTCTCCACTGTTCTTCCTCCTTTGTTTCAAGCTCTTCTTCCCTCTGTCAATCAGACCCCTCCCCATATTCGCACAATGCAGAAACCTACTTCAAGCTCATCCTCTTCAAAAAGACGTTCCATGCGCATTCTTGCTGGTATAGGTACTTCTAAACCAAAACAGATTGATACCACCGTCTATACTGTGTCTGATGATGATGATGATATTGAAAACCCCCCACCTCAACAAACTCCAATTGCTCCTTCTTCACGCTCCTCACCATCTAAATCTCCTAAAAATTCCAAAACCTCAAAACCCTCAAACACCCCTTCACAACCAAAAACTTCTAAATCTGTTTCAAGGTCTCCATCCAAACCTTCAAAAACCAAAATCAAGATCACTACCTCAAAATCAAAACCCTTCAAATCTCCTTCAACTAAAACTCTTTCAGATTTTTTGGATTCCCAAAAACGCAAAATTCCAAAATCATCTAAAAAGCAAAAACCCTCAGAAGAACAATCTTCGATTCCTCAAGAATGATCCACTGCTCAGGATCAATCTGACAAACTATCTTCACCACACCAAACGGCTCAGACTCGCTCTCCTCAGGATCGTTCCCCAAGCCCAAACCCTAACGATCGTTCCCCAAGCCCAAACCCTCAGGATCATTCCCCATGTCCTAACCCTAAAGATTGTTCCCCTCAGGCTTGTTCCCCTCATCCAAATCTACATAAAACACAAACCTCAAAATCTTCCAAACCCTCGTCTGTCAAAATTCGTATTCCTCCTTTAATCTCTGAAAAAATCCAGAAAGTTTTCTCTGAAAAATGGGCTCAACGCCCTATTGGAATTGGACGTGCTTTTGATTTTAAAAATGTGCACCTTGAAGGCGTTTCCATCCAAACCTACACAGATGCTCTTGGTTGGACTGATTTCCTTAAAATCTTTGACTGTTTTTATCCTGATGTCGTTCGTGCTTTCTATTGCAAGGATGAGGTCTTTCCTGATAAATCCCTCATTGTGTCTAACCTTAAAGGAGTAGAAATTCGTCTTGACCCTATTGTGCTCGTTGCCATCTTACAACTGCCCACTGAAGGACTCACAATTTTTGGAAAGGATTGGTTTTCAACTCTCAACCTCTCCAAAGAAGAGGTATTTCAAGAATTATTCATTGATGGCTCAACCAAAAACCTTTATGCTGAATTGAAACCATTACCAAAAGTCTTCAACAACATCAGTCAAAATTGTATCCTCCCTCACTGCGGCAATCACGAGTTTGTATCTGATAATGATACTCTTATCATTTATCATCTTCTCCATGGAAAAAAGCTAAACCTTCCCTATTTAATAATCCAACATATGATTGATGCTGCTCATAAGGATTATAAAAGGAACATTGTCCCTTACGGCATGGTTCTTTCCAAAATCTTCCGTTATTTTCAAATACCACTATCTAGTGAATCATCCAAAACTAAGATTTCAAGATTCACATCGAAGAACATCTCACACATGAAACAACTGCCATCTCATTCTGTTTCCGTTCCTCCAGCCAAAAGAAAAAGAAGCGAAAGAATTCCACTTCATCTGGACTCTCCTGCTCTTCAAGATCGATCTTCCCCTTCTCCAAATCCTGAAGAACGATCTTCATTTCAGGCAGCCCCTACAAATGTGAATTCACCAGCTTCTCCAAATCAACCTATCCTCCAAGGAAGCTTCTGCCCTACTCTTCAACTTCAACAAACTTCCATCATGTCTCCTATTTTTGTTTCCCCTCAAAAACGACTACATCATCCATCTTTGGAATAAGCCAATTCCTGACTTTTCCTGATGACACTATTGGCCCTGCCATTCCACCTTCTTCTACTCCATCATCTGTACCACACATCAGCACAAATTTTGCCTCGCTGTCTACCTTCTGCACATTTGCTGCTCCATCACACAACACTCCTATTGCTGCTCAGCCACGTCCAAGGCTTGCAGGGATATTCCAAAAATCTTTGCTGCTCTCCAATCCATTGCTGCCATACAAGAACACCATGAAAAAGAACATGCCATATTAAGGGATTGGATGACTACTCAACTTGCTCCAAAACTAGGAGTTGATTCACCTATACCGAATCCTGCTCCAGTGTTTCCAGAGATACCTCAGCCCTCCTTGTCTCCTTCATCAGAAGGGTCTTCACCCTCTTTAACACTTTAATTCTCTATTTTTCATTGTACCCTCCTATTCCTTTTTGCTATGACAAAGGGGGAGATGTAACTTTAGATTTTAATGACTGAATATCATGCTGAATTGTAGTTTTCATATCATGTTACTTGTATTTTTTTTTGTTTGAACCATCCTTGTAATGATCTTATTTTTGATATTAATGAAATCATTATTTGGTTCAATTTCGTAGCACATATTGAGGGGGAGTCTTTTATTAAAAACTCTCTGAATCATTATTTAGAATCAAAATTTAAAATCAAAATTAACTTGTTTGTCATCATCAAAAGGGGGGAGATTGTTAAGACAAAATCTCTGATTAATAGTTTTGATGATAATTAAACAAAAATGTTAATCAAGAATTATAATTATGATTCTAAGTGTTTTGATATTTAACTTGTGTATTTGAGTGTGTTAAACAAGATAGGTACCAAGTAAATCAAATCAAATATCATTAAAATCAAAGCAAGCAAAAACAGCAGGTCAAAGATCAATCCTGCCAGACTTCTGCAAAACGAAGATTGATCCTCAGAATCAAGAATGATCAAGTCTGCCAGATTTCTGCAAAATGAAGATTGATCTTCAGATTCAAGAATGATCAATCCTGAGCTGAATATTACAATTCAGAAGCTTTGTCAATCGTATATCTTTATCAAGAATAAAGTCAAGAAAAGCCTAAAAAGAAATCAGCCCATAAGTGGAAGAATCAAAGACAAGCCTCATGAAGAATTATAAGAAGCAAGATCATTCTTCATGTTGTACAAACGTAAGTACAAGAACTAGTTGTAAAAGTACATCACAGTTGTACTATCAAATCAAGACTGCACAACTGACTCAAAAGCACACAAGCAACCTCTGCAAAACAGTACTAGATCGAGTACAAAGTCAGATCACACTTAACCAATCTGAGGATCGATCCTAGACTGCAAAAACGCTCCTGTATTCAGTTTCTACACTCTTGCTTTTGGTCTGCTTTAGTTCACTTACTATCCTATGACAGCTGGCTTCATTCCAACGGCTATGAGAGCTGTCCTAGCCTCTATTGGAGCTTATAAATGCAGCATCAAGATGAAGAACAACACACAACTCAAAGTGCCAAGAAAATTATCAATTTACATTCATATTCGAGCTTACTCAAAGTATCATTCCTTGGCTCGAAAATCTGTTTCTTTGTGTTGTGCTTAAATCAGTAACACCTAAGTGTTAAGTTACAGAATCTCTATGCAACATTGTACGATGCTGCACAGAGAATAACTGAAATGAAGAGCTACAATGCTGGACATAGTAACAGAATATGAAGAATATCAGAAGCTACAACGCAGGACAGAGTAACAGAATATGAAGAAAGTGGGTGAGGGATAAGAGACTCAAATTGACGAGCAAAGGTGGAGAGAGAAGATGAAATGAAATATGAGGAGCATTCCACGTTGTTGTTGTTGTTATAGTGTAATGGGCTGAGAATGCAATTTGTTGTATGAAACCACTTTTAATTTTGTCCTTTCTTCATTTCTTTCACTAATGAATATCATTACTAATAAAAAATTTAAAAAAGAATTCTATTGAAATTGATCGTGAGCATATAGAGATTAATGCTGTTTTTTAGAATGGACTGAATTCCTCAAATTGAACTACCTACAATCTTTTACACATTTGCTTGAACCTTTCTTAAATTAGTGTGTTAGTTCCTGCAATGTACGGGTAGATTATCGCCTACATAAATAATTTTAAATTAAAAATAAACTTTAATATAAAATGATTTAGAAATATATTTATATATTAGTGATTGGACTTAACTTTCTATTAGCAATATAAAAATTCATAACAAAAATAAGCGCAAAAAAATCAAAGTTGTGAATTTAAATTTGTGTCATTTTTGCTTTTTAATAATCAAATCAAAGACATTAGTAATTTTTTTTAACTGAAACTAATATTTGTTAATAGTATATTTTTTTTTTGACTAATTTGTAAATAGTATATTAATAGTAAAAAAATAAGTAAACCGAATAAAATAAAAAAGATACATATTATTTACGATATAAGTATTTGGGTTTAATGAAAATTTAGTGATATAAAAACAAGTAACAAATAGCCGTAGAAACAAACGCTAATTTTGTATTTAATTAAACTTTCGACTAGAAATTTAAAATAGTCGGTAGTTGTTTTTAACTAGAAATTTTATTTTCGAAATCTTCAGTATTGAAATATAACTAACGAACATTTGAAATTTTCGTTGCAAAATATAACTCCTGGAAATATCATTTTCAAAATTTCCGGTATTAAAATATAACTATTGAATATTTCATTCATGAGATTGCACTCTTTTATAAGAGGAAATAAATATTTAAAGTGTTCTTTTTGAATTATTATAAATGTGATATCCCAAATAACTTATAAGAGTTTCTTCCTAAAAGAGTTTTTATTTATTCTCGGCAAATATTTTGTAAAAAAATATGGTATAAATTATTGTATGTTATTTTGGGGTTCAGGGGCAGGGTGTCACGTTAGTGGTATTCTGTCCAATTAGGTCGAGTGTCGGTTCAGTGTTAGTCAAATGTCATGTTGTGAGTTGTGTTTTATTGTGTATTAATTATTTTCACTAACGTGCTTTTTTCTTGTTATATTATTGTATTATGTGTTATATGCTTTTGTATAATTCTATGTATTTTTGAAGTTACTAATTAAGTATTTATTGTTTGTTTATTCTGATTGTATTGTTGTGAATTCTAAGATTGTACCTAAGCAATTAAATAAACTATGAAATTATTTGTTAAAATTTGATTTAATTTGAATTGTTGACATGATTAAGTTATAGTGGATGGTTAGAAATAAATTTTTTGATTGACTATGTATATATTTGAAATTATTAATTTTATCGAGTAAATAATAATTATCGATGGACATAAGTTGCTTTTTTGTGTGTAGTCGTACCATAATGATTAAAGTTTGGATGTGATTAATGAAATCAATTTAAAATGTTAGTCGTAGTTTT
>JBBPBP010009779.1:20504426-20519074 GCA_037974735.1 Cicer chorassanicum | reverse complement strand
GAAACATTAAGAAATTTGTATTGTTAGAAATAATAATTCTTGAATATTAGAAATGGGTAGAACTTGAAAGTTAGATTTTTTTTAAAAAAAAAAAAAGACATTTTGAAGGAGTTAAGTGTATTTATCTTGTAAAATGAAAATAACTTTTGTTTAAATTGCTCCTGATTTATATTAATGAATTAAATTGAGTTGAATTTTTATCAATTTATAAAATAAAATTAATTTTATATTAATTATTTTATTTAAAGTTTAAAAAAACTGAAAATTTATTTTATATTTTACTACGTGTTGTTTTGAAGAAAATATAAAAAGATGTATTATTACATTAGTCTTGTTGTGGTCAAGTTTTATTGGTATAGAGGGGCTGGTGTGCAAGACCGACGATTAATATGTGCAATCAATTTTTTTTTATAATGCTAAATAATTAATTTTATACTTTTTTCAATCGAATTATTGATTGTATATTGATGTAAATATTGATGTTACTACTTGTAAGTTACATATAAATGTAACTTCATTTTATTAAATCACAACACATATAATTTTATAACTCATACAAACGATGTATCCGAAATATTACCATCTTATCCAAATCTAATAAATACATTGACACGTGACTTAGTAAACAAACTATCTATTGCATTACAGTAAATCAATTATATGCCATTAGAGTAAATCGATATTGATGGAACATTCAGTCGCGCCTTTGCAAAATCAAATAAATGTCCGAAAACATTTGTAGGGGCTATTTATTTAGGTGGTTGTGCTTGTAGTTCTGTTTGTAAACTATTGAGTTCTATGAGATATTGATTGGATTATGTGGGAAATAAATGAAATATTCTTACCGTCTTAAATTGTTTTTTGGTATTTATTCTCTCTTCTATGTTAATTTCAGAAATTTCAACTTCAACTAATACTGATTAAAAGTGAAAATTACGACACAATTAACCTGTGCAATTCATGTTAACCATATAATTTCAACTTCAACTTCAACTAGTACTAATTAAAAGTGAAAATTAGAACAATATTAATATGTGCAACTAAAACATTATCACATGTCTCAATAGGGAAATTCCAGTAAAATTCCTCTTGGATCAAAACAATAGCACATCTCCAAATAGTGAAATTCCTCTTGGATAAAAGAGAAGCAAATCTAAAGAAAAAAAAAACAAGTTTTTAAAAGAATTACTTCAATAGTGAAATTTTTCTTGAAATGTTATCTAAATTTTGGGTTCTATAATCGATATATTTTATTAGTAGAGTTGTATTGTTGAGACAAAATCTCAATTTAATATTTTGATGAAAACAAACAAAAAGTTAATTAAGAATGTTAATTATGATTCTAAATGTTATGTTAATTTAACTTGTGCTTTTGAGTGTATTCATTCAAAAATAGGAGCCGAGCAAAGCAAAGAAATCAGATTCCTGTACAAAATAACTCCTAGAAATTTTCAGTATTGAAATATAACTATTAGAAATTTCATCGGGTCAGGTTTTTTTTTTCTTTACATTTTTTTTGTTTACATTTTTTTTTGTGGCTAGAGTGTAAATAGATATGTTAGTAAATAATCTATTTTATTACATAGTATAGTATATCGTAGTATGTATAGTTTAATATATTTATAATATAGTTTATTACAGAGTCGATAATTAACATGTGCAAAATATTATGTTAGACTATTGAATAATGATGCTAGGGTGTTGTGATTTACTGATTTTAAGAACTCAGTTTGTTTGGAATAGTTGATTTACTGAACTCAGTTTGTTTAAAATGGTTGATTTACTGATATAAGAAACTCATTAAGGTTTAAGTTGATGTACTGAAAATGGTCAAATGATAAAATGTCTCAAGTATAATTTTGTGTCTTGAAGTTTTTGAAACACAAATTACACTATCAAAAACTTTTAAAAATACAATTTCCAGTATTGTTAATTTGTGTACCAAATTTAAAAATAAAAAAATTAAATACCGGATATTTTGTGGGATACCATATTCAATTTTCAAATTATGAACGTGAGGCCGGAGAGGGTGTAGAGGATACCTTCTTAACATTATCTGGATATTTTGCTGGTCGCAAAGAAAAATTAATTCAATAAATCAACAAGTATCTTCAAATATTTTTGGTAATAAAAAGTATCTTCAAATAGTTATAGGTAAATCAACAAGTATCTTCAAATATTTTCCGACGAGACAAGGTTTTCCTCTTTTTTATTAAAAAAAGATAACGCTTAACTTAGAAGACATAAGATGTATATGTTCATTTGTCATTTTGCCATGATAATATTAATGGCTCTCTTCTCTTTATAATTACCTAAAACGTATGTGTCATATTGATCATGGGCTTATATTTTCTAATGTGGTTTAACCAAACATGTGTTTAATATGAGCGAGCTACACATGCCACAAAATGGTTTTAAGTAAAGTTTATTTTACTTTAAAATCAATTATAATTTGAAATTGGAATCGATATATTTGATTAATGTTGGTTTTAACACACAATCCATTTTCTATAAATCATTTTTCATTGAACTTATTTTTAAATTATCCTAAATGTGAAATATTTCTCCTCTTTTTGTACTTCGTAAATATGATAAATTATGGTTACATGATCTTATGACCTCCTCCTACTTTAAATTTGTTTTCTTATTTACTCAATCATTGGTAATTTTTTTGGTCATGTATAAGTCCAATATTTTGGCACCATGGGTTTTTGGATAACAATGTCTATTTTATCGTTTGAGTGCAATGTGAATCTCCTTTGAACAGAGGGCCAAGGTAATTTTTTTATTTTTCGTTTTAATCCTTAAATTATACTTCCGTTAACTAAATTGATTTTTTTTCGTTAATTTTCACCGAAATTTATTTCATCTTACTCATCTTTAAACTCAAAAATTTATTATCTCTTTCAACCTAAAAACTCAAATAACTAATCAAATTCATTAACTTTTCAAATTCATAACTTACAAATTCAAATTAACTTTTCAAACTTAGAAAAATAAAATAAAAAATTATCAGCTTCATTTCTTATACTTTTATTTTGGATTTGAATCTAGATTCTGTTTCTTGATAATTGGATCAACACAAATTTTTTTGTCTAACAGTTTTAACCAAAATTGTTTTGAATCTTGTCTTTGATTCATATTTAACTCTTTTTTTCATCTCTTTCTCTTTTCTCTAAAAAGTATGGTTTTTATGTCCTCGAGTTGTCAGCTTAGTGGTAAAAGTTTGACATTGTAATTTCATGGAAAAGGTTCGAGTATGAGATAGTTATAAAATGATCATATCATAATTATTAATAATAATTTCTCATTCCCCCAATTTTTTTTTAAAAATGTATAAATTGAGAGAAATTTGTTTCTTAGGGTGATTTTAAGATTAAGAAAATTGTAGATTGAGATTCTTAACTAATTGATGGAAATACAATTTTACAAGATTATAGAAAAAATATATTTTGAGAAAGAATGAGTTTGGAGATTTTTTATTTTTTGAGTTTGAAATGTTATATAATTGAATTTGTAAGTTATGCATTTGAAATATTGTGAGTTTGAAGATCATAAATTTGATAATTTTTTTGGATTTTTAGATTGAAAGAGATTGTAATTTTTTGGATTTTTAGATGGAAAGAGATCATAAATTTTGGATTTATGAGTTTAACGATGAATGAGATGAAAAATTTAACGTTTTTTTGAAAGAAATTAACATAAAGGGTCAACTTTACTAACATAAGTATACTTAAAGAATCAAAATAAAACAAAAAATAATTAGGGGATTAAGGTTAAACCAGAAAATAAGTCAATAGACTAAAAGAGTAATTTAACCTAATTTTTTACAACACAATATTCATTTTATTGAATAAATTTTTGTTATTATTTATTTAATTAAATTAAATTTAATAATACAAAACAAATTTAAATAACTATCTATGATAAAAATAAAAATATATACATATTAAAAAACCAATTTTGATAATTATACCTCCAAAAATAATTTTGATATAAACTTAGCCATGACAACACAGCTCAATCTGCATATATCCACTCAAACATGTCTCGACTTTGACGAAAAAATTAGGTGTAGTTGTGAGTTTTTTTCAAAATCAAAACTTGAGGACGAAAGCGAGTTTGAAGACATTGATATCTGCAGTGTTCCTTGGTAATATTATTATTTTTTAATTTTAATATGTACGTACTTATTCATTTAATTTAATATTTTTTATATATTAAATTTTTAATATTTTCTATAGAAAATATCTTTTATTTTCTTATTGTATATTAATTAGTATTTTATTATATAAATTATAATAAATGTAAATTTTAAATTTATTATAATATTTTATATTATAAAACGAGTGTGGGATTAGGGCAGAAAAACCCAGCCCTTCGAGGACCGGAATAGGAAACCAAAATTTAAATTTGACAGGAAACAATATAATATAATTCTATTTATATTGGTTAGTGAATATTAACTTTTTAACAACTTCATTTGACTAACTCTAATTGTAACTATCTAACTACTCTAATTAACACTAATTCTAACTAATTGTGACTAACTATTGATATTCTTAACAACATAAATCGATAAAAATCAAATATAAATTAATTCACGTTCAACTCACTTTTAACCAAAATCAATTCAAATAAGACTAATTTTTGTCGTAGTCAATTCTATGCCTGGAAGGAAACACAAGCTAAACACAAGCTAAATTGATTCTAGCTAAAGCTTAGAATTGGAGCTTTCACAAATATATCGATTCTGAAAATTTTGCGGTGCGTAGCATGTACATATTTCCGTATTCTTTTATTATTCTGATTCTGAAAATTTAGTGTGTTCATTAATTTGTGTAAGTTAGGGAAGAAGCAGAGAATAAAGAGTGAAGAGTGTTATGGTTTTTTTTTTTTTTTTATTTTATTTATTGTAGGCCGGTACACCATGTGTCCACAGTAAATTCTTTTCAAAAATAAAATTAAAAAACAAGGAGTGAAGGATTCCTGGTGAGAATTATATTATATTATTATTAACTTATCTCTTTTATTACCGTGTCATAAATTTATCATTTCTGTGTTTTTTATTGGGATGTACGTGGGTTGGATTGGGCCGGTTTTGATAAAATCCGATGTCCGACCCAATTGATTATCTTTGAGTTGGGTTAAGTTCTAAACTCGTATTTTTTTCATTTAACCCGAACCGAACCGACTCAATCAAAAACGGGTTGGTTGGGTTGAGTTGGTGGGTTATACATAAATAATAACCTATTTTTTATTTTACAGGAAAATATATTGAATATTTAAATGTCTCAAAAACTATAAAATTTCAATCACATTATTCAATTCTTTAAAAAAGTCATCAATCTCTCACATAAAAAAATAAATCCAACAATCTTCAAATACATAAATAAATTCAACAATAGTAAATCAATAAAATATAAAAATTCATCAATTCTAAGCAATGTCAACTTCAAGTACAAACACTTAACAAGTTCCTCAAAGTCTAGAAGAAAACAATTGGGAATCTGCAAAAACAAATATTAATAATAAAAGTGAGGAGAAAACAGTTAGCATTGTTACTTGGTCCACCACATTACTTTCATCATTACACATAACCCACCAACCATTTTAGTTTACTAAGCTATCTTAATTTTTTAATAGTAGTGCTTCATTTATTTATAGTTAGAGTATTTACTATTTTTAAATAAAATACTAAAAAAAAAAGTGTTTAATAGATTTAAATGTAAAAAATTTAAACTAAATTAATCATAAGCTTTTGTATAAGCATCATTTTTGCTCATAAATGGTATTTAACTCAAATGAATAGTATTTAACAAATGTAAAAAATTTAAACTAAACATAACATTTTCGTTCATACCTTTATTATGTAAAACTATAACAAAATATAACATTTAAATAAATAGTATTTAACTCAAATTAAATTGCTCTTTTGAAAGAGACAATTCAAAAATTAGATACAAATTTTATGAGTAGACATATACAAGATTACAAGGCAAAAACAAATTAAACGCTAAATTGCGAGAAAAATTAAATATTTAGGCTAGACGCATAAACACCTTGCATCAGCATTCATATAAAAATCAGTTATGAGCACTTGCAGAACAAAAGAAGAAGGTGGAAGGCGGCGCGACTTCAAAAAGTGTGAAAGAAGGTGGACGCAGAAAGTGGATGAGGGTAGCTGAAATTCTAAAGAAGAAGAGTAATGAAACCCTATTGGACTGCTGGGCTGCCAAACAAAATTTAAAAAAAAAATATATAACTAGTTACCGGGTCGGGTCGACGGGTTCAAATTGTTAAACCCATTACCCGAACCAAATATAAGCGGGTTTCAACGGGTTGGGTTGGACCTAAAAGTGACCGGGTACGGGTAAAAATCGGGTTGGGTTGGGTTGGGTGATCAGGTTGGCGAGTTGACCCGCACCCAAGTACACCCCTAGTTTTTTATATTAAAATATAATCTTATAAACTTATTAAAAATTAAGTTTATAATATAATTTGCATTTTTAAATAATATGCGTTTTCTGAATAACTTACTAATCTTATATATTTATAATAAATGTAATAATACAACATAGTTTTAAATAATTATCTAAAATATTAGAAATGAGATATCTAGGTTGAAACACAATTAATGGAATCTAAATAGAGACAAAGAGATCAAAGAACAAAAAGGAAAGCTTTGTTGACTAGACAAAGAGATCAAACTCATGACTCTAAGTAACCAAAATTCTTTACCTAGAGTAGGAAACTTATTTGCTAGAGAGCATGTGGTTAGGAAAACTTTGTTAACTAGACAATCGGTATATTTTCTTTATTGCAATGATTTATGTTTGTCTACTTCACATGATGATATTTCTCCTTCATTGAATTGTCTTTTAAAAGAGCTTGATGATGTGTTCCCTAAAGAACTTCCTCATCGCCTACCTCTTCTTTGAGGCATAGAGCACCACATTGATTTGATTCCTAGTGCTTTTTTGCCTAATAGGCCTTCTTATAGAAATAATCCGGAACAAACTAAAGAAATTGAAAGACAAGTCTAATTTTTTTTGGAAAATGGTTGGGTTCAATAGAACCTTAGTCCTTGTGCCATGCTGGTAATCTTAGTACCAAAAAAAGATGGCACATGGCGCATGTGCACCGATTGTTGTGCTATTAATAATATTACCATCAAATATAGACATCCTATACCTAGGCTTGATGATATGTTAGATGAATTTCATGGTGCATGTGTATTTTTCAAAATTGACTTAAAAAGTGGTTATCATCAAATTCGGATTAGAGAGGGCGATGAATGAAAAACAACTTTTAAAACCAAGTTTGGCCTTTATGAATGGTTAGTTATGACATTTGGCATAACCAATGCCCCTAGTACTTTCATGAGATTGATTAACCATGTTTTAAGACACTTCATTGGATAACTAGTGGTTGTTTACTATGACAATATTCTTGTTGAGTATCTCAAGATTGTTTTACATGTCCTAAGAGAAGAGAAGTTGTTTGCTAACTTAGAAATGTGCACTTTTTGCCAAAATGAGGTTACTTTCTTAAGATTTGTAGTAAGTGCACAAGGTGTTAAAGTAGATGAAGAAAAAATTAAGGCTATAAGGGATTGGCCAACACCTAAATGCATGAGTGAGGTTAAGAGTTTTCATGGTCCTGCTAGCTTCTATAGGCATTTTGTGCCTAATTATAATACTTTGGCCGCTCTTTTGCATGAGATTGTTACGAAAAATGTTGCATTTAAGTGGGGACAAGATCAAGAAGATGCATTTACTACTTTAAAGGAAAAATTGATACATGCACCTATCTTGGCCTTGCCTAACTTTGCTAGAACTTTTGAAATTGAATGTGATGCATCTAATACTGGAACAGGGGCTGTTTTGCTACAAGAAGGTCATCATATTGCATACTATAGTGAGAAATTGAGTGCAGCACACTTGAACTATTCCACTTATGATAAGAAACTATACGCTTTAGTTAGAACATTGCATACTTGGCAACATTATTTGTTTCCTAAAGAATTTGTGATACATAGTGATCATGAATCCTTGAAGTATCTAAAAAGGCAAGGTAAGCTAAATAAGAGACATGCAATGTGGGTTGAATTCTTATAACTATTTCCACATGTCATCAAACACAAGAAAGGGAAAGCTAATGTGGTAGCCAATTCACTTTCAAGACGGTACTCACTAATCTTTACTCTTCAAACTAGGCTTCTTGGTTTTGATAATATTAGAAATTTGTATGCCTTAGATGTTGATTTTGCTTCTCTTTTCCGTGATTGTGAACTTATGGCACATGGCTCTTATTATAGACATGATGGTTATTTGTTAAATGGCACTAGACTATGCATTCCTAATTGTTTATTAAGAGAATTGCTCATGATAGGGGGTGCATGAGGGCGGTTTAATGGGTCATTTTAGGGAGCATAAGACTCTTGACATGTTGCATGAACATTTTTATTGGCCTAAAATGAAGCATTATGTGCATTTAATTTGTTCTAGGTGCATAGTTTGTGAGAAGGATAAATCTAAAAACATGTCTCATGGTTTGTATAACCCTCTTCCTATTCATTCATCTCTTTGGGTTGATTTGTCCATGGATTTTGTGTTGGGGCTACCCAAGAACATAAATGGTCGTGATAGCATTTTTATTGTTGTGGATCGTTTTTCTAAGATGACACATTTCATTCCTTGTCATAAAGTTGATGATGCAAGTCATATTGCAAACTTGTTTTTCAAAGAGGTCGTAAAATTGCATAGTATACCTAAATCCATATTTCAGATACGGATACTAAATTCTTAAGTCACTTTTGGAAAACTTTGTGGGCTAAACTAGGTACCAAGTTGTTATTTTCCACTACTTGTCATCCTCAAACTAATGGACAAACCAAAGTGGTCAATAGAACTCTTGGCACCATGCTTATAACATATTTTTCATGCAAATCCAAAGGCTTGCGATGGCTGTTTTCCATTTATTGAATTTTCATATAATAGAGTTCCATATGGGACCACATCATTTTCTCCATTTGAGTTTGCATCTTGTTTTAACCCACTAACTCCACTTGATTTGCTTCCTTTACCTCTTAGTGATGATATTATGCAAAAGGATGCCGAAGAAAGAGTCAAGTATGTCAAGGGCCTACATGCTAAAGTGAAGACCAATATTGAGGCAAAAATGGAACACTATGCAAAGAATGCCAACAAGACTCGAAAAAGAATGGTCTTTGAACTTGGTGATTGGGTTTGGGTTCACTTAAGGAAGGAGAGGTTTCCCTCCTTAAGGAAATCCAAGCTTCAACCAAGGGGTGATGGCCCCTTCAAGGTATTGGAGTGGATACATGATAATGCATACAAGATAGACCTTCCCGATGAGTATCAAGTTAGTGCTACACTTAATGTAGTGACTTGTTTCCTTGTGATGTAGGTGAAGCACATGACGAGGAGCTAAATTTGAGGACAAATTCTCTTCAAGAGGGAGGGGATGATATGGACCAACCCTACATGAAGTTTAATGAGCTTCAAGAACTAGGAGCGGAATGACCATTGACTAGAAGGAAGGCTAGGAAGCTAAATGAACAATTAGATAAAGAAGTTCTTAATTTTCTTAGTCTTAAGACCTATGACAAGATTTATCAACATTATACCTTATAATTATGAATTATGTTGACTTGTGTGTGTGCCTAAATATTTGGTAGCTTAGGCACAATGTCATTAGTCGTGTGTGTGCCTAAATATTTGGTAGCTTAGGCACCATGTCATGTTGTGTTAGGTTATATATACATTTTCATTGTAAGACATTGGGAACTTTTTTAAAGAAGAAAACACTTTGGGTGAGATTAGAGAAATGCTTTCTAGGGCTCTTCATTGAACCAAACTTGGATTTTATTAGGAGCCTCTAACTTTTGTGGTGATTCTACCTTGATCTTATCATTCCTTGTGGAGTGTAGCGATTTTTCCCATTTCCTTCCTTTTCCACATTTTCTTGTTTGCATTCTCCATTTTATTTGGTATTTTGTTTGAAAATATCACTTGGATGGATCCTTCAATTCATATGGAAACACTTAAATCCATATCACTTTCTATTTGAAGAAATGTCGAAATATTGTAGGTCAGTATGTATCTCACTTATTCAAGTGGAGAGGGGTCTGATTAAGGCAGTAAGAGAGATACTATTTTGAAGAAAAAAAACATCCACCAAAAGAGAAAAGAGAAGAGTAAACTTTATTCTCGATTTTGTCAAATCAATCTCAAAAAAACATTAATTGCGCAGATGTTTGCGCATTTGTTAACCGTTGGATCGGACTAATTTTTGGATAGCAGGTTTGCAACATACAGGTCTTTGTTTTGAAAAGTCGGATCGGCGAAACGACGTCTGGAGACGGAGAAACAGTACTCGAACAGTAGTAGGTTTTTGAGGTGTTTTTCTTCTTCTTGTTTTTCATTTGTAAGCTTTAGTGCTTTGTTATTTTGGATGGTTATGGGCACAATTTGTGCATCATTTTGAGACTCTCTTGTACCCTTATTTGATTATAGTGGAGCTATTTCTTTGGTCTATGCGTGGTTTTTACCTTGTATGGAGGGGTTTTCTACGTTAAAATATCGATGTTCTTTACGCGTTTTTAGTTGATCAATTTGTTGTCATATATTTGTTGCTGCTCCTCCCAGGTACTTGTAAGTTGGGGGAATTTTATATCTGTTGTATATTGCTTGTTATCATATTTCTGTGTTTATTCCCATTACTATGGACTCTTACAAAACTCTGAGTCCTGGTGATTTTCAACCAATTTTCTTTAAAATCAATTGACACATTCTTTCTAATAATGTTTGAAGGTTAGTTTCTGATGCTTTTGTTATTGGTGGTATTGATCATGAGTGTGTGAAAACTTTGATTGTGTTGATTCCCAAAGTGGACTCTCCTTTACACCTCTGAGACTTTCATCCCATTAGTTTATGTAATAGCATGCTTAAAGTCTTCTTAAAGGTTTTGGTGCGTAGGACTAGACCCTTTCTATTCTAGATGGTTTTATTGGCACGTTTGAGAATGTTCTTGTGGATCAAGAAGTTATCCATCACATGCATAAATAAAAGGTACAAAATGCTATGTTATCTTCAAAATTGATTTTGAAAAGGCTTCTCATAGAGTTGTTTGGTCCTTTGTCAGACTACCCTTGCATGATTTTGGTTTTACTAATACCATTATTTCTCATATAATAAATTGTATGACTGCTTTTCCTATTTTTTGAAGTGGAATGATGATAAATTAGACAACTTTACACCCTAAGCGAGGATTGAGATATGATGACCCTCTTTCTCCTTTTCTCTTTGTGTTGTGTAGGGAAAAGTTGTCATTGTTGATCCTGTTAGAATTAATTTACCAATTCATGAATCAAAACATGCTCAAAACAAATATAATCATGCTTTAGTGCAGAAACCAAATAAGCATATGAGCATGTATATAACATAAATTTTGACAATCTTAGGATCTATAACATGTTGATTTTGTTGGAACCAATTTGGTTTTCCACTTACAATTTTGATGTTAACAAAAGTATATTATGAGAACAATAAATTTGGATTAATGGCTTCATTAAGCATGCCTCTAAAGAGATCACATCAATGTATAATTAATTTTGAAGAGATTGTGCAAATCATAAATACAAAGTTCACAATTAGCTTATCAAAATGGTGCAATACACTCCAAATGGTACCTCTGATATGAAACCTCTAATGTTGCACTTACTCTGAAGTTTCAACGAGGTGAAAAGAAGATTTGGTCAAAATATTATTCAAGAAGATACGTTAAAGATTTATTCTCAATGAAATCAAGCAAGAGTATGAATGAAGATTCACAATTTTTGAAGACAATCTAAAATAAGATTTGATTCATATTTATAATCGAAGAAAATCTTTGACCAAGTTGAAAAGAAGATATAGTCAAATGTTTTTGAAGAAAATCTAAAATAAGATTTGATTCAGATTTATGATTTATGATTAAAGAAAATCTTTGACCAAGTTGAAAAGAAGATATGGTCAAATGTTTTTGAAGAAAATCTAAAATAAAATTTGATTCAGGTTTATGATTAAAGAAAATCTTTGACCAAGTTAAAAAGAAGATATGGTCAAATGTTTTTGAGCAAAATCTAAAATAAGATTTGATTCTGATTTATGATTGAAGAAATCTTTGACCAAGTTGATAAGAAAGGCCATAAAAAATAAAATAAAAAAACATGAGAGAAAGGCCATAAAAAAAAAAAACATGTTAGAAGTTATTCGTATCCTACTTTCTTTTGCTGCAAATAATAACATTACATTATTTCAAGTGGATGTTAAAAGTACTTTTCTATGGTTATACAAGTGAAGAAGTTTATGTTAAACAACCCTAAGTTTTAAAAGTTCTGAATTTTCAAATCATGTTTTTAAACTTAGGAAATCTTTGTATGGTCTAAAACAAGCACATAGGGCATGGTATGATGGACTTAGTAACTCCTTGCTTAAAAATAACTTTGAAAGAGGACAAGTAGATAATAAACCTTTTAGAAAATCAATAGGAGATGACATTCTTATTATTCAAATTTATATTGATGACATTATTTTTGGATCTACTAATGACACTATTTGCCAAGAATTTTCTAAATTGATGCAGCTTGAATTTCAAATGAGTATGATGGGAGAACTTAAGTTTTTCTTAGGGACATAAATTCAGCAAAGTCAAAAAAGTATGTATATTCATCAAACTAAATATACAAAAGAGCTTTTGATGATGTTTAAGATGAGTGATTGCAAATCTATGACTACACCAATGCACCCTACCCGTTCACTTAAAAAAGATGATTCAGGCCAAAAAGTTGACCAAAAAACCTATAGAGGAATGATAGCATCCCCACTTTACCTAATCGCTTCCAGACCTGACATCATGTGTAGTGTATGTGAAAGATTTCAAGTTGACCATAGGGAATCACATTTAACTGTTGTTGAGAGAATCCTTAGATACCTAAAACGCACTACCAACATTACCTTGTTCAACAAGAAACCTTCTGAATACAAACTAAGTGGGTATTGTGATTCTGATTATGCAAGAGATAAACTTGAGAGAAAAAACACAAGTGGAAATTGCACATTTCTAGAAGACAACTTAATCTCTTGGTCAAGTAAGAGACAAAGCACAATTGTCATGTCAATAACAGAAGTTGAGTACATTTTAGTAGGTGGTTTTAGCTCTCAACTACTTTGGATGAAACATCAACTAGAAGACTACAAAATTCTAGAAACTAAGATTCTCATTTATTGTAACAACACTTCTGCCATTTGCCTAACCAAAAACCAATCCTACATTCCAAAGCAAAACACATAGAAATCAAACACAATTTCATTAGAGATTTTGTTCAAAAAGGAGTACTTGATATCCAATTTGTAGACACTGAACACCAATGGGCTAGCATATTCACCAAACCACTAGTTGAAAACAGGTTTGACTTCATTATGAAAAACCTAAACCTTACCTCTACACCTAAATAATGTTGAGCCAAGACTACATGTATACCTTGACCTAAACCTTATGCTTATTCCTTCAACTAAACCTACCATTACACTTGTACCTAAACCTTATATCCATCAATATCTTGTTATGTTCATATTAGGATTTACTTATGTTCTGTTCATTATATTATAAAAAAAGGGCCAAATAAATAAATAAATAAAACAAAAAAGGGAAAGATTATTAAAAATAATAATAATAAATAAATAAATAATGAGAGAAAAGCCATAAAAAAATTCAACTCTTTTTGTCTGATGACAAAAGAGGGAGAAAGATATTTTGAGAATAATTTACTTTGTTTGATATGTTTATGTGGGGAGAGAAAATGCATGTAAGAAGCCAAGAAGTGTAAAATTACTTGGACTTAGGGGGAGTCTTTAGTCAGGGGGAGTCAAAGGAATAAAAGAAAAATTATTATAAAAAATACATTTTTTCCATCATAAAAAAGGGAGAGATTGTTCAAACCAAGTTGATTTTCCACTTATAAATTTGAAGTTGAAAAAAAGATATGGTCAAGATATGAAGAAAATTTGATCAAGATTTATCTACAACAAAATACGAACAGTATCAGTCTGAAGAATTTATAAACTCAATCTGAACAAAATACGAACATAATAAATTTGAAGAATTTACAAACTCAATTTGAACAAGATACAAACAAAATCAATCTTAAGAATTTACAAACTCAATCTAGAAAAACTGCTCAAATTGGATTCAGACATAAAGAATTGGCTAAAGAACATATTATCAAAAAACATCTTGTTCAGAATTATTTTTGAATAAGATCATTGTTGACCAAGCTAGGAATGAAGATACAATTCAGAAATTAGACCGTCTTAAATATTTTAAGCCTTCTTAAATATTCTAGAAGTCTTATTTTAATTGTAAAAATTGAGTTTCTAATAGAAAAATGTAATTTTAATAATTAAAAAAAGAATATAATAAATTTTTAATCTTTATAAAATTTTAAAAATTTATTTTTAGTTTTTATAAAAAAAAAATTCTCTTTTTAGTCCTAAAAAGAGTCTCTAAAATTTAAAATAGCGACTAAAAATAAATAAAAAAATTTAGAGACTAAACTTGAAAGACTATAATTGTGTAGAAAC
>JBBPBP010009779.1:20478633-20504332 GCA_037974735.1 Cicer chorassanicum | reverse complement strand
AAATCATCTTCATTTTGTTATATTATATTAAAAAAAAATTGGAGTCTTCACTAATTTTAGATCATGTGCTATTTGCGTAATTTTATTTTCCTGTTTCTTTTCTTTCTTTTCCTCATGCAACTAAAAAAACATAAGCACTCCTACTCTTTTATTGGTTAAATAACTTCTTAAATTTAGAAATTAAATAAATATCCTATGTTTACTTATTTTTTTAAGAGTTCTTTGATACTCACAAGAAAAGGAAGATATTGATATCCATAAGACAAAATCAAATCAAAAGAGATAAATTTACTTTGCATATCTTTTTAAGTCTCAACTCAACCAATAAATATTTAATATTTTTAATTGGATCTCGTAATTTCAATGATAATCATCGCTCCATTTATGGACAAAAAAATATTCTGGAATTTTAGAGAAATCAACCCTTTAAATGATACTCAGTTATTTCACTTTGCACACGGGAGAATAAATTCTTGTACCAAAAGAGACGACAAATAACCACCAAAATCTATTTTAATCATTTAGTAATATGTATCTAACAAAAGACTATTGAAGTACTAGTCAGCTGTTTATACCTGACATATTTTGTTTCATTTGTTAATCTCATCATCAATCACTAAACTGACAAATTGAACAAAGTTAAATTATATATTTTAGGTTTTTCTTATCGTTTTTGCAGTACATTACATCTGCTTTATTTGACCTGAATTTTATTCATGATCAAGTTCCATCTATCTCTTAACAATTGTCATACCATCTTCTTATTGCCAAATTATTCTTACATATAAATTATTGGAAATAAAAAGAAAATGGAAATGAAATATTTATCTTTATTTTGTATTTGGTCAACAAATAGTTATGTTTTTAAATTCTACTTCTTAGTGGCTAAACTGTAAGAAAGAAAAATTAAATTTCAAATAGTCAAGTTTGATAGTTCAGGTACATGAACATCATCTGATCCGTTTTCAGTGGCCCTAGTACTACAAAACTGACAAGAAATTTTGGGAGGTTTCAAATGCAAGCATCGATGAATACGTTTCTCCAGCCAAGCAAGTCTCCTTTCAAGGCTCAGAACACCGATGTGCAAAATCCGAATGTCATCATGTGCAACTCTCGCGCAAGCCCGAAGCAAAATGTAATAATCAGCATGAGCAACATAGATCAGGGCACCTTTATCCTTCTTTCTGACATAATGAACATAATCATGTTTTTTCTGCTTGACATTAGGCAGTAGGTAACAAAATCTGTTTTCCTCCATGTCTAATTTCAACTGTCTAATGGCTTCCTTGACAACAGAGTTTCCCGAACCTTTGTCACCCTCATTGGAATCTGAGTCTTCGTCGTCTGGCAAACTCTCGAAGGAATCATCATTACTCAAACTTCCAGGGAAGTCACTTTCAAGGCAGATGTTCTCATCAAGAGAGGATTCATTGAAACATTTTCTTTTAATCTTTTGCTTTTTAGGTGTCCTTCTCACACTTCCTTCCTCCCTCAATCCCGTTCGGCTAAAAGAATTGTTGTGTTGTTTTTCAAGTTCCGGTGGTTTAGAATTCTGAAAAAAGAAAAGTATCATCAATGAGAATGTATTTTGGTAAGCATTCTTCATAATGTAGTTGGGCCAAATAAAGGAATTCCCATTAACCAATGTTATTGCAGATCTTGAAAAATAGTAGTTTGTTTGAATTACGCTGTGATATAGCTGCTATTTGACAAAATTGCCATAAACTAGACATTGCATAGCAGATAGATGAGTTAAATTTTAATTTGATAAAATATGATCCAGTAATTATCAGAGATGCCAGACAGGAATATTTTCAACCTATATAAGCCGAGGAGGAAAAGTGATATGCATTTAAGGTTTCCTAATAAACATCATCAAAACAAAAGTTGTTCAATATTTGAAGCCCCCTCATATTTGCAGGAAGAATTTTCCTCCCTTTATTCTATATTTTCAGGAAATTAGCCCATAAACAATATTTATTCTTCATGTTACGTTTTCTTGAATTCTTGAATTTTAATGCCGTTCAGGAAAATGGTGATGTAGCCAATTTACTTTTCAAGCTTCACTGGGAAAGAAATCAAAATCTAGATCAGCAAGGCAAACCAACATCTCCATTGACACAACCCAAGAAAGACTAGAAAAAAGTTGAAAGCAATTTTAACATATTCTAATTGTAATAAATGCTTGTGCAAGCCCATGGAATAATTCATTCAAGTTTTCAATTACCTCTTCATTCTGATAAAAATTCCATAAATTGTCCATCATATTTTGTTCTTCATGATTCCCATAAGATGGTTCTAATCCAGCAAACACAACATCCCTACAGTATTTGAGATATGTTGGTAAGTCCTTGGAATACTCTGTCCAAAATATTCATTTGACTGTTGTTAGAAATAGGATGAAAGAGAATATAAGCTCACACACAACATAGGTTCAACAAGATAATAATTTAAGTAAACAATTTTACCACGAGTGTCTTCAATCTCATTATATATTGCGTGAAGATGTTGGAGAAGCCCAGTAGAATCCAATTCGGGTTTTTGGCGTCCTACTGAATAATTACCAAAACAATGCTCGTCGTGAATGGCAAAAGTGGTATCCTTTTCGCCATTGTCATTGGCACTATCATTATTATGAGATAAACTTTTCTCCCATTCACCATTACCATTTATGTTATACAAAATCCTTATTGCTACTACCAGAATCGATACAACACAAACATGAGTAGGTAGCCTAAAATAATCCTTGGATAAGGATAACCACAAATCTGGAGACATCGTCCATTCATAAATGCGGCATGCAAACGGAAGAATCTTTTCAACAGGAAGTGATAGTTTTTCAAGATAACGATAAGCTAATGCATAAAAGTTCACAGGAGGTAACTCCAATCCTAAAAGCTGAGCAATGGATGCAGCAGATGACTCTAGTTTCTGTACCGAAAAAGCTCGCTGAGGCCTGAACATAAAACTTGAACTGATAGGACATGCAATCGAGGGAAGTCCAATGCGCTTCTCAATTTCAACAAAAGCAGAAAAATATGGAAGCTTCCCTTCAAGTGTCCACTCAATCATGTCTGATGGCAGGATGGCTTCCCTGGCAATATGACATGCCAGATACGAAACAACAACAGTGCAAACCAGTGGAATCCTTTTCTTTAAAGACCTAAACCATATAAGCACCGCTCGCTGACCAAACATATTGCGAGGTTCTGCTTTGTATTTGGCACATGAGTTATAATCTTCTTCTGGTTCACCTGAGAAAAAGGAAGAAATAAACTCAACATATTCCAATATACACTTGAAATTAAGTCAAACATCTTTTGGCTGAGTGCTGAAAAAAAACAATATTAGACACTTGAATAACATGAAACATCAGGACAACTTTCAAGTTCATCCTCTCATTTTTTTTGGTTGGTCTTAACCCTCCGATTACCAAGGGAAAGGGGCCCTGATAAACTTTCAAGTTCATCCTCTCATACTTTTGTTTGGTCTTCATCCTCTCGTCTTATTGTTCATACTATAAATTCAATATTTAAGAGCTCAAATCCAAGCTTAATAAATGTGCCAATGTAAGTTGCACCTAATCAAATAAAGGATGCTAGTAGTGAAAGTAAAACCTTCAGTTATTAAATAACAGATTTCTTGAAAATTTAATAGAAACAAAGCATTTAAAACCTTTCATGAACAAGACAATGTTATATATTGCAACCAAATAAACAAATAAAGAATTGGGACATAATGTTCCAACCCAAACCAACCAAAAAAATATGCATTAAAACCCATGTTGAGAAGTTGAATTCTTGTTAGAGAAACAAATAAAACTTGACATTATTATTACCTTCTTGCTGCATCTCAGAGTCATGAATTACTTGATCAGCCCAATCATCATCAAAAACACCAGTCTTGGAGACAAACCTCAACCAAATTGGTCCAACCAAACCACATATTAAAGGTGTAACCTTAAACTCCCTCACAAGTGCTTCACATTGAAGCTCAATCATCATCTGCAACCCCAACACATACCTAAACCTAATCTCATTGTGGTAATCTTCAAAGCTTGCAACTTTGGAGCCTCCAAAATCTGCAGGAATCGAGGGATTTGTCCCATCAAACTGAGATTCGTCTATTTTCTCTAGTTTCACTTTAAAAGGATCATTGGGTTGAGAAATTTTATCTGCTAACCCTAGTTTATCAATTAAATTGGATTGTGATTTAAAGTGAGAGATTGGTACTGCATTAATTGGAGCAGTTACGCGGCGTTGGTGGCTGAGTAAGTAGACACCGGCGGAACCGGCTTCTGGTCCGACGTCAGTAGCGGTATCGACGACGTCGAGATTCTGTTCTCCGCAGTTACGGCAATAGTATTTGCCATCAAATTCTTCAGCTTCACCTACAGAGTTACAGAATTGACAAGTCAATTCATGGCCATCATCCATTGTTGCAGGGAAGCAGCTAAGCAATTTTGATTGATACTTTTACTTTTCGATGTTTTTATTCTGAGCCGGAAACCGTAGCGCCCGGACAAACCGGTTCATCCGGGAACTGGAGCATTGATCGGTTCGGTCAAGTCATTAAACCGTAAAAAAAATATAAGAGGAAGAGGACGAGAAATAATGAAGAAGTAGAATAAGGAATGATTCAAATGAAATGGAGTGAAGAAGAAATAATGATGGCAACTGAAAATAGAAGAAACGGAGAAGGAGCCGATACTCCGATATACAGCGAAGAAGACGCACGAAAATAAATGTTGACGGCGTCACGGCGGGTATGTTTTGTGTTTACAAATTATTAAAAAGCACAAGAGGGAAAAATATGGCTTAATGTTTAGGGCTATTATAATGGGCTTGGCCCAAAATCAAATTAGATGAAATAAAAGTCAACCATCTCATTTTTCTCGACATTTTGACATTTTACCGGAAACTAACTTCCCATAGTGTAAACTTGATCCTAATGCACTATCAAAACCCCATGGTATATTTAATACCTTGTAAACCAAAACAAAAACGGAGGACGGACCAATAATTACGAAACTAAAATGGCGAAAGTAGATACAAGATTTGTGAATGATCTCGCTTGAATTCATCCAAGTGTCCATAACTAGAAAGCTCAATTGAAAAAACTTAAAATAAAATTATATTTGATAAAATAAAATAATAATCTTTTAACTATTTTCTCTAACTAACTCTAATTATAACTAACTAACTATTTCAATTAACTTTAATTTTAAGTAACTATCTACTTCTATTGGTAGGAGTCTTCCTCAAACTCAGACTCAGTAAATTTGTCCATATGAGTTTGAATTACAAATGCTGTCATATTTAACAAGAGAAAAAAGTAATTTAAAAATGGAAAACTGTGATTGAACCACAAAATAGCAAAGGAGCAAAACAGCAGAAGAATATCCAACAAGTCATTAAGACGTTGTTGAAACACCTCTTTGGTGATAGTCCAATTACAAGCAAAATAGGATGTCTTTAGTTTTCTTACTACCGATACACACACAACAACAAAAAACATGCTAAATCTAGTGGTTTGAACACACCGAGCCAGACTCAAGAAAACAAGGAATGCCAATGATGGAGAATCACAAAGTAGCAAGACACAATCACCACGAAACCTTCCAAAATCCATAAAACTTGAGCGAACTGAACACGTGATGCAGAATTTCTGTCGGGATCGAAAGGGAAAACAGTTAAGATCAGTCTTTACCCTTGTCGGCAAACCAAGGCGGTGCTAGCAGAACCATGGCGGCAGATGCGTGGTTTGGCGAATTTGAAACCACCCTCATATTCATGCCAGAAATTCAAGAACTGAAATTGTTGAAAGACTTGAATGAGAAGGCGATGACGCGATTTGAAACAGAAATAGTGAAAATGGTTTGCTATAATAGGTAAAGAAATTCTAATGGGATGCTATAATAGGAGAGTAACAGTAATAGTGTTTTTTCAAAAATATAATAATAATGGAGTAGTTTTATATACTATTTAACTAAATTATGATATTATCACTTATTAGAAAATTAGAAAGAGTTGAAATAAATATGAAAGTTAAATAAATAAATAGAGATCAATACATCAACTTCTTTTAGTAGTATTGAAAAAATTAAATAATAATGTTTTGGTATTAAAGTGGGGAAAATTGGAGTTTGTTACATGGTTGTGGTTTGTCATGTGATTGTGATCTAAAACTTCAATGTAGGCTAAGCAATAAGATGAGTTTATTCAATTGAAGATTTCATTATAGATTTAGGTTGAAGAAAGTGATGCATGCAGCAATTCTCAAGAGGGTAGGCCATCTCCTCTGAATGCCCACACTACTTCAAGGGCTCGGTGTTGCTCGTTGCTTCAATGTAAGGTTTGAGGTAAATGCCAAGTTGTTTCTATTTTGGTATGTTTCTTGTGGGACCAAAACTCTTATATTAATTTGCTTTGTTTTATGAAGGTGTTATTATTTATATTTTCCAGTCAATAAAATAAGGAACTTAATGATTTAGTGGTTGGACTATCATTCATTTATAGGATTAAATTTTATTTTTATTTTTATTTCTGTTTGCTTCTTTTGTTTGTTTCTGGATTATATGCTACTTTTCTGACCGTCTATTTTTGACATGTGAGTGCGATATGGTAACGGAAAGTATAATAAGTTTAGCTGGGTAATATTTGTGGTGCGCACAGTTCAAAATTTCTCTATTTATATATTGTGATTTGTGAATCATGTTTAGGTCACAAAGGGGTATTAAATTTGATGATTAATTTATCTGTTTAAATGGTTGTTTACTTTGGCTGATTTAACATTGGTGGTATTTTGAATTGCAAATCACCAAAACCTTATATTTGTTTGTTGGCCTTGCAGGTTCAGACACGAAAGCATATACTTTTTTTTGAAGTGATTGAAGATGCTAAAGTATGGTTGATATTGAATTACTATATCTTACTAGTATGGTTTACATCATTGAATTATCTCATTTTTTCTGCTTCAGCTGTAATAAGTATGCTTCTTTATGGCATGATTTGATGACCTCGTTACCCCAATCTCACCAAATCCTGGTATTAAATCAGGACCATATATCATTGAGAAGGAGACAAAACGAGTTAATCAGAAAAGCAAATTATGACCTCACACTTTTCTATCTCCATATTATTACTGTTCATTTTTTACACCGTGAGAAAAAAACCATCCATTTCAACCAGTAATGCAAAATGAGTAAGCCAAGCAAGCAGGAGTTATCATCCACATGTCATGTGAGGATAGGTTAGCTCACAGCAGCCTCAAATGAGACATCACTTGACAATAATAAATACACAGAATGCATTGCATAAGACATAAGTTGTGTGGTAAAGAGGTTCATTGCTGTGAGGGATAAGATTTTGCAGTGAACTATGGCTTCTGCATCAGCATCTCTTCTCAAGTCATCACCTGTTCTCGACAAGTCTGAATGGGTGAAGGGACAAACCCTCCTCCGACAACCTTCTATGTCCGTCGTAAGATGCAGCCCCGCCGCTCCATCGAGTCTCACCATCAGAGCTGGTTCCTATTCCGACGAGCTCGTCAAGACCGCGGTATGATAGTTAAAACAACTTTGCCAAATACTCATACTAGAAGCATTTTATAACTGAACATAGTTCTTCTAATAAATATGCTAGTAAAAATATAGATTCACACCCATGTTCAGTTTTAATTCTTCTTTGCACAGTGGAATTCTAGTTTTCAAACTAGCTTGTTGGTTGAAACATGCATACTATTGATGAACTTCAATTATAATTTTTCCTGTTCTTGCGTGTGTGCGGATGTATACAGAAAACAATTGCTTCACCGGGGCGTGGTATTTTGGCTATGGATGAGTCTAATGCTACATGTGGGAAGCGTTTGGCTTCAATTGGGTTAGAGAACACTGAAGTTAATCGCCAAGCATGGCGTACCCTTCTGGTGACAGTTCCAACACTTGGACAGTACATCTCTGGTGCCATTCTCTTTGAGGAGACTCTCTACCAATCCACTACTGATGGAAGGAAGATTGTCGATGTGCTTACCGAGCAAAACATTGTTCCCGGTATCAAAGTTGACAAGGTAAGCCATTTGAAATTGCTTTATGTAATTCCAAATAATGAATTTTCAGTTTGTTAGTTAATTAAATGGTGAATTTTCAGTTTGTGCTATGCTGAACAAATAATGAAAAGAATAAGCCCGAGTTCTAGCTTATACTATTATGATGTCTACTTATGTTTATTTCTACCATCATTCATAGTTGTAAGTTTGTCCATATAGAGAGATGTGTCATACAGTTGTAGAAAATAAATTGAAAATTGGCGTTTCAGTTTTCAAGCAAACATCATTGAAGTTATTCAGTACCTTCATTGAGACTTACGTATAAAATGATTATATTAGGACAATAAGCAAACCTTCCTTTTGAGGGAGTGAGGAAATATTTATGGGAATTGAACCATTTGGGCACTCTCATTTTCCAATAAAACATCAAACAATATTATCTACTAAAAGTAGTGTAATTTTTTCTTGGTCGGTACTAGTAGTATGGTATTTTATTAGGCAGAGATGATTTTTAAAACGTGGTTTATGTACTGAGAACAATAGGGTCTGGTGCCCCTAGCTGGTTCCAACGACGAGTCATGGTGCCAAGGTCTAGACGGTCTTGCCTCTCGTTCAGCTGCATACTACCAGCAAGGTGCCCGTTTCGCCAAATGGTTAGTGTGTACTTGATCTCCCTTTGGAAGAAAATCAGACTTGCATGCCCTTATTTGTTTATTTGAAACTTGCCATGCTTTTTTTTTAACCTCATGAATTTCAATCACATCTTAGGCGTACTGTTGTGAGCATCCCAAACGGTCCCTCTGCTCTGGCAGTCAAGGAAGCAGCCTGGGGTCTGGCTCGCTATGCTGCTATTAGTCAGGTGAGAAAACCACTCAAATTATATAAGTAATTTCTTTTAATGCATAGTTATTAAATCAATAGTTCTATCAAGTTTTAAAAAATGTCTGTGACCTCGATTTTGGCTACTACAGTTACTGATATATCTGTCGTATTTGACTGTCATTTTCTATAATAACAAGGATCGCTACATGAGAGTGATTTAAAACATTGTCTTCGATTTGATACTTTTTAAACATCTAGGAAGCAGACCTTTATATTTCTATTGTTATCTGAATGGCTAAAATATGTTCATTTAATGGTTTGTTAGGACAACGGGTTGGTCCCAATTGTGGAACCAGAGATCTTGCTCGATGGAGAACACAGTATTGACAGGACTTTTGAAGTAGCCCAAAAGGTTTGGGCTGAGGTTTTCTTCTACCTTGCCGAGAACAATGTCGAGTTTGAAGGTATTCTCCTCAAACCTAGCATGGTTACACCTGGAGCTGAGAGCAAGGACAAGGCCTCTCCTGCACAGGTTGCTGAGTATACCCTCAAGCTCCTTCACAGGAGAATTCCCCCTTCTGTCCCTGGTATCATGGTATGTAACATTAATCAAATACATTATTATTTGTATTCCTAACTTTTATCTTTGTTCATATGCTGACCGAAGTTGTATATTGTATTCTGTTAATGTAGTTTTTGTCTGGTGGACAATCTGAGGTTGAAGCAACTCTCAACTTGAATGCCATGAACCAATCTCCAAACCCATGGCACGTGTCGTTCTCATATGCAAGAGCTCTTCAAAATACCGCATTGAAGACATGGGGAGGACGCGCAGAGAATGTGAAGGCAGCACAAGATGCGCTCCTTTTCCGCGCCAAGTCAAACTCCATTGCTCAGCTTGGAAAGTACACTGGTGAGGGTGAATCCGAGGAAGCCAAGAAGGAATTGTTCGTCAAAGGCTACTCCTATTAAAATATTGGTAGTGAATATGATGATACATGTTAGACAGCAGCACTAGCAGTTAATGATGGTGTTGACGGAGGATTGAATATTATGTAAGACTAATTTGTCAAAAATGTGTGATGTTTTATAGTCTTGGAAACTATTTTTTATTTTTCTTGTTTGTGGTTATTATTACATGCACTGTTACAACTTCCATGAAATATTTTGCTATGAGTTTGTACTTAAATATGTCTTCAACATACATCCAAATGTTTTAAAATTTGGCAGTCCATGAAACTGAATTAAAAATGAGAGATAAAAATTCGTCGCCATTTATTTTGTTCCACATGGATGATCCATGGAAGGAAGGTAGCGGCATGATATATTATTTCGTGCTGAACTTGGTATTGCTGAGAAAGCTCCTCTTTAGAGGTTAGAGTTAGACTCTTAGACAAAATAAAGTGCACCACTAAAAGATTCTACCTTTAAAGGGCCACAGACGTCAGAATGCACCAATTGAAACAACTCTGACTTTCTAGAGGGAGGATGCCTTTTGAAGGATACTCTAGTTTGTTTACCAATTATGCAATGAGAACATTTCTCCAAATCTACATTCTTCAATCCTGGAAGCACATCCTTTCTAGCTAAGCAATTTAACCCCTTTTCACTGATATGGCTAAGCTTTCGGTGCCACAAAGATGATTCCATATCCATGGCATTCACACTGTCTTTTGCAATTAAAGCTTTTGTCCAATATAGTTTACTAATTTTCTCCCCTCTAGTCACAACCAAGTTACCTTTACTGAGTTTCCACTTTCCAAAAGCAAAATGATTATCAAAACCACTTTCATCAAGTATATGTACAGAGATAAAATTGAAGCGAACATCTGGAGCATGTTTGACTCCTTTAAGCAACAATTGCATTCTCATGTCGGTTTGTAAGCATACATCACCAACACCAATTACCTTAGATACACCATTATTACCCATCTTCAAAACTCCAAAGTCACCTGAAGTATAAGATGTGAAGAACTCCTTCCTCGGTGTAACATGTAGTGTAGCACCACTATCAATTACTCACATGCTCTCATCAGATACAAGATTAATTGACTCATAGTCACGGAGAATAACAACATCATCACTAATAGCAGTAGTAACACGGTCATCATCACTATCATCATCACGACCCCTTTGTTTCTGCTTACCCTTCTTGCCTTTGTTCTCCTTTTTCCACAAAAAACAATTCTTTTGTATGTGCTCTGTTTTATGACAATAATGACATTCTACTTTTTTGTATCTAGACTTGGACTTGCTTCTGCTGTTTTCTCTACCACCCTTCGGTTCTTTTTTCTAACTTCTCCCCCTATTTTAAGTGACAAGAACTTCAGATTGAGATGAAGAACCTTGTGCCTTCCTTCTCATCTCTTCATTCAAAACACCACCCTTAGTCGTTTCCAATGAAACAACACCATTAGGAGTTGAACTCGTTATAGAAACCCGAAACGTCTCCCAAGACTCTGGTAGAGATAACAGTAAAAATAGTCCCAATAGCTCATCATCAAACTTGATACCCATTCCAGACATTTGATCAAGGATCCCCTGAAATTCACTCAAGTGGTCCGAAATAGAGGTTCCCTCCTTATATTTCAAACTTATGAAACTATTCAGCAAGAATAATTTATTATTCCCTGATTTAGAGGCGAACAAAGTTTGTATCTTATTCCACATAGTTTTTGCATTTGTCTCATTGGCAATATGATTATAAACATTATCTTCTACATATTGCCTAACAAAACCACATACCTGTTGATGTTCAAATTCTCAGTCTTCCTTAGATTTATTATCCGGCTTTTTAGAACTAAAAATAGGAAGATGCATTTTCTTCACAAATAACAAATCTTTCATCTTGCCCTTCCACAAATGGTAGTTAGTACCATCCAAGCATACCATCTTTATATTCATATTTGCCTCCATCCTTCAAGCAAGTCAAATAACCCTTTAACCAAGAGCTCTGATACCACTCTAATGGGGAATAAACACATAAACACAATAACAAGTAATACGCAGCAGATATAAAATTCCCCCAACTTGCAATAACCCTTGAGGAGCAACAACAAATATATGGCAGTAAATTAATCAAAATAAAAGAGCGTAAAGAACACCGATATTTTAACGTGGAAAACCCCTCAATGTAAGGGTAAAAACCACGGGTCGTCCAGACCAAAGAAATAGTTCCACTATAATTAAATAAGGGTACAAGAGAGTCTCAAAGATGCACAAAGTGTGCCTACAACCAGGCAAAATAACAAAGCACTAAAGCTTACACGTGAAAAGCAAGAAGAAGAAAAACACTCAAAAACATGCTGCTGTTCGAGCACAATTCCTCCCTCTCCAGAAATTGTTTTGCCGATTCGACCATTGAAAACAAACACCTGAATGTTGTGAACCTACTGCCCGATCCAACCGTTAACGAATGCGCAGTCGATATTTTTCTGAGACTGATTTAACAAAATCGAGAATAGAGTTTACTCTTCTCTTTTCTCTTTTGGTGATTGTCTTTCCTCTCAAAAATAGGCTCTCTCTTTCAACCCTAATTAAACCACTCTCCACTTAAACAAGTGAGACACATGGGCTACAATATTTGGGTCTTTCTCCACATAGGAAGGGAGTCCAATACCCAACACATCTCCCCCTCACAACGTGGAGATAATCGCCAAACCGGCGATATCACAACATGTTTCAAACTTCCCTTTTGGTAATGCTTTAGTCATCATATCAGAACCATTATAATCAGTATGAACTTTAGCCAACTCCAACAGCTTAGTTTCCAAAACATCACGTATCTAATGATACCTCACATCAATGTGTTTGGACCTGCTATGAAACGTCGAATTCTTACCAAGATGAATAGCACTTTGACTATCGACAAATAATACATACTTGTCCTGAATAAACCCAAGCTCCTGCAAAAATTTCTTCAACCAAATCAACTATTTGCATGCTTCGGTAATGGCAATGAACTCTGCCTCAGTTGTAGACAATGCTACACATTTTTGTAATCTCAACTGCCAAGCCACAACTCCCTCTGCAAATTTAATCATGTAGCCTGAAGTTGACTTTCTCGAGTCAATATCTCCAGCCATATCTGAGTCGGAGTACCCCATCAAGAGGAGTACTTACAGCCTTAGAATTTTCCATTTGAAACCTTTGCAACACTCTCAATATAGTGTTTTTGTGACATCCAAAGTTTCTTCTCCTTTCTATCACGCGTGATTCTTATGCCAAGAATCTGTTTAGCTGCTCCCATGTCTTTCATGGCAAAGGACTCGCCCAACTGCTTCTTTAACCTATCAATCTTGGAAATATTTTTCCCAACAATAAGTATGTCATCAACATATAATAACAGGATAATGAAATCATCGTTAGAAAATTTTCTAACAAGACTCTTGACGACTAATATCAACAGAAGGGACCAAATAACCAAAACCACACTTATATTTGGTCTTCACAGCATATCCCACAGAGAACCCTGGGAATCACAAAGCTTCAAGCCAACCTTCATGGGAGAAATAGCATTATGAAGGTCTAAATATCCATTAAGTTTAGGCCCTCCTTGGCAATTTATATAGGCTTCCAAATTGAGAAGTTTCCTGTTGTAGTCCCTTAGTAACTCATAAATACTAAAGTCTCACATTGGATACTTTACATATGTGAGATTGTTTCCATCATTATATAAAGACTATTAAACTATTGTAAAAAGTACACCAAAATTGGATGCAACTTTCTCTTTTCAACCAAGATAGTAATTTTGTTCTTTTAATTTTAACTAATAATAAAAATAAATGTTATATTTTACTAAAAAGTTATATAAATTATCATTGAAGTTAAAAGAATGCATTTTATTTAAATTGTACAAATATTTTTTAAGATTGAAATAATGGTATTTCACCACATAGTTGTTGCCGCGAACTAGGTTTTGTAAGATTTAAGTCTAATCTAATTAAAAAACTAAGGTCTAAATTTAATCAATTATTTGTCACAAGAATATTTTTAGGACTTGTATGACCTTAGGGCTTTTTAGTCTATTTAAAGGTCTATTAAATGTTAATGTCTTCCAATAAAACCTAATGTAAACTAGGCCATAGGTTTTTGTTTGTCGATCTCGATCAAATCTATTTTCATTTATGTGAACCAAGTTTTATCCCTCAAGCCAGGTAGGACTACAACGGACGGCAAAACTCTCCTTCAAGAAATTTAACATTGTTGCATTCCCAGAACTGGATTTGAACCTTAAGCCTCTGATTAAGCTAGAAGAGACCCTTACCATTTCATCCAAGTGGTTTTGAATCCTATTTTTTAGATTTGAGTTTCTTGTTTTCTGTTTGTTGTATTTTTTTTTACAAGTTGTTTGTTGTAGTTATTGCTTGCTTTTTGTTTATTTGTTTTGTGTTATTTGTTTTTGTTTTTGTTTTAAATTAGCGAAATCTACTCCACACTCCCTACTTATATCTCCCACCTCTTAAATCACTTAAAAAGATCTTAAGTTTCCCTTTATTACTTTTTATGGAAAACATGTTACTAAAAGTTGACATTTACATTCGAGATTTATAAAAATCAGTTATAGAAAATTCGGTTGATTACAAAATCTTCGAAATACAAAGTGAGTTCAGATTTTTGGAACGTTTGAATGTTTTGTTTAGTTTAAAAGTTTCAAAATAGAGTTTATTAGATTTGTTAAATATTTTCAAAGATTTCACCTTTAACAAAAAAATTGAAATGCCGATTTTTTGGAACTCTGAAACCTTCGAAACATGAACTTTTCAAAAGTTTCGGAAACAAAACTTTCGAAATATAATATTACATTTCGAAACTTTCGATGAAGATGAAAATTTTTAAAATTTAGGATATTACTGAAATTTTTTAAATGTAGTTTTTTTCAAAATAATTACATTAATTTTTTTAAAATATTGTATTTACAAATTAAATATTAATTAAATTTTGTGTATTTTTTAACTAATATACTTTTTCAAATTGAATCAGGTATGAGTGGAGTTGATGGTGAAGTCCCTACTACACCAACTGTAGATTTTACTCATAAATTAACGACTGATCAAGTACTCTTAATAATAACTAGATTTCAACTCGCGCGTTGCGCGGGTGTCTTGAGATTTATTTTCAAAAATTTAGTAAGCATTAGAAATTATATGATATATATAATTTATAAGTCTCCTTTAGAACTAATCATTTATAAGTCTTATTTTTCATTTTGTTTCGTGAACTAATACTCTTATTAAACAAACTTTATATCTTAGTAGCATAAATGCAATGACTTAGATATCAAATCAAACACAATAGTTGTATTTACAATTTTATTTTACACAATTTTATTTGTAAATATCATCTCAAGATAATAATAGTTAATTAGATTTATGAATTATAGATAAGGAAATGGACATTAAAGTGCTAGTCATGTCACAAAATAATAACTTGAAAAAATATTAAAAGTGACATTAGCATATATAAAATTCACAAGACAACTAAAGAAATTAAAAAATGGTTAAATGATTTGAATTTATAGTAGCAATTACTTTTCTTTCTCCGATAATAGGCTATCTTAAAGGAAAAAGTTTGAACTAAAACAAATGTATAACTTAAGTGCAGTTTAAAAAAGACATTAATTAAATTCGATTATGAAAATATGTGCATTTAGAATATAATAATTCTGGAACCCGATAGAAACTTTGTTTTTATTGTATTAGTGTGAAAAGCAACATCACTCTTTAAGATAAGTGACTCCTACGTCTCATTTTAAATATCTCATTTGAGGTGTATACAATTCTTTAGAAAGTGATTAGTTGATTTGATTTCAATGATAAAATGTTTTATTTACTCAAATGTTTTTATTAATTGCAGTTAGCGGAAAAATTTGATGAGTTAAAATATAATAAATAAAAGTATTAGTGGAAAAAAGTAAATAATGTGATATTGGTATTGTAAAATGACAAATAATTTGAGACAAAAAGAAATGACAAATGAGGCATTTAAAATGAGATGGAGGAAATATTTGTTTCTTTGTAAACTTGACTTGTCATAATGGAATAACAATTTACAAATTTGTGAAAAATCTAAAATATTTGGTTAAAACTTAATTTGTAGCCTCCATTTGTTCATTTTCAGCTCACATGTCTCTTGTGTCGGGTCTTTTTTGTTTAGTTATATGAGTCAAATGCAACAAATATAATGTCACTCATGATACAATTATAACACATAAGGAAATATTGAAATTTAATTTAAGAACGTAAAGTTAAAAATATGGATTAGAGGTTTCAAATTATCATGTAGACAAATGTGTTGTTATTATTATTCTTTAATTATTGTGAGAACTTTAATTTTCTAAGAATTGTGTAAATTTTAACCATTGTCCGGTTAATCTATTGTGCTAAAAAAACTATGCATTGTAACAATGGATCTACTTTGAATGACGGAAATTAGGAACTATCAATACCATATAGTTTAAAAAAAGAATAGAAAATGGCCTAATAAGAAGTGACTGAAAGGGACAAAACGTATGGTTTGTTGAATGGAACATCAATAATTGGCATCGACAAAAATTAAATAAATTAGATTTTTTATTATTGATATTGTAAATGAAAGATAACATAAAAATTATGTAACTAAATATTAGACATAAAATGGAACACGCATTTCCAGTGACTAGCAATCCCTTGTGGGAAGAAGAAGATGTTCGTGAAGGAGAAAAATATACCAAAGTCAATTATTCAAATGAATATTAACATCAGTTGCATTTTATCAAACACCACAAAAGCATGTCTCGAGGTTGTGGTATTGTGTCTTCTTGAATCTTGGTTCAACCAAGAAAAAAGAATAGATATTTGGACTTACATTGGAAATGGTTATAGAATAAAGTCATATTTAATAAATGATAAATAGATAATAGAGAAACGTTTATTGCATTATGAGCTATTATTAATGTTTATTTTTTGTTGAATTTTTTTTTGTTGATGAAATGAAATGTAATAGATGAAATGAAATTGTCTATTATATGAAAAATAGAAAGAGAAGATATTTTAGCTATGACAACTAAGCAAATAAGTGAGGTGACACAAATAGAGTTATGTGGCATAAAATTTGATTAGGTGTCAAATGAATGGTTTGGAAGTCTATTTTAATATATTATAATAGATAGATTGATATTATTAGTTTTTAATGTATACACATGTGTTGATGTTTTATCTTAAATATATTTTGCAGATATTTTACTCTTGAGAAGTTGTATTCAAATGGGCAAAAACTATTGGTAGACAAATGAAATAATAATTGTTATCATTAGATCTGATACATCTACTAGAAAAAGAGGAAGAAAAGACAAATTAATTTTGGGATGTGAAAGAGAATAAAGATATAAAGTAAAATTAAAATCAACATTAATTTGTTATCACAAAGGTAATTGTTCATTCAAACTCAGATCTATATTGTTGAGGAAGTATGAAAAATTAGTGTTCGATGTGGAACATATAATCATAATATAGTGGATACTTTAGAAGATCATTCATATTTGAGACATTTAAATGAAGAGGAGAATGAATTTGTTAATGACATGACAAAGTATAAGTTTGCACAAAGATTCATTTTGAATGCGTTGAAAGAGCGAAATAAAAATAATCTCACAGTTTCCACTCAAATATATAAAGAAATGAGTACTTATCGATCATCTTTAAGAGGTCCATACATAGAAATGCATCGTACATAGAAATGCATCATACATTGAAGTTAATACAAAGTGAAAACTGTGTGCATTGGACAAAAAGTCAGAATTATTCAGATGTTCTGAGAAACATATTTTAGAGGCATCTTGATTTATAAAGTTGTTGGAAATGTTTTATTTTGTTTTAATATATAACATCGCATACAAAATAAATAGAAATAAGTGTATTAAAAGGTGAGAAGTATAAGTGGAAGAGTGAAGATAATATCTCCCTTTAAATTATCTTCTCTGTGTGGGCTTCAAGGCCCGTTTTGGTGTTGCTGTTTTTTATGAGTGCATTTGAATTGGAATGAACCTTATTTTCTTCGTGTTTCTTATTTGAAAAATCTACTAGAGACCCAAAATAGTTTCAAATAGTTTCCATAGCCCACAAATGTATGGAAATTATATATTGTAGTTTCCATAGCCGGTAGCCCACAAATGTATATTTGTGAAATAGCTATATTAGTTATGTTAACTACTCACATTTTTTTTTTTTGAAATAGCTGTACTGGTTATTTCCAATTACGTAACTTTTTTTTACATTTAAAAAAATAAAAAATTTGACTTAACTTTATTTTTTGTCTTGTATTTTATCATGTGTACAAAAATAGTCTTATTCTTTTAAAATCAATGACATGTTTCTAAGTGATGTGATATTAATCATTGTTAAAAGTGGTACTCCCTTTTTCACAACAATCAATCAATCATGTTGCCATAATAAAACACAATTAAATTTATATTTTTTCACCTCATTGAAAATTAAAATAATATATTTTAATGATAACAAAAATATTTTTAAAATTTAAAAATAAATTATAAAAAGATGAAATTTAAAAAATAAACAAACATTTTCAGAATTTATTTTCAGTTTCTAAAAATATTTTTGTTATTTTTAAAATGGATTATTTTAATGTTTGAGCCTTGAGGAGGTGAATAAATCTAAATTCAATTTTATTTTGTCATCATTTTTTTTTGTCAAAATAATTTAGTGGCTAGACTCACGCCTATCAAGATCTTTCTCTATTAGTATAATTTTAAAAGTTTTTAGTTGTATAAAAATATTTAGACCCACTAAATATTATATTATTATATTTTATATTCTCAAAATTTTAATTATAAAAAAAATAGAAAATGTAATAAATGAAGAGAATTCTAACCCGACTCACACATTTAAATACATAAAAGGGAAGAATCTCAATTTGAACACATACCACTGTCAATTGATATTATTGCAGCTAATTGTCGCCGTATTTAATATCATATAATTTGAAAATAAAAATGTAACATCATTATATTATTTTAGAAAAAAAAAGAAGATCAAAATTACAAGAAATGTAAAACGTGAGGACTAGAAAAGTTTTTTTTTCTAATCTAAGAAAGAAAAAAAAATGATTTTTAAAAGGAAACTATTTTCACATGGAGTAATCACAATATAACAAATTAAAGGAGAAAAATTGCAATTAAGTCTAATTATTTTTATTTAAATAATAAATAACTTTATACTGAAACTAAAACGTGCATAACCCATTGAAAAAAGGTTAAGAAATGATATTGTTTTAGTATTTTAAAGTGATCAATGATTTGAGTGTTTTTCCCTTTAAAAAAAATAATTTAAGTTCTGGTTTGTCTTGTGAGTTTGACTGATTCTGCTGTGATTATGATCTTAAACTTTTAGTAGGTTAAGCAATAAGATGAGCTTTTTTAATTGAAGATTTAATCATAGATAATTTAGGTTGAAGGAAGTGATTAATCGGCACACACTACTTGAAGAATGCGGTGTGGTGTTGTTCGTTGCTTCTTTGCAGGTTTTGAGTCCATTGGTTTGAACTTTGAAGGTATTGCTTCATTAATTTGTATGACTAAAACTCTGATACTATACTATAAAATATCCATGAATACATGTTGTTTGGTTATGTCTGTATGCTTTTCTGCTACCAACTTACTCAAAATTGATTATGGACTTAACACTGTTATAGACCACTACATGATGGAGGAAAATTCTAGGTTCTCTTTTGCACTACTAAGGCACACATTCTCTTCTACAAGATGTAGAAATTTTCATGTGGCAGGGGGAAAAAAGAAAATCACAAGAAGGAAGCCACTGAGACATGGCATTGTTTGATGACTCGTCGTTACCCCAATCTCACCAATCCTGGTATTAAATCAGGACCATATATCATTGAGAAGGAGACAAAATGATTTAATCAGCAAAGCAAATTATGACCTCACACTTATTTTTCCCTCAAACAAACAATAATAATTTGTACCCTTTTTGATGCATGTTTATACATATGTACAACCTAGTTACAAAATGAGAAAAATATCTGTCTCCATAATATTATTGTTCATTTTTTAAACGGTGAGAAAAAAACCATCTATTTCAACCAGTAATCAGAATGAGAATGCCAAGCAAGCAGGAGTTATCATCCACATGTCATGTGAAGATAGGTTGGCTCACAGCAGCCTCAAATGAGACATCACTTGACAATAATAAATACAGAGAAAGCATTGCTTAAGTTGTGTGGTAAAGAGGTTCATTGCTGTGAGTGTGAGGGATAAGATAGTAGTTCTGGTTAAGCAGATAGTGAACAATGGCCTCAGCATCAGCATCTTTTCTCAAGTCATCACCTGTTCTTGACAAGTCTGAATGGGTGAAGGGACAAACCCTCCTCCGTCAACCTTCTATGTCCGTCGTAAGATTCAACCCCGCCTCTCCATCGAGTCTCACCATCAGAGCTGGTTCCTATTCTGACGAGCTCGTCAAGACCGCGGTATGATAGTTATAACTTAAAAGTTAAAACAGCTTGCAAGTTACTAAAACTAGAAGCAATATTTCATAATTGAACTTAGTTCTTCAAGCAAACGTGCTAGAAATATAGATTCAGAACCATATTCAGTTTTAATTTTTATTTGCCTAGTAGAATTCTAGTTTTCATACTAGCTTGTTGGCTAAAGCGTGTATACTATTGATGAGCTTCAATTATAATTTTTCTTGTTTCTTGTGTGTGCCCGGATGTATACAGAAAACAATTGCTTCTCCAGGGCGTGGTATTTTGGCTATGGATGAGTCCAATGCTACATGTGGAAAGCGTTTGGCTTCAATTGGGTTAGAGAACACCGAAGTTAATCGCCAAGCATGGCGTACTCTTCTGGTGACAGTTCCAACACTTGGACAGTACATCTCTGGTGCCATTCTATTTGAGGAGACTCTCTACCAATCCACAACTGATGGAAGGAAGATTGTTGATGTACTTACTGAGCAAAACATTGTTCCCGGTATCAAAGTTGACAAGGTAAGCCATTTGAAATTACTCTATGTAACTAGGTAGTTTGTTAGTTAAATGATGAATTTTCAATTGTGCTATGCTGAACAAATATGATGTCTGGTTATGCTTATTTCTACCATCATTCATAGTTGTAACTTTTAAGTTTGGCCATATAGAGAGATGTGTCATACAGTTATAGGAAACAAACTGGAAATCAGGATTTTCAGTTTTCAAGCAACATCATTGAAGTTATTAGGTACCTCCATTAAGACATATGTATATGAAATGGTGATTATGTGGAACAATAACCAAACCTTCCTCTAGAGGTAGTGAGGGAACATTTATAGTAATTGAATCATTTGGGCACTCTCATGTAGTCGTGTTCCAATAAAACATCAGACAATATTATCAACTAAAAGTGAAGTGTAATTTTTTCTTGGTTGGTAGTATGGTATTTTATTAGGCAGAGATGATTTTTAAAACACGGTTTATGTGCTGAGAACAATAGGGTCTGGTTCCCCTAGCTGGTTCGAATGATGAGTCATGGTGCCAAGGTCTAGATGGTCTTGCCTCTCGCTCAGCTGCATACTACCAGCAAGGTGCCCGTTTCGCTAAATGGTTAGTTTCTACTTGATCCCCCTGTGGAAGCAAATCATAATTTTAAGCAAATATTTGTTTTTTTTATTCTTGTCATGCTCATTCTTTTAACCATATGAATTTCAATCACATATTAGGCGTACTGTTGTGAGTATCCCTAACGGTCCATCTGCTCTGGCTGTCAAGGAAGCAGCCTGGGGTCTGGCTCGCTATGCTGCAATTAGTCAGGTGAGAAAACCACTCAAATATATAAGTCAAGGTTTTGAAAAAAATTTGCAACCCCAATTGTGAGTTGTGACTGCAACGTCAAGATTTTCATGTCTTGGCAACTGCAGTTACATAATACTAGTCGTATTTGACTGCAAATTTTTGTAATAATGATCACTACATGAGTATGATTTAAGAAGTTTTCTTCTATTTTTATGCCAGTTGCTAAAGAATACCTTTTTAAATATCTAGGAAGAGGACCTTTATATTTATACCATTGTCTGAGGGCTAAAATATGTTCATTTAATGGTTTGTTAGGACAACGGGTTGGTCCCAATTGTGGAACCAGAGATCTTGCTCGATGGAGAACACAGTATTGACAGGACTTTTGAAGTAGCCCAAAAGGTTTGGGCTGAGGTTTTCTTCTACCTTGCCGAGAACAATGTCGAGTTTGAAGGTATTCTCCTCAAACCTAGCATGGTTACTCCTGGAGCTGAGAGCAAGGACAAGGCCTCTCCTACACAGGTTGCTGAGTATACTCTCAAGCTCCTTCACAGGAGAATTCCCCCTTCTGTCCCTGGTATCATGGTATGTGACACTAACCAAATACATTATTCTTTGTAGGATTAAATATGTTTTTAGTACTTATAAAATTAATCTCTCGATTTTATAAAGGTGTGGTATTTTTAGTTCCTCTCTTTTGTAGGTACTAAAAGCACATGCTTGCACTCCTAACTTTTATTTTGGTTCATATGCTGACCAAAGTTGTATATTGTGGTCTGCTATATATGTAGTTTTTGTCTGGTGGACAATCTGAGGTTGAAGCAACTCTCAACTTGAATGCCATGAACCAATCTCCAAACCCATGGCACGTATCATTCTCATATGCAAGAGCTCTTCAAAACACCGCATTGAAGACATGGGGAGGACGTGCAGAGAACGTGACGGCAGCACAAGAAGCGCTTCTTTTCCGCGCCAAGTCGAACTCCATTGCTCAGCTTGGAAAGTACACTGGTGAAGGTGAATCTGAGGAAGCCAAGAAAGAATTGTTTGTGAAAGGGTACTCCTATTAAGATGTTATTAGTCATACATGTTAGTAAGCAGCACCAACAATTAATGACGGAGAATGTATGGAAGACTGATTCGTCCAAAATGTGTAATGTTTTTTAGTCTTCGAGACTATTTTTGTTTGTGGTTGGTTTACATGCAGCTTTACAACTTAATAATATCTCTTGCTATGAGGAGTTGTTGTGTACTTCAATGTATCTCAACATATACCAAAATGATTAAATTTTAGCATTTGATGAAAATTAAAATAATAGTTGCTCTTATGTACCAAAGTTTGGTTGGGTGCCGGTAAGTTTGGTTTGGTGCCAATACTCTAGAACAAAATCAACTCAAAATATAAATTATTGATGTGGCTTCACATGATTGGTTGTTGGGTATTGTATCCAATCAAACTCTTACAGTGTATTTTTTAAGTTGGATTTTGAAATGTTTTGAGAAAGGATTTTGGAGGACTTAATCTATATTTTAATATTTTATTTAAAAACAAAAAAACAAAATACATAAACATATAATATCACATTGTTGTTTCAATTTTTTTAAAATATCAAAATACAAAATTAATTTTCTAAAAATCAACTTTCAAACACTCCATAAGATATAAGAGTGTTAAAAAAAAAAGATGACCACTAAACTTTATATGCATTGTTTTTGATATGTGAATGTAAATTGCATAAATATTATTGATTGTCCGGTAACAGTTACCACTTACCACATTGCTGGAAAATCATGCAATATGCAAAGGAACAAACATGAGGGGAAATGGGATTCAACCTATTTATAACAGTCATAAAACCAAACAAGAACATATTAGAAGGTGAATTTTTAATAGTTCAAAATATTCGTTTTATCCTACGTAACAACCCTAATTTTCTTTGTCTAAACTATTATCAATATGTCCTTATTATTATTATTGTTGTTGTTATTATTAGAATTAAATAACTGCTCTAAGTTCTTATAAAATCACATGCAATTATAATTTAGTGATAGCATAACCTATTGGAAATTAGAATTGTAAATGTTTAACATACGTTAGTATTTTTTTTATACTATTTAAGATCACTTTTATAGTTAGTAGAATAATTATAATAATAAGAATAGTTAGTTTTATGCCCTGTATGATTTAGGATAAGGTATAATTAATTTGCATAAATAAAAATTTGAGTGAATAATAACTACTAAAATATTGTTGAAGACTTTATAGGAGGTGCAGCCCACTTAAGAGGGGTGCGTCTATCAATTTTTCAATAATAAATCGAAAGGAAATAGAAATAGTGTGTGGGAAAAAAAAAGGAAAGAATATCTTACAATTTATAGATAAATTTTAGACGTTACATCTTACAATTAAACAAAGAAAATATTCAATTTATCCAACAATGAACCAAAAACGAGGATTTTTATAATAAAAATAAGAGAAATATATTTAACACCCCTACATTTAGACTTCATACTTCTACTGTACTGTCCTCTTAAATTTCTCTCTTACCTGTTTCTTTATTTTACAAAAAACAATCTTAAACTTTTTACCTTTATATCGTAAAAATCCCAAATATGTTCAAATAATCCATTAATATTTCAAATTTTTAAAAAATTAAAATATTCAAAACATTTAAAAAAGATGGTTTAAAACTCGAAATAATATATTTTTTAAAATCTGAAATAAAGTTCAGAACCTTCAAAATTCAGAACATTAACTTTAGAAATTTGGACCTATATATTAAAAAAGTCGGAACGTATATTTTTAAGATTACCTGAGAATTTGTTAAATAATATTACCTAAAATTTAATTTTTATAAAAAAAATTGGAACTTATGTTTTGTGTCAAATGCATTTAGTTACCAAATATTTACAAATCTGGACCAATAATAAAGTTTCAAGGTTGTGAGGGTTTTGTCTAAAAAAAGGACCGGAATTTTAAAATAAAACTCATGCACAGCACATCGGTATCACACATGTGTTCCGAAGATTTATGTTAACAAAATATCGAGAACATAAAAAAATAAAATAAAAATCTAAAATATTATGAGTTTCGATTATTTCACTTTATAAAAGAGTTGGTTAAAATTGTGTTGTGAAAGTTGCACTCATAAAAAATTCAGTACAAAAAACACTTATTTTTGTAAGAAAAAAGAAAGAAATTTTTGCTAATTTCAAAATTCAAAATATTTTAATATTTTCAATTAAAATGTAGGAATGTGAGGTCTAAATGTAGAGGTATCTAATAGATTTCTCTACAAATAGTTTAAAAAATACTGGCCTATGTTTGGCCCATTTCTCCAACACTTATTTATGTAAAATGATTGTACATTCATCCTCGCATTTTACTCACAAATATATAAAAAAATAGGTTTAAATATGTTTTTGGTCCTTGTAAATATGACATTTTTTTATTTTGGTCCTCGTAATATTTTTTTTTGGTTTACATCCCTGTAATATCAAAATAGATTTATTTTTGGTCCTTACCGTTAAGTGGACGTTACAAAAATGTTAACTCACAAAGGGAAACAGTTTTTGGTCCCTGTAAATATAACACTTTTCAGTTTCAGTCCCTGAAAAATATTTTTTTGAATTTCATCCCTGCAATATTAAAAAATCTCTTTAAATATAAAACAACATACAAATTGATCTTTATTAATGATAAACTTATGTCAAGTAATGTTTAAAATATTTTCAATTCAATAATTTAAAATTTATTAATCTTCTGTTTTATTTATTTATTATTATTAAATTAATTTTCATTTCTTGTTTCAAAAAAATCACTAAAATCTTTTGTTTTATTTAATTATTATTATTAAATTAATTATATTAGCATAAAATAATTATAAAAATAACTTTATATTTAAGTTTTATAATTTTAATTAAAATCTTCTTTTACGCTTTAAATTTTTTTCACTGTAACTTAAAATAAATAAAATATATACTAGGTGATAGATTTATTTTAATCATTATTTTATACTAATATAATTGTAGTTAATATAATATTAAT
>JBBPBP010009779.1:20454488-20468553 GCA_037974735.1 Cicer chorassanicum | reverse complement strand
TAAATTATTTTTAACTGTTATATTATCATACATGTCAAAAATAGTCATACCAAAAATAATTATGATCTCCCGACTAAATGACAATTAAATTTTAATATTTATATATAAAAAAATTAATTTGAAGCAACATTTCCTTTTAAAAGCATGAGCAATTTAATCAATTATTTTTATTATGAAAAAACTAAAATATTTTTATGTATAAAATTTGTTATCAATCTTTAAGTATAAATATATTTCTCCATTCAAAGGCATAATCAACTTTCGGATAAGAATATTTGCGCATAGCACGGATATAAGGTTTAGTAGTTTATAATAAAACAAGTAATGTCACTTTTGAATATGATATTGAATTGCTGATATTAAAAGTAATTTCCTTTTCATGAAAAACTACAAATTGCTTTAAACTCACCGATGAAATATAAAATAAATAAATAGTTGGAAGTTGTAGAGCATTCTTAACTCCAGTGACCGTTACACACACAAAACCCCAAACGTGCTTCGGTGCTCATGTAGAGTAAAGAGTAGTTCGATCTGTATGGACGGTTTCAAAAAAACCAGTAATTAAAAATCATTAACGTTAGTGGGTAGAAGTAGTTGCATCCCCACTCCCTCACGCACCTAAACACCGTTTGTATCACAATCGCTTACATCTACGTAATGTGGTACCACACAGTGCCTCCCATCTGTTCATACCATCACGTGATCGCTATAGCTTTTCTTCGCAAATCGAAACACATAAGCAAAAAGCAAGGACACAATCGTCATTTACTTATTTATTTTTTCCCACCTGAACGAGCGTAAAAAAAAAAAAGTCAAATTAAAAAAAGAAAAGAGACAAAAACTTCAACATCGAAGAATTTGACACATTGAGAGAGAGAGAGAGAGAGAGCAAGCAAAGCAACCTACGACTCTCTTCTTAACTCACAATGCGTCGTGTCGTTGTGAATTTGGTAGGTTTCTTCTATTTCAGATCGTGGCTCGTGAACTGAACTTGTTTCATATTCTCACTGTTTTATTTATTTATTTATTTATTTATTATGCTTTATCTATTACAAAGCACTGTCTCTTTCTTTTATTATTCTTCTTTATGATATCGGTTTGTCGGTGATGTTGTATATTTTTTCTTTCTATTTTTCGGTTCATAAATTTCAAAGTTTAATGCTACGTTTTGCTTGATTCTGATTAGGATTAGATTAGATTAGATTTCACTTGCTTAGTTCGAAAATCCACTCAAGTTTTGAACCTTAAACTGGAGCAGTTATGGTTTGAGTTATTGAATTACGATCACCACTGTAGAATTTTCTCATAAGATCACGATGGATTTATCACTACTGAAAAACAGAGGATTTTGAAAATTCCTTGGTTTATGTGTGAGTTGCTTTTGTAGGAGGGTGAAAATTGAAAAAGAAGTTAGGTCCTGTTTGTTTGGGACCAATGCTATGGTAAATTTTATAATAATAATTATTTAATGTAAATGTAAAAATATGTTACTTTGTTCTCAAGCATTGCCATGAAAAGTTTTCTATTTCTTAAATTAGTTATGGTCCCAGCACTATTCTCTTTTTCTTTTTTTCATTAGTATTATTCACTTATTTCTAGACTTTATAGACTAGACTTTACATGAAGCTTGGTATCAAAGAATGGCCTCTAAAAATATGATTTGATTTTGATAATCTCTCTTCTCTCTCTTAAAACAGAAGTCTTCTATTAGGTCGTGATAAATAATATATTGCCAACCAACCACTTATAATTTTTTTGTTGATGATGATAAAAACGTAATTAGTTAGCATTCTGTTTTGTCTTTGTCTCTCTTTCTCTTGGTTGTATATAATCTAAAGTTAGCCAGTTGTTGTTGATATTGCCTATTTTATTTTTAACAACCGCAATTAATGGCTTTTTTACCTTCTTTGTTTGGTCATTCCATCATTATGACTATCTTCTTTTTTCATATAGTAGTTATTTTTTACGGAACTTGTAGTTGATTTTTCTTTTAAATAAATAAATGGCTTGCATTTTAGGGAAAATGAAGAATAACTTTAATAATAATTAGCCGTGGTACTTTTTCTCTTTTAGGAAAGATGGGGTTGTTTTGAATTGTGATTAGCCTGTGGAAAGAGCATTGGGGTTTGGGAGTGAGAAATGGGAGCTATTGCTGGAGAAGAGTTGTCAAAATGGGAGAAGATGCAAGGAGGAGTGAGTGGGGCTGAAGAGAAGATTCTTGTGTTACTAAGGTTGAGGCCTTTGAGTGATAAGGAAATTTCTGCTAATGAATCAGCAGATTGGGAATGTATCAATGATACTACCATCTTGTACCGGAATACTCTGCGTGAAGGTTCTACATTTCCAAGTGCCTACACATTTGGTAAGCAATAAAATTTCTATTTTAAATCTTAATTTTGCTTTTTCATTTTTCTTTAAATTTGTGTAGACCTAAGTTTCATTTTTTAGTAGTTTGTGATTCCATTGCATTTACCAACAATGGGTTGATCTGAGTGGTAAAGGACATGGACACCTTAAACAAGTGGTCAGTGGTTCGATCTCTGATTCTTGCATATAGAGAAAACCTTGTTGAGAGGGGAGAACACAATAGATTAGTCATTACAAGAATGGATACTCTCTACCTATAACATTTGACTCACCCTTCTGCAGATGAACTCTTTTCCCGATTTACCTTTTAAAAATACTTAATGTTGATATGAACATTTGGTGAATTTATATTTGCCTGTTTATTGGAACAATTTACAATTTTACATAGCTTGGTAAGGTGTTCGACATATTTTTTTTTTCTTTCTCAAATTTCAATAATACATCCATTTTTTTTTTGACCAATTTTTGCTTATATTTTAGCACCGGGGGAGTAATATTTATATGGACCTTACTCTTACAGAGTTTGATTAAATGATAATGTTTCCAAGTTTTTTATTTTATATATAATGAGACATTGGATTGGTGGTAATTTATCATGGACAGAGTGTTTCTGAATTTATGTTGTGATTGGTGGTAGACAGAGTATTTCGGGGTGACTGTGCTACAAGGCAGGTATATGAGGAAGGAGCCAAAGAAATTGCTCTTTCAGTTGTTGGTGGAATTAATTGTGAGTATAAATTATTAATTTATTATTATGCTGGCTTTTGTTTCTCGTGACCCACCTTCCACCTTTTTGATTAACATTGGTGTCTTCACATTCTTTCAGCAAGTATTTTTGCATATGGGCAAACAAGCAGTGGAAAGACATACACTATGGTTGGAATAACCGAATTTGCTGTTGCAGATATTTTTGACTATATAAAGAGGGTAATTAAACTATTATTACAATTTATAATATGCCTGTCAAACTCTAGTGACTCTTGTTTGTAAGATAACAAAGTGCTATTGACACAAGTTTTACTTTGACTTGTTTAGCATGAAGAAAGAGCATTTGCATTGAAGTTCTCAGCAATTGAAATTTACAATGAAGTTGTTAGAGACCTCCTTAGCACAGACAGCACTCCACTTAGGCTGCGTGATGATCCTGAGGTGAATGTCTTTATATATATATATATATATATAAGTTTAATACAAAACACTGCATAATTAATAATTATTTCATAAAATTTTCGTCTTTTTATTAGAGAGGACCCATTTTGGAGAAACTTACAGAGGATACTCTAAGGGACTGGGGGCATTTGAAAGAACTCCTATCCTTTTGTGAAGGTAAAGGAACTTGCGTAGCTTTCTTGCACATTTTTCTATGCAACGAAAACATCATTGAATTGGTATCAATGCCACAATGCGAGCGCATGCACGATGCATTATATTGCCTACTTTATTCTTGCAGCTCAGAGACAGGTTGGAGAGACATACCTGAATGAAAAGAGTTCTAGATCTCACCAAATTATCAGATTGGTATGTGACTGCTTAAAATATTGTACTTTATATTATTTTACTAATAGACTTCCATTAATGAAGTTGTAACCTTTCAGACAATTGAAAGTTCTGCCAGGGAATTTCTGGGAAAAGGCAACTCAACCACCCTATCTGCTAGTGTTGTAAGTTTCCATTTTTAAATTCGTCGATAAAATGTTTATCAAAGATGATATAATTGTATATAATTTATCTTTGTTTCTCTGCAGAATTTTGTTGATTTGGCAGGAAGTGAGCGCGCATCTCAGGTATCATCAGCTGGGGTGAGATTGAAAGAAGGTTGTCATATAAACCGGAGTTTGCTTACTCTTAGTACCGTCATTCGTAAGCTTAGGTTGTTCACTTCACCCTTGGCTTAAAATGTCTATCTCTGTTTACTTACTTTAGATCTAATGTAGTTAGAAAACTTACAACAAAATTATAAATCCTGTGGTTTACATGTTTCTTTATAATATATCTAGTTTTTCTTTATGAACTGGCTGGCTATAACTTTTTCTTTTCAAATTATAGAACTGAGGGCTATTATAATCACAGATTCACATAGGTTAAATTTCTTTTAGAGAGCTGAAATCTTGTTAATGTAATATTAATTTCATCCGTAGTTAAGAAATAGTGACAGCAACAAACACAGATTAATGTACCTCATAGCTAGTTGGAGATACCATTACATTAGAACCCTTCTAGTATTTTCAAAACTTCGACGCAGGAGCTACTCTTATATCTGTTAATGTGTAAAACTTGGAAGTTTAAATTATGTTGATTCTTTTTCTGCACAAATTCAACAACAAAAAGTTTGAAGTTCCATTGACATAATTGTGATATGTGACTGAATGCAGTAAGGGAAGACATGGACACATCAATTACAGAGATTCAAAGTTGACACGCATACTGCAGCCTTGTTTAGGTGGCAATGCTAGAACAGCTATCGTTTGCACTTTGAGCCCTGCGCGAAGTCATGTTGAGCAAACTAGAAATACACTTCTTTTTGCTTGTTGTGCAAAAGAAGTGACCACTAAAGCACAGGTGAATGTAGTGATGTCTGATAAGGCCTTGGTCAAGCATTTGCAGAAAGAGGTGGCCAGGTTGGAGAGCGAGTTAAAAGTTCCTGCTGCTACCTCCAATTGTGATTATGCAGCATTGTTGAGAAAGAAAGATCTCCAGTTAGAAAAGGTTATAATTTGCTGTTTGAATTCTTAATGCTATTATGTTAGTATTGATCATCGATAATTCAATATGTTTAGATATGAGACTTCAAAGATACTATTTAAAACAATATAGTGTAGTGAACAATACTTAAGCCCTTTTTATTAGTTCATGTATCCTATAGCTAGAAAAGGTAGCATCACAGACTCACATCTGATCTTATTGTTGTTACTTAAGCTTTGTCTGTGATTAGAAGATACAGTTTCCTTGGAAATACTAGTGTGTATCCATTTTATATATCTTAATAGCCATAATTTTTGGGTGAAATTAGATCACTAAGATATAGTTGTATGAAGCTTAACAATATTTTGTTCAGGCTCATTTTAAATAATCCTTACTCCTTAGATGTTGATAGCATGGGTTTCAATTATTCAGATGGATAAGCAGATCAGGGAGCTAACTAAGCAACGTGATCTTGCTGAATCAAGGATCGAGGATTTGCTGCGCATTGTGGGAAAGGAGCAGAAATCTAAAAAAGTAATTCGCATTTTGTAATTGCTAGTGAAAATTCTATTACGTGTTTGAGTTCATGGCTTCTAAATTTGTATTTACTCGTTTTTGTTCCGCCTTGCATTAATAATCACCTTGGTTGGCAGGAAGGAGAAGATATTTGGGAAGATGACTGTTCAGTTTCAGAGTCATCAAGCATCTGCGGTCCCAATATACGCATTAGAGAGTTCAACAATCCTCACTATAATGGTGAAGACAGTGGAAGTAATCAAGATGGTAAGTCATTTCATCTTCCTACCTGTATAATAAAAGGTTTGATAAAATTGTTGGTATTCTAGAGCAGAATTGAATCAGGTCCTGTCATTATACATTTATTACCCTTTTGCTTGTACAGAAGACCTTGATGAATACTGCAAAGAAGTTCGATGCGTCGAGTTGGAGGAATCAAGTAGAGACAACTCAGAATATCTTGATCCATCGCTAAGTGACAATGGGGAGTTGGCTTTGACAGTATCTGGAGGGGGAAATGGATCAAGCCAGGAAATATCTACAAATTTGAATGAAGACAGTCAGAACCAAGGAAACTCAACATATGGTCTTCGGAATGAACAATCTCTACATGTCATGTTAGGAAACATGTCAAATTATAAGACTCTCAAATTAACTAGAAGCCGGAGTTGTTCGGAGTATCACATGACTGGTTCTCCTGAGACAGGAGAAATGGAGAGGACTCCAGCCAATGGGTTTGAAACAGGATTCCCTGGAAGACCAGATGGTTTGTGGAGGAAGTTCCCTCCATTGAACTACGATGATTCCACAAGGTTTTCAAGGAACGATTCTCAGTCTTCTATTGGAAGTCCGTCGGTAGATGAGCTTAGAGGCAACAGCATGAGAACGTCTGCTGATGATGATGTTACTAGCATCCATACTTTTGTTGCTGGGATGAAAGAAATGGTCAAACTTGAATATGAAAAGCAGGTGAGAATGAATAATTTCAGTTGCCTTATTGATTCTTGAGGTTCAAGTGAAGAGATACTGATTCTCCATTCAATGTTCCTTTGATGATTTAAAACTTAATTTGGGAAGTTGTTGTTTAGTCTTAGTACTTGATGATATTGTTGACCTCTTTTTCTTCTGAATTGTAGGATCAGAAGACAGGACAAAAACTATTGAATTTTGAGAGGAATGTGAAAGATGTAGGGGTGGATCCAATGCTGGAGGCACCAGGAACTCCTTTGGACTGGTCTCTGCAGTTCAAGAGACAACAAAAAGAGATAATTGAACTGTGGCAATCTTGCTATGTACCATTAACCCACAGGACCTACTTCTTTCTTTTGTTCAAGGGTGACCAAACAGACTCCATTTACATGGAGGTAGAGCTTAGAAGACTATGTTTCTTAAAAGAAACATTTTTTTATGGAGACCAATCTGAGAAAGACAGCCAGACAATCACATTAGCTTCAAGGTTCACTCTTTTTTCACTCCTAAATTTATTTGAGAATGTGATATATTTGCAAATGGATATTTTCTTTAGGGGTCCTTCTGATGTTGAATTTGAAAAATTATTTTGAGAAATAGATCATATATGCCTATTTTCCCTCATAATGCAAACATACATCATGTGTAGTCTTGAGGGTTGGACACTGAGTTTTGGTTAGTATATTAACAAAGGTGCTAGCGTTACACTCTCGAACACTTTAAGACACTTTCCTATTGACAGATAAGTCTCCCTATTTTAAAAAGATGATGGATCAAGTTACTTAAGGAGTAACTCAATTGAGTTATTTTGTTTAAAAATTCATTATAAAAATTGAATTTTATAAATCTGATTGTCAAAATTATTGTTTTTATTGAATAGATCAACTCTTCAAACTTTCATAAATTTCACTTATTTGATTTTTCATGAAATAACTACAAATAAATGGAGAGTGAACATTTTAGAAAATGGATTCCGCACAAATTTCGCCGATCTTCAACCAATAGAAGAAAATCCGTTAAAAAAACACTTAACAGTTTTTTCTATTACTTGCGCTATGGTGGCTTGCTTCTTCACTGTTACATTTCATACTGACGTGTTTCTTTTGCAACTGCAGTGTGAAAGGTCTTCGGCGGGAGAGAGAAATGCTTGTAAAGCTTATGCAGAAGAGGTTTTCTGAGGAAGAAAGGAAAAAGATATTCAAGGAATGGGGCATTGGATTGAATTCAAAGCGCAGAAGGATGCAGCTAGCCAACCGTTTATGGAGCGACACTGATATGAACCATGTAATGCAGAGTGCTGCAATTGTTGCAAGGTTAGTAAGATTTTCAGAACAAGGAAGATTTCTCAAGGAGATGTTTGGCCTTAGCTTCACACCTCAACTCACACATAGGAGAAATTCATGGAAAAGTACAAGAGCTTCTCTTCCGTAGTCACATTCTTTTTTTTTTGTGTGGCTCACACTTGTACAGTGTTAGAAAATTTTAACACAGTTTCTGATTCATCTTTGTTCTAACTTGTTCAACAAGACAAGTTCATCTCCATTGGGATAGAGATGTATATTTTGGGCGGTTCTATTGTATTGTTTTGTATTGTATGGTATCACCGTTGTGGTTTCTTGTAGCACAAGTTAACAATTGATTGTGTCTTTTCTTCCCTTTTTCTTTCTTGGTGTAAAGGTTTGTTTGTTGTGTTGTTTGCTTCAATGTGTGTAATAACTGTAGTGTTTTCTAATCATTCATCTTACTCTGAACAAATTAAAACATGCTCTATAATATAATATAATATTTAGTCATACTGTTGTTTTCTGACCGAGTAGAATAGAGAGTAAACCTACAAATAAAAAGGTAAGCAGTTTCATGTACATTTTGAAATAAAAATCCTTTTTCCCATATACAAAGAGTTTCACAACCCTTTTTATTTATCATTTAGGCAAAAATCATATACAATTTTTGTTTTGATCACAAATATCTAATAATTGTGTGTTGTATTTCAAAATATTCCGTTTTCTCATGTTTTCTCATGTTTGTATCGAATGTATCGGATGTATCATATGTGTATGCACGAAACTTCATAGGAAAAAATAAAGTCTAAAGTTGATTTTGAAAATTGTCTATTCAAAAACAAATTTAATCGGTTATACTTTGTTGAAGGATAAAGTCTAAAACAAAGATTTATTTGGATATTTGAGAAAGAAAAAAATTTATCATGTCCAATTGCGATATAAGGGCGCAAATAGAAAGTTTAGATTAAGGTGAATGTTCATATGTCTCCTTGATTTTGCCTCTCCACTTTCAAATACAATATCTGTAGTTTATATTATCAGAGACTAAAATTCAATAAAAAGACAAAAAAAATTAGGGGTTGGATGAGACTAAAACCAATCTAGTATGCATAATAAGTTCATGCTTATTTCTTCTTGTAAGCTCGCATTCCGTTCTCAAATTGTCTTACAACTTTGTATCGTATAATAGCTTATAAATCCTTTAGGAAAAACTTTCATCACCAACATGAATTCAATTGTACATTAATGGAAAAAAATTGAGTTAGTTTGAAATTATACTTTCCGACAATTTATACCGTCCAAAAATACACTTCTAAGAACATGTGAGGTTTTTAGAAACGTGGTGTGAATAGTAGTAGTGTTCGATCATTTAAAGAGGTAGAAATATGTCATGATTTAAGAAGACAATTGGACCTAAACTCTAGAGATACTTGAAAAAATTATCTTGCAATGAGTAGAGTAAAAGCCAATGTTATAGATATGAGCATCGGTTCTAATAAATACCCACAAAATTAAGCATCGCCATGCACCCGCATGTAAATATAAATATATTTATTCTATATGATACATCTTTACATTATTTATAGTTACAACTTTATAATTTTATTTTTTTATGTTTATTGTAATATATACCATTTTTTTATAGAAGAAGTGATAAAGACTACTTAAAATTCACATACTGAAAAAGGATTTATAGTTAATTAAATCTATGAATTATTAGTTAAAAATATTTTATTCAGTTTTTTATATTAATTGTTATGTTAATTATTTATGTTTTTAATATTTTTTTGGAAACAAAAAGACATTCTTTCTTTATTGATTGATTTTCCATAATGAGGTCATTACACTTATGGTATAAATATTATTTTAAAAATAATTCCTAGCTATTCATGTGACATAATCTCAAAGGTTCTAAAAAAATATACTAAAACCATAAATAGTTAAAATAACAACTAATATATAAAAAAACTAAATAAATTTCTTTTATCTAATAACTCATAGATTTAATTAACTGTAAACCATCTATCATTATAAATAAAATATTTTTAACTAATAATTCATATATTTAATTAGTCATTAACCCTCTATCACAATTCACACACAACTGCGAGATTCGAGGATAAACATGTTTCGTTTTGGTGCGGATATTATAGAGATTATAAAAAAATCGTTTATAGGATAAATTTATAAGACTAATAAATATGATTTTTTTAGGATATTATAAACTAAATTTTTAAATTTTATAGGAACTAAAAATTCATTAAGCCATATTTTTTTCCAATAACTATATTTATTATCGTTATTACTATAAATTAAATCTTAAAAATGAAAGCCTGAGTGTTTATTCAGGGTGGTAGTGAGTTTTAGGTTTTTGACTTTGAAAATCAATATCAAAATCTAAATCTATTAAGGTAAAATGAGATGGTTTTTTTACATAATTTCAAAACAGTTTTTTTTTTTAAATTATAACAAAAAAAATAAATTTTATAATTTTTGTTTTAAAATCAACCTGTCACCATCACTGACCATTATCTCTGACCACTGCCACCATCACCGACCATCGACCATCTCCATCATGATCGACCACCCACCCACGATCACCACCTCTGGCCACCACCAACACTAACACCCACTTCTAACAACCACCACCCCCATCTTCGAGCACCGAGCAACTACCTCTCACCACCAGCGACCTCCGCCCACCATCTCCCACCTCTGACCATTATCTCTGACTTCCTCCATTATCACAACCTACCCACGTTTGACCACCGACCACCCACCTTTGACTATCACTGCCACCACCGACCACCATCTCTATCACCCGTCACCACCAACTACCAACCACCTCCAACCACCAGCACCACCACTGTCCATCACTACAGTCACTGTCAATAACACTTCAACCACGTTTAATAATTAACTATCTCTTTTGACCATTGCAGCAACATTCGACAGCAGATCACTACCGTAAATGTCATCTTCCACAACTACTATTTTCAACTATTACTAAAATTATTATAATTAAATAAATTATAATTTTTAAATATTTTATAATAATTTAATTTTTATTTTATTTTTCATTTTTAATTATTTTTATGTGTTGATATTTTTTTATATTTGGTTAATTCATAACCAGATATGGTAAATAGAGTGATTTAATTTAAATAAAAGAAAAACTAAAACTCAACTAATAATTAAAATTGAAAATTCTGAAATCGAAAATTTAACAGCAGACAACCAAAAGCCACCCGAACTAGACTTAATTTAATCCGAACTTCTTTAGAATGATTTGGAATGAATTGAATTTAAATTTAAAACTGAAACTGAATTAACGATAAGGGTGTTAGAGAACTAAGAGGAATGAATTGGATAAAAACAGTTTTCACTCAAAATTCAAATCAAAATAAATTAACCTACTATATCGTTATATCTGTTTCACCATATTTCGGATCAATTAGGTTTAAATACAACTAATAAATAACTTTGTTTTGCTATTCGCAAATCTGTTATTGAAAAATGGCTTTGCAGTTACCAATTCGTTCAACATTATTGCACATAATTGCATCTTTCATTGCTATATGCTTGCTATTATGGTGCTTCAGCTATGGATATCAAACTGCAACTCAACCACAAAAGCATTTATGGATTACATGTGTTGGAGTTTTGGTAATGCTTTGTGGCTTCTACCTTTTGGCTAAAAGCTTTCATACAATTGTAGATTTGATTTTAAAGTTGTCAGAGGGGGAGGATTATGATGAGATTTATGAAATTTATTAGTGTAGCAGACTAAAAGTAAGTTTTTTTTTTATTCAGATAATTTTGTCATGTTTATTAATCAAGTCTGCAAGTAATTTAGACTCTCTATATTAATTTTTTTATTTAATGTTTTGATACATACATATATATATATAGTATGTTTTCTTTTGGTGTTAACTTATGACTTTTGTGATCCATCATTGGTAATTTTCTTGATGGTGGCAGAAAGTTTAAAATCACAACTTTTCTTTTCAGTCGGTGTATAGATTGTCAATATAAAATGATGTTACATTGAGAATGTATAAACTTTAATATTTTTATATATATATATATATATATATATATATATATAGTAAAATTCTTTTACATTTGTAGATATATCTTTTTTAAAACATATGAAGTTAAAAGTTGAATTGATTTTGAGTGAATTGATCTAATTTTTAAATAATTAATTTGGAATAAAATTATTTATGTTTAAATAATTTATGTGAATGTGTATTTGATAATAAATTTATGTGTGAAAATTACATTTACAAATTTTAATTTTAAATTAGAACTGATATAATCGACAATAAATTTTAATTAAAAATTTTTAAATATACCAAAATCAATTTTATGTTTTTAGAATCACTTTCAACTCTTCCAAAATAAATCCAAATAGACACCAAGTTTTTCAAGACCACGATCAAAGTTTCTATTTAGCATGATGTTAATTAAGGAAAGAAACTTCATGGTGGATATCCTTAATTATTGTTCCCTATAATAAATCTCTTAATTATACATTAAATCGATATCATATTGGAGTGTATCCCATAGAAAAAAAGAGATGAGATAGTGTCATATATAATATAGAATTTAATTTATTGTTAGTGTCAAAAGTTTTTTCAATTTACATTAAAAATGAATGAAATGAACAAATTTTTCGATTTTCAATGTAATATTAAATATTATTTTCTCAATTATATCCTCTAATTAATACATGTAGCACTCTCACTTCACTATCTTCCACTTGCATTAATGATAACACAAATAAATCAATCATTAACAAAAATAATTTAATAAAAATATTATTAATTTTTATTTTGATTTTATTAATTTTTTTTATAATTTATGTGAATCGTTGAAGTAAATCACTTGTTGCGAGAGAAATGTGAGATTGGTATAATATAATTGTAGTACAAAAAGAACCATGTGGACAAGAAGATACGCTGAACTAGCTAAAGGGTAAAAGACTCAAAGAGGATCATGGCCTACATCATCTTTAGGTTGTGTGGAGCAGCACGAGTAACATGAGGACATGTTCAATTTATTAATGAAATTAATCCATGACCTACTTTACCAATTAAAATATACTTGCTTTTTAAAATAAACTATATGGCCTAATTTTTTCTGGTCATCAACCAGACCAATTACACATAAAATGTTTTGTCACTTGGCATTTGACAAGCCCCAATTAATACTCTGAAAGATAATGTACAATAATATATGATGATGACTACTCGATGATAAAGTGTTGCATTTGCATGTACTTTTTAATCGTAATGGCTTAGCTTTCCTAGAGATTTATAATGATAGCACTTGCCAAACTCTTTTGTGAGGGAGGTGAAAACTGGGAATTAGTTGTTTGGTTGGTTGGTTTGGGTCACTTGGGTGTATCCAATGTTTCTGGTTAAAGCAGCAACCACACCATTCATTATGAGCCACTTAGCTACTATAATAATTTATATACTCACTTGAATAAACTTTTTTTTTTAATTAGGTTGAGTATATCTTTTTTAATTCGAAGAAATGAGGATCCAAAATGCAGTACATTGCAGATTCTAGTCAGTGCATAAATTTGAATCTGTAATGATCTGCATTCTTGAGAGAAAAAGACAAATCTAATAATTTTTTTTATCAAAGACAAATCTAATAAAAAATAATTATTTTAAAAATATTATTATTATATTTATTGTGTACAATACAATACATACGTCATACTAAAACTATCCAGTATATGAAGAGGATTCACACCCATTATTAGCGTGGTGTCCTTAATAATTTATTTCTATTTGATAACACTCGTGGGACAAGCGGTTGAGTACTTTGATTGTGTAGGTGTACATAAAAAAAAAATAATAAAATTAATTGGATCACAAATGTCATGAAATTCAAACAATTAACAATGGAAATAAGACATATCAATCGACAAAAATTTTCGGTTTAACTTATGACATTCTAATTAAGAATGGAATAAGACATATCAATCGATAAAAAAATTCAGTTTAACTTATGATAAGTTAAGTTAGATTTTTTTTTTTATATAAGTCATATTAAGATTTTTTGAAAGTTCATTAAGTTAAAAAAAGTCATTCTAAGGCAAATAAAAAAATATTTTAAATTAGACTGATCTATTTTATTAACTATAAATATTTTTCTATAACTATTATTTATAGAATATTAAGTTTTGTTTTAGTGTTAAATAATAAATTTACTAATATTTTCTTTAATTT
>JBBPBP010009779.1:20437702-20451941 GCA_037974735.1 Cicer chorassanicum | reverse complement strand
AATATAAATAATAATAAAAAATTATTCAAAAAAAGTTTTTAAAATAATAAATTTTGAAATCAGTTTTAAAAAAATAAAACTATTTTTAGAATTAATTAGTTTTAAATAGTTTTTAAAAAATATTTTAAATTATTTTTATTACGAATTGTTTTTAAATTATTCGAAACTTTTAAAAATAAGTATTATTTTTAAAAATAGAGGACAAAAACATTTAAACCTACATTTAATTATTTTCAGCTCGATTTCGATCTAATCTCCTCAAATCTTTAAACTTTGAACTTTTGCTCAAAGTATTTGATGAAATTTAGCAGTAATTTTATTTGTTTGTGTGACAAACCCGCAGCCAAATGATATTTAAAGCGGTTCAAGTAAGTAGGAGGACACTTTGACTTAGTTAAATTGTATTCTTGGCAATAGTTGCATTCACAGTGAATTGAAACCCGATTGGTTGGTTGAGTTTTATAAACAATAATGTGTGAATTGTTATGGGCTGATATGAAGGTGTAGGTGTGGGAGCAGACACCACTGGTGCTGAGCAGGGAGCAGTTTGGCAGTGACTGAAAATTGTTGGAAGAATTTTAAGTTGCATTATGGCATGCTTGTACGGAGATGGAGTAATTAATTCTTGTATGAAAGTTTTTTTTTTTTTAATAAATAAATAAATATTAGTAATTAATTAGTTAAGAGATGTAAAATTATTAATGTCAAAAATTGAATTATTGACCTTCTACATAAATTCATTTGAATCGGTGTAGATAAAGTCTTTATTTTGTTCCGTTTCGTCTTTACCCATCGTTAACGGTCTAAAAAGGATTAACTCAGTTTCATTATATAATTATTTTTATTAGTTATTAATAAATTCTATATTATAATTAATGTAAAATAGAATATAACACTTTAAAATTGAACGATGTACAATTGAAAATTAAAATAATTGATGTTACGTTAAAAACTAAAAAATAATATTTTATTTTGAGTACAAAATATTTTTTTATTAAAATCACTTGCTTAAGCACTTTATTAATCATTAGTCGGATTTTTTATTTAAATATGTCAGTTTTATTTTTTTATTACTGAATTGTCCTCGTTTGAAAATAATTGACGTCAATGTCCTACTTTTTTTCTACAAGTCGGAAGTCGCTTCTCCCGGAAGCCATCAGCTGAAGACAAATTTTTTAAAGTTTTATAGAAAGTAGCTTTCCTGGAGAATGACATGCAACTAGCCTTTTTATTTTTATTTATTTTAATATTTTTTATTAATTATTTAATAAATTAAAATATTTTAAAAAATTAAAATACTAATATTAAATTTAAATAAAATAAAATACATTAATAAATTATAAATTAATTTTATATTTTAATTATTATATATATAATTATAATTAAAAATGATTATAATTAAAATGATTATAAGTACATGCAGTCCAAGTGAGCATCTCTTCTTCGGAAACTTCATGTTGGAACCTGAGATAAGGTCTCCAATAAAACTGATATGTAAAAAATAAGCTAAAGTAATTATAACAAATACAAAAAATAAAATATTTAAAAAGTTCAAATGAATGTGAATGAATATATTACTTTCTCAACATGTGATGAATTGTTTTTCGGTATCCTTCTACGGTTCTACATCGTTATGAGGAACTTTAGCGAACTTTAGATCACTAGAATTAAACCTGTCGAATATAACAAAAATAAAAAATATAATAAAATTAGTAATATGATAAGCAATTGGTTTTAAAAAAAGAAAAAATAATATCAAATAATATAGTTACTTTTGTGCAAGTGAAAATATCAATGGCTTGGGAGACTCTGGAGCGATACAAGACAAACGATACTATGTCCAATTTTAATTTAATCATTTTAATTATAAATATTTTTTATTATAATTATAATAATTATTTATTATAATAACAATAATAATTAAAATATAAATTAATTTACAATTTATTAATTTATTTTATTTTAATTTATTATTAATATTTTTATTTTTTAAATAGTTTAATTAATTTTAATTTATTGAATAATTAATAATAAATATTAAAATAAAAAAAATAAAAAATAACTAATTGCACGTCGTTTCCCAAAAAAGCAACCTTCTATAAAACTTTAAAAAAATTGCTTTCAACTAGTTGTTTATCGGGAAAGCAACTTTCTACTTAAAAAAAATAATAAAATATTCGCATAAATTACTTTCAAACTAAAATAATTCAGTAATAAAAAAATCTAGAATATTTAAATAAAAAATCCTCATCAGTCTGTTTGTAAATTTTATTTTCTTAGTTCCGATAACTTTCTTTAGTCTCGAGATCAAATCATTGAAAAGATAGCCACGACTCTGCGTATCGTGTACTGGGCTCTTACACATGTTTCCATTATTTTTCAATTCTTTTGCGATCACTTTGTTTGCTTTTCCTTCCTTGCATATTAAATGTTCAAAAAGTGCCACAGTCACTCATTTAATATATTAAAATTACATTTTTTTTTGGGTCCGTTATTAAAATTGCTTTTAACTATATTAAATTTGGGTTTTGTTAGACAGAAATCAGAAATTTTGTATTGTAAAAGAATTAATTTTAAACTTTCAAAAAAAAAATATAACTTTTGTTTGTTTAGCGAAATTAACTGTTATACAGTGTTAGTGTAAAAATTAAAATAACTATGATTTTAAAGATAATTAAAATAATAGTTAAATATCTTTAATGATTTAACTATTATGATTGGATTGACAGTGTAAAAATTATTTACACTAATAATATAAATGAATTAAACAATTTATTTATTTGTTCCGATTGTTTTGTGGGTTGGTCAATTATGTAGAAATATACCAATCTTCATTCAATCGATAGATCAGATACATATTTTTGTGTGTGTTTATTGGTTGGTATATGGGCTCGATAAACACACTCTTTTGCCCACATAAATAAATAAAAATAAATGAATATAATGAATAGAGTGATAGTTCTTCTAAACTCACTAAATGGTTTGCTTTATTATAGACCAAAATTAGACAAACTAATTTATAATCAAACAAACCATTTATAAGAGTACTGCAGACTGCAAATGAATAATCGTCATGTATAGTAAGTAGTAGGGTTCGTATACGATGCGGTTGAAATTTGGAAGAAAAGTAGATTATAATTAGATATGATCTAAATTTAAAAAATAAAACATCGGCAATGTTGTGTACAAGATCAAATAGATGTCGATGATGCAGAAAACAAATTAAAAAATCACAAACAGACAAAAAATTTGTAATCCAATTCAGCACCAATGATTAATACCTACATCTAGAGACAGTCAACTACATTGTCCAACTTCATTGAATCATATAATGTATTTACAAGAATGATATTCAAGAGTTAATTATCTCTTGGAGTTACCTCACTCTACTTGTTTATCTTGTTTTGTTAACCTAGTCTCTCAATGTTTTCAAATGTTGCGTTCATTGCAACTTAGTTATACCTTTTATATTAACAAGTTAGGACAACTGCAACAAGCTAGAGCCAAAAATAGTTACAAAACGGGTTACAAAAGGGAATAATAGAATAAACCGACATAACAAGTTAAAATTTCAATTTTAAAATAGATATGGTGTTAGATGACATAAGAAATATTACAACAAAAAACATGAAACCAATATGATCTTGTCGCCATACCCCTAATGTGTGACAAGTCAGACTCAATTAATACCCATCAAGAGGAAAGCCCAAACACAAATTAGTGTAAGACCTGTTAAGATAGACCAAAGTTCATCGTGTAGCACAAAATGCCAAACTTAAATAATAATCAAAACAATCTATTCCTCCTAGCCATGGTAACCACCAAAAAAAGTAGTGCTACGCGACCGCCAATCCGTTGTGAACTTTACAAATTGTGCCAAAAATCACTTCATAAAGAGCAAAATAGGATAATAATTTTTTAAATGTTGGGTACAGGGATTACGTGAAGGATCTAAGGTAGTATTTTCCTCATAAATCATATATTCTAATATATAAACTTCAAATTCCTCATAAACGCTGAGTTATTGTCTCATGAGGATTGCCACCTTAAATTCCTCACTGCTCTATGGGCTACAAATACTTCAATTTTTTCAATAGATCATGTACATTTTATGGTGTCGCGTCGTGTATATCTCCGTATGCAAAATACTAGCACAATATATGATGGTCTCTTTGGGAACATTTATTTTAATTTATCTACTTTCATAATCACTTAGGGCTTGTTTAAAAGAGTATATAACAACAATTTTATAAGATGTTGATGAGTCATTTTCAACTTATTTAATTAGGTATAATATCCAAATGAGTTCCAACAAAGTTCTTTTATGCACAAACATGAACAATTGGATATTTTTTCTTAGACTATACGTTCCAAATTTGTCACATTTGAATTGGATATTTTTTTAGACTATACGTTCCAAATTTGTCAAATTCAAATTTTCAAGTAAAATCGTTTCCTATGTGAATTCAATAAGTAAAATTCGCTGAATTTACCTTATTAAAATAATATATATATATATATATATATATATATATATATATATATATATATATATTTTTATAATATTATAAGTTCATCAATAATTTAAACTTTTAACTTAATTATAAAGCAAAAATATACAAAATTACCATGAAGTTTCATACTCATAAACTAATATCAAATTAAATTAAGTAAATTATACAACCGTTCGAGACTTGCAACTTGCCGGATGTTCACAATGATGGTGAAGATGAAGTCGTGCGCGAGTTCAAAGCAAGAAGACGATAATGATTCGTTTCAGTCTTAGAAGAAAAAACGTTAGTTCGAAATGTGTTGGAGAAAAGTAAAAAAAAAAAAAAGGGGGGGGGGATTTTTGAACTGGACTTAAAAAATTGGGCCTATTTTAAAATTATAATAAAATCGGTGTATTCGCCGAATTCACTTTAATTTATTGTAAATTCGTGAATTCGCCCGTGTTAATTCGGCCTACATAACGAATTTACCATTTTTCAAATCTACCAACGAGTTAATGTATTTTTTCATATGAATACGTAAATTTATACACAAAATTGATACTCTTGATATGTTCTTTCAAAACTAAACTACATGTGTCACTCTTGTAGCAAAGAAAAAAAAATCAAAACAGATAATTCATTTAATATTATTCATAATGAAGGTTTATCTCAACAAGATTATTTATGAAACACAAAATAATCGGGTGGTTAGACTCAAATAGTAAATAAACTTCGGTTAAAAACGTGTTGTTCAAAAAACTTTGAATTGAATTTAAATTATCACTAAAATAATATTTGACCACACTTTATTTATTTTTCAGTCAAAACTTCAAATTATCAATATAACTTTCTCTTGGGATAAATCCACAAATTTGATAAAAGAAGTGTCTTATATATTTATGATTTTTTCTGGCAAACCTTATATATTGGTTGAAACACATATTTAAGTGGCTATATATTTTGATGAAATCAAATTAGTAAAGGTGTACATGGGTGCGGGTTGACCCACAAACCCGATCACCCAACCCAAATCAACCCAATTTTTACTCGTACCCGGTCTCTTTTGGGTCCAACCCAACCCAACCCGTTGAAATCCACTTATATTTAGTTCGGGTAATGGGTTTAACAATTTGAACCCGTCGACCCGACCCGGTAACTAGTTATATTTTTTTAAAAATTTTGTTTAGCAGCTCAATAGTCCAATAGGGTTTCATTACTCTTCTTCTTTAGATTTTCAGCTGCCCTCATCCACTTTCTGCGTCCACCTTCTTCCACACTTTTTGAAATCGCGCCGCCTTTCACCTTCTTCTTTTTGTTCCGCAAGTGCTCATAACTGATTTTTATACGAATTAGTTATCATAAGATATTATTAATAACTAGTTTTTATATGAATGTTGATGTAAGGTGTTTATGCGTCTAGCCTAAATACTTAATTTTTCTCGCAATTTAGCGTTTAATTTGTTTTGGCCTTGTAATTTCGTATATGCTCACTCATAAAATTCATATATAATTTTTGAATTGTTTCAAAAGAGCAATTTAATTTTTGAGTTAAATACTATTTATTTAAATATCATAGTTTTACATACTAAAGATATGAACGGAAAGCTTATGCTTATAATGAATTTAGTTTAAATTTTTTACATTTGTTAAATACAAATTTTTTAGTTAAATACTATTCATTTGAGTTAAATACTATTTATGAGAAAAAATGATGCTTATACAAAAACTTATGATGAATTTAGTTTAAATTTTTTACATTTAAATCTATTAAACACTTTTTTTTAGTATTTTATTTGAAAATAGTAAGTACCCTAACTATAAATAAATGAAGCACTACTATTAAAAAAATTATGGTAGCTTAGCAAACTAAAATGGTTGGTGGGTTATGTGTAATGATGAAAGTAATGTGGTGGATCAAGTAACAATGATAGTTGTTTTCTCCTCGCTTTTATTATTAATATTTGTTTTTGCAGATTCCCAATTGTTTCCTTCCAGAGGAACTTGCTAAGTGTTTGTACTTGAAGTCGACATTGCTTAGAATTGATAAATTTTTATATTTTATTGATTTACTGTTGTTGAATTTATTTATGTATTTGAAGATTGTTGGATTTATTTTTGTGTGTGAGAGGTTAATGACTTTTTTAAAGAATTGAATGATGTGATTGAAATTTTATAGTTTTTGAGACATTTAAGTATTAAATATATTTTTATTCAATATATTTTCCCGTAAAATAAAAATCAGGTTATTATTTATGTATAACCCGCCAACCCAACCCGTTCTTGATCGGGTCGGTTCCGTTCGGGTTAAATGAAAATAATACACGTTTAGAATTTAACCCAACCCAAAGATAATCGATCGGGTTGAGCATCGGGTTTTGTCAAAACCGGTCCAACCCAACTCTTGTACACCCCTACAAATTAGTATTGAAATTCTCAATATATTTATTATTATGAAAAATGTTAACAAAAAATAATGTGTTGCATTATTTCACATTTATAAATTATAACTACTTGTTTTCTCAATGAATATATTATTATTAATTGATCAAATCCCATATGTATGTGCCTATTAAATAGCACTACTAATAAAAAAGATTTTATAAATAATAAAACAAATTTTATAATTAAAAAAATAAAAAATTACATTGAGAAATCGGCACGTGGAGGACCGGTTTCTCTTCATTCTTTTTTGTTTTTAAAAAAAACAAACTTGAGAAGTTGGAGGAAGAGAAACCGATTTCTCATTTGGTAAAGTTGAAAAAAAAAAGGTGGTACTTTGATATTTAATTACTAATAAGTAGTAATTTGGTATTTTTTTTATGGTAGAACCAAAAAAACCTCTGTTTTGATCATAATTTTATAAATAAAAATAATAAAATTTTATACGTTTTCTTAAACTTAAGTTATCTGATCGGTAAGAGATAATAAAATTGGTAGGAAAATGAAGGATAAAAGTGAAAAAAAATGATATACCAAAATTTAATATCCTTATATTTAAAGATATATTGGTATTTGAAAAATTAATTATTAAATTAAATAAATGATTAAATTTGAAGGAAAAAAGTCACGTTAAATCATAGTAGATTTGTTTTTCCAGCACGTTAGCCGAACTTTAGTGAGCATTACCAAAGGGGTATTCAATGTTTGGGCCGTCACACGAATCTGTTTTGGCCTATAAGTAATGGTATGAATTTGATCCCGTCTCAAAAATAAAAAAGACAAAAAATTATGGATAAAACAAGCGGACAATGTAGAAAAAAAGTGCGAATTTAGATGATCCGTTGAGTTATCCGTTCCATTTCAAATTATTTTAAGATCAAATGATTATTTTTGTTATTATTTTATATTATTCTGGATTCATCCTCTCTAAAAAAATTATCAATCAATCAATAACTTACTAATTTATACTTTATAAAACAAGATTAAGAGTTACTATTTTTAAATAAATTGACAAGTAGTAACCACATTGACTTCTTATGAATTTCTTTATATTTAATTGTTTTTTTAAAAGAAAGTTTAAAAATTACTATTCTCGTATTGGAATCAATCTGGTCTTGCCTTTATTTTGTTTTGTCCTTAATTAACCTGCAACTCATCAGATTTAATCAGGATAAGAGACAAGTTAAGGTCTAAAATTTGACCGGATCAAATATTAGAACTGAATAAAAGATCCATAAAAACCCGACCGAATCCGTCTTTTGACACCGATATGCGTCATTACAAATTCAACATAAAATTTTCGAAGCAAAAATTAATATTTTCAAACACATTATAAATTTATTTTATTTTATTAAAGACTAGTGCCATACCGATAATGTGTTGCAATCTTTTTTAAATAAAAATAATAAAAATTATAAATTTTTATACGATTTAAAAAACAAATATCTTCTATTTTTTATTGGTAATGGATGATAAATTTTGAAGGAAAATGAAGAGTAAAAGTGATAAAATTGTCATACCAAATTCTAATATTCTTCTATATAAAGATCTAGATATCTGAAAATTTTAACTTTTGAATTAAATAGAAAAGAATAATTTTTCAAGAAAAAAAACTAAAATTATAAATAATAATAATAGTTTAAATAAATGATTATATTTAACAGAAAAAAGTCAAATTAAAATCTGGTATTCTCTTTATACGTATTTAGATAAAATATATGGTATTATAGATTCAATATATAGTATAGATACAATTATAGGTCATAGATTATTAGTAGTAATTAATTACTTTCTTCATTTTAAATATAGAACAAATTTTGATTAATAAAAATTGACGTTTATAATTTAGTTTAACTATATCAAATTTTATTTACTAAATTTTATTTTATATTTAAGGGAAGAGGTATGAAATAACTTTATTTTTGGATATTGAATGATTTATTTGTAAAAAATATTTTAAAATGAATAATTTATTAAAAAATAAATATGTTTCTTTAAATGTATCTTTAATTAACATTACTTACATTATTTCTAATATAATATATTTGTCTATAATTAATAAAAATAATGATTAAATAATATTTTAATATCTGCGAAATAATTAATTTATTATGAAAAGAGAAGGAGAGAGTAGCAATAACCACAAAGGGCGAAATTTCCTGCTGGTTTCCTCTTTTCTTTTGACAGAAGAACGTGGTCTCCAAACTCCAATGTTATCGCAATACTATTTCATACCAGTAAAAAAAACACATTATATTAATACTTTTTCACCAATAAAAAAGGATTTGCATAACAGAAGCCACGCGGCAACTCGACGGCGATTAGACGTCATTACAAAGCGAAATACGTTACACTGATTGATGCTATTAAAAAAATTATTTTTTTGTTTTTAATAATTACTGACAATGATTATAAAAATCATATAATCTTAAATATATTCTCCCACAAGCTTACATAAATAAATTATAAAAAATTAGGTAAGTATTGATTATAAATAGAATAAATAGCTATTTTCCACATTTTAAAAACGAATAATAATTTAAAACTGAGAAGTCAAATTATTGATAAATATCATCCTTTAAAATAAAAAATAGTTTGAAAAAGTGGGCCCAAGAAGACATATTCGGAGTCCAGTTGATGACTATAGGGCCCAATTTAGCACCATATTCTGATCCCTCTAGTCATCCTATATAAATTGCCATCTCCTGCCATGCAATCTTCGCTCACTTCCACCTCTAACAACACGTCTTTCATTGATTCAAGTCCTCACCTTCATAAATAATCTGTTATACACCCTCACATTTTTCTCTTCCTATCCCTTTTTTTTCTCCCTATCTTTCTCCGTTTTTACCCATTCCGTCCACTCGACTCATTCGAAATCCATATTTTTCTCATATAATAATAACCGTTTCTCCCTCACCAACAAAAACCAATTTCGCTTCATTTTTGTCAATCATAAATAACCAGATCTGCATGGTATCGTTCCCCTTAGTTTATTAAATTATTTGACTGAAAATCCAGTTCCTATCTTCATAATCACTTTTACCTCAATTATTCTTCTGAAGGGTCGTTGTGGGGATCGAATTGAATAGAGATAGTTGCGAGGGGAAGTTCTCCATTTTTGATTAGATCTTTCACTGTTTTCTTTTGGGGGGGTAGCCGGGGCTTTTGCCTCGGCGGGTTTCAAAGCCCCCACTTAGAAAACTTATTTTCTTTTTCTCTTTCAAAATCCAAACCCTAATTTTTTTATCATAATTTTTCTTTTATTGCGGAAGAGATGCCGGCTTTAGCTTGTTGCGTCGACGGTGCCGCTGCACTCCTTCCTCCCGGCTACGCTCTCGCCGGAGAGACAACTCTTCCGCCGCCGTTCACATTTTCCGCCGTGACAATAACCACCGACGATGCAGCCGCCGCTGTTGAGGAAACCAATTGGTCTCCTTCTCTTTCAACCAAATTATTCAAAATCGACGGCTGGGGCTTCCCTTACTTCGGCGTGAACAACGCCGGAGATATCTCCGTTCGGCCACACGGTACGGCGACGATGTCTCACCAGGAGATTGATTTGCTCAAAGTTGTGAAGAAAGCCTCCGATCCGAAATGCTGTGGCGGACTCGGGTTGCAGCTTCCTCTCGTTGTTCGGTTTCCTGATGTTTTAAAGAATCGTCTAGAGTCTCTTCACGCTGCCTTCGACGGTGCGATTCAATCTCAAGGGTATGAATCTCATTACCAAGGTGTTTACCCTGTGAAGTGTAACCAAGACCGGTTCGTTGTGGAGGACATTGTTGAATTCGGGTCACCGTTCCGGTTCGGGTTGGAAGCTGGTTCGAAACCCGAATTGCTTTTGGCTATGAGCTGTTTGTGTAAAGGAAACAGAGAAGCCTTTTTGGTTTGCAACGGTTTCAAAGACAGTGAATATATTACTCTGGCTTTGGTTGCGAGGAAGCTGGCTTTGAACACTGTTATTGTTCTTGAGCAAGAGGAAGAGCTTGACTTGGTGATTGATATCAGCAAAAAGCTTTGCATTCGTCCCGTGATTGGTATTCGCGCGAAGTTGAGGACCAAACATTCTGGCCATTTTGGTTCGACTTCAGGTGATAAAGGTAAATTTGGTTTAACAACAATTCAGATTTTGCGTGTGGTGAAGAAGCTTGAACAATTAGATATGCTTGATTGTCTCCAACTGTTGCATTTTCATATTGGCTCTCAAATTCCTACCACTGAATTGCTTGCTGATGGTGTTGGAGAAGCTGCTCAGATCTATTGTGAGTTGCTTCGTTTGGGTGCCCAGATGCGAGTTTTAGACATTGGTGGTGGTTTGGGCATAGATTATGATGGTTCAAAGTCGAGCGATTCTGATCTATCTGTTGCTTATGGTTTAGAAGAGTATGCTGCAGCTGTTGTTAATGCTGTGAAATATGTATGCGATCGTAGGGGTGTTAAGCACCCTGTGATTTGCAGTGAGAGTGGTAGGGCCATTGTGTCTCATCATTCAATTTTGATTTTTGAGGCTATTGGTTCAAGTTCACACTGTACCCCTTCATTGTCCTCCATTGGATTGCAGTATTTGGGAGAAGGGCTCTCTGAGGAAACACTTGCTGATTATCAGAACATATCTGCTGCTACCATTCGTGGTGACCATGAAGCCTGTTTGCTCTATACTGAGCAATTCAAGAAAGGGTGTGTTGAGCAATTCAAGCAAGGGACTTTAGGGATTGAACAGCTAGCTGCAGTGGATGGTTTGTGTGATTTGATAACAGAGACTATTGGGGCAAAGGATCCGGTTAAATCATACAATGTGAATCTCTCTGTTTTCACATCCATTCCTGATTTTTGGGGCATAGAGCAATTGTTTCCAATTGTCCCAATTCATCGTCTGGATGAGAAACCAACTGCTAGGGGTATTTTATCTGACTTAACATGTGACAGTGATGGCAAGATAAACAAGTTCATTGGTGGTGAGTCAAGCTTGCCACTTCATGAATTGGAAGGACAAAATGGTGGAGGATACTATCTGGGAATGTTCTTGGGCGGGGCTTATGAGGAGGCGCTTGGTGGGTTCCACAACCTGTTTGGTGGCCCTAGTGTTGTTAGGGTGTTACAGAGCGACGGTCCACACGGTTTTGCGGTGACGCGGGCTGTTTCTGGACCGTCGTGTGCAGATGTCCTCCGAGTGATGCAGCACGAGCCGCAGCTCATGTTTGAGACGCTTAAGCACCGTGTACTTGAGTTTTGTGGACAGCATGATGATGATAGTGTGGTGAATGCAGCAGGGCTGGCAAATAGTCTAGCTAGATCATTTGATAACATGCCTTATTTGGTTTCATCATCCTCTTGTTGTTTGAATGCTGTTACTAACAATGAGGGATTTTACTACTGTTCTGGCGATGATTTCAGTGCAGATTCTGCTTCTGCTGTTACCTCTGTTGCTGGTTCCGTTGCCGGAGAAGATGAGCATTGGTCATATTGCTGTGCTTGAGTTTCGTCTTAGTATTTCCTGATGTTGGTTGTTGTTAAGGTGGTCTTTTATTTTTTTATATCATTTTATGTTTTTTCTTTTTGTTTTTTTAGCATATGATGTATGAAGAAGCAAGACAGGGTCCTTCTGTGCCTTTTGTTTTTGCAATTTCGGGCATCTTAATGTTGATTTCTGTCCTGTAGAATTTCAACTTCTAGTTTTAGCCATTTTTTTGTTGTTGTCTTGATTTTTTATGTTTAGAATAAACAATTCAACTTCTTATCATTTTTTGCGGTTAACTTGTTTTTTCTTCTTTGGAATATGTTGTGATAAGACAGTTTAATTTTGTATTATAAAAAATAGTAGTATAAATATGACATAATCTATTGCGGTGTTGCTTAAATTTGATAATTAATGTCGGATTAAATTATTCTAAAATTATTCTCACGGCAACTTCTTGAGAAAACGTTATTGTTCTCAATGTATATACATGGTGATTTACTTGATATTCTGAATGATTTCGAGCTCACTATATAGAAGCCTACTTCAAGTTTTCCTCCTTTTTATTTTTTGGTCAACACAAGTTTTCCTCCTTAAGCAGCCTTAACTTAAACATGGGTCCCTATCTCACAAACGAACGGTCAATTTGTCAAAATGAAGCCTACTTCGAGTTTTCCTCCTTATGAATTGATATTTATTTGAATCATCAAATAGCTAGTTTAATTTCCGATGATGGAATCGTTAAATACTATTTTAATAATAAATTATATATTTTTAGACTATTTTAATGATTGGAGATTTAATTTGAATTTTTAACTGAAATTTAACTTGTTAATTTTCAAGAAGTAAAATGTTCGTTTACCCATTTTCAAAAATAGATCGGTGGAGAATAATGAAAATAACTATGTTTGTCACGAAATTTGTTTTACTTCTAAAATAATAGTTGAGTAATTAAACAAAATTAATATTGAGGAACAATTGAAATAGTTTAAATTTTATAAATCGAGAGATATATCTATGGAATTGTATGTGTTAATTATACAAATAGAGATTATGATTTGCTACATCAAATGAATAAATGACTAAGCAAATCTCACATCGTCAAAAATGAATTTTCATTTTCTTTTCTCCCTCATATTTGGAGAAAACAAAAACACAATTTATTTTATATTTATTTTTATTTTTGTATATAAAATTTATCAAAACTTTTGTAGTATTTATCTCTCTAAACATGAGACAAAATATTAAAAAGAAAATTAAACTCGTGAAATAATTTTTATTAACAAAATTTATATGCAATTTAGTCTCTAATCATAATGATGCAAAGTTAATATAACATTCACGTGAAAATGTTACAAGTCCATTGATATTGTAGCCTCTATTAACAAATGAAACATACTTGGTAAAAATAAATAACAAATGGACATATTTTTATTGACGCGTTTAATTTTAGAAATTTATTTATTAGGACTTATAAAATTGGGTACTATTACGATATTTTAAGTATCATTTGAGCCACCATTTAACACAAAGAAATGTAGAAAATAAAAATACTGTATACAACAATTAAACCCACATTAATACCAACGAGTTTAAATGTTGTAGATTCTAAGTATCAAGTTCAAATGTATTTATTAAAAAAACTAACATTATTAGCATCAGTAAAATACAATACTCATTATGTGAGATAAATGTAAATTCCTTGCTTTTGACTGACTTGGACAGTATCTCTACCTCTTAAATTTTTTAATAAAATAAAGTTAAAAGGCTAACAAAGTATTTTAGTCTAAATATGTATCTACCTTATAATATGTTTTTTATATAAGCTATATCCTTTTACTCTATATATGAT
>JBBPBP010009779.1:20401587-20437285 GCA_037974735.1 Cicer chorassanicum | reverse complement strand
CATTTAAAACTTTGTAAATTACATTTAAAGATAGAAATCTTATATTGAAAAGTGTACTGTATTGTAAATCGTATAGTAACTTGTGAAAGTTCAAAATTTATTGTTCAGTAAAATTTTTACTTTTATATTCTTAACAAGTGTCATAAGCTTATGATATTTGTTAGCATAACTCATATAACTAAAGAAGTAATATATTTTTCTTTGATAGTTTTAGGTTAACATATATTTCGACATATATTAATTCACTTATCTCATAATATGTATTACTTTTACTCCTTTAGCAAATATTAAGAAATGATTATAAAAAAAAAAGATAATAACCGAGAGAGATAACAATAATATGACTAAATTATCCTTATTCACAATTGATGTGTTTTATATTATGATAAATATAAAGTAAAAGATAATATTTTTCGAATAATATATATAGTTTTAATTAGATGATATAATTAAAAAATTAATATTATATGAAAACTAAAAAATTACATTGATTTAAAACTTATTTTGAGAGAAGGAGTAATAATTAAAGCTAAATTTGTACTCCTAGGTAGAATGCTGACCAAGAAAAATAAAATCGGGTGTGTGGTATTAGATGGAGAAATTGGTAGTAGAAAACTAGCCACTTGAAGTTTGGGGTTGTTGGATTGAAGTCTTTGCGCGTAAATAGTGTGTGTTGAGTTTGACCACAGTTTTGTTGTGGTATTCTTGTGACTTAGATAAGATGCTGGCCGAAATTATGGGATTAAAGATGCGAGTAATGTTCCTTTGTGCAATTAGAGACACGCAAGTGCCACTACAAAGATTCTGATTCTTGGGTTAATTAATTGATTTAGCGTATCGACTAAGTGGACGTTTTCTTAATTTTTGCTTTTTTTAAGGGGCAGGTTTGTTGTGATAGATACCATCACGAGGAATAAAACTCTCATCAAATCTTGGCGTAAGTTATGGAACAGGTTCAAGCTGCAGTAACACGATTTTGGTGTGTCGCAAACTAATCTTTCTTTGTTTTTGAGTGAGCTTATATGGGGTAACTAGAATATCCGAATTTAGTGGGAGAAACTCACAACTTCAAGTTTCTTTCGTATTTTGTTCAGTCACAAATTAAATATGAAAATATTCCTCACTCCTTTACCAATTAGTTTTGTCGTGTTGACTTATATATCTAACTTAAAGTTTAAGATGTGTAATTTTTCTTTTTAAATAATATCAAAATTTATCTAATATATGTTGGAATACCCATGAGGGAGATATCTTAAATCATGTTCCAATTAATTGTCTTAGAAAAGATAGTAAATGAGATACAAGTAAGATTAGTCTATATTTTTTTTAAAATTAAACATAAGTAAAAATCAATAATTTATCTTGTATTTAATGATATATCTCTAAAATATTAATGACATGTGTGTGGTGTTGGAACCGAAGAAAGCGAAAAAACAATATAAAACTAAAAAATTATATAAACACAGTGTTGATGTCCGACTTTGTGTTCATCAAATATTTTGTCAGGATTGATGAATTGAAGAAATAAGTTGATGAGTTATACTCAAGTTTTAAGATATTTTTGCTAAGTAAAATGTTTGATGTACCCCTCCATAAGATATTAAGGTGTATACAATCTCATATTAAGTAATCTTGTAGATACGATAGTTCTTTTTTCCGTACATTTTATTAACATATTATTTTAACTTAGTAATTTAACTAAATATAATACATTTTTTTGTCAAAATTTAAAACTTTCAAATTGATAACTGAACCCGTGTACATGCACGAGAGCCTCTTACTAGTGTGATAGAAAAAAAGAGATAAAAAAAATATTAAATAAGTGTAAGGGAATTTATGATGTATACATTTTTGTTTTACTAATAATTTGTCGGTCTTCAAACATTGATAAGATTGGGTTCAACCCTTATTTTATTTTAGCCGTAAAAAAAATATTTTATTTTAACATAGCCGGATAGTCCTGAACTAGATATTGCCTTGGAGAGAAGGTTTGATTGTAAGAATGAGAATGTTGAATGATTCGGGAGTTACCTTTACTTTAGCATTATAATAGCATAATAGAATACTAGTCAGCAGAAGAAGAATGAAGTTTCAGCGTGATAGGCGTCTTAATTTGGAATGGGAACAAACTTTACTGAAAGTAGTGAATCAGAAAAAATAAAGTAAAACGCACATATCCTTTATGATATTTGTTATGCCTATGAGTGCAACTTCTAGGCATAGACTCTCTTAATAAAATTTCTAATTATATCACCCACTAAGGCTGTGCCTGGATATTCTGTATGCTTCTATTTTCGATGTGTTTTCATTTCAGAATCTCATAGTAGTGGTTTACTTGAAATTTTGTTCATAAATAAATATGCTTCCTTAGATTCTTTTTACTACTTATATTCAGTTATCTGTTATTATGTGGCCGCAACTTAGATGCTAACAGGTTACGTTGATATTTGATTGATTGGATAAAAATTTAATTTATTTTTTACTTTATTACGTGTGAGTTTCACCGATAAATTATTTAAATAATCAAAATATTTAAGTATTTGATAATATTTTACAAATAAGAAAATTGGCTTTAAATATGATCAAATTAAATTATTGTAATTAAAAAATAATTTATTTTCTAAATATAAATCAATTGATAGTTGTAACAGCGTTGATAAATAAATATTTAAATTTAAACTTAAAATTCCTCTACTTAAAAGTGAGTAAATTTAACTACTAAATTACTTGAAAATAGAAAAGCCCAATTGGTTATTAATAACTCTCCAAGACCAAATACATTGCTCATAAAGGCCACAAACACACATTTAATATCTTCTAAAAAAAATTTTTCCTTCTTTTTTTCCACATCGAAGACCTAACTAAATTAAATCAATTAAATTATTAATTTAAATATCTCTTTTTCGTCATTTACAACAAATTATTTCAGATTTGAATTAAACAAATATTTTTTATTCTGTACTATATATATTAATAGCATTATTTGAAAAAAAAAATATAGTATTTGTATATTTTTTAATCACTACGTGTTATTTTTTCATTTAACCCATACCTACTTATTTGATAATATACAAAACTTTGTGTCTATTTTTTATTTTTAGATATTTTAAAATAATTTTCTTAAACTTTAAACATGGCACTAAATCAATTTATTTTTTATCGGTGTGGTTGGTTCAAAATTCATGAGAAAAAATTGCAGAAATCAAATTAAATTGATTATTTATTCTTTTCAGATTTTTTTTATCAAAAATAAAATAAAACAGACCTTCCACCTTGCACCTACTGTAGGCGGGATTCTGTACTATACTACATTTACACGTATAAATTTAATATTTCAATTTAAATGTGTTAAATATAATATGGTATATATTCTTAAATAATAGACATATAAATTAAATATAGTGTATTTTTAACATTTCCTAATTATATCCATACATTGCATCAAATTCAGATACTTGTTTGAATTTTGAAACATGTACACATACAAAGTTTCAAAGTCCTCCAATTCAAGATTTTTATTTTGGGTACAAGATTTTAGTATCTTAATTAAAATTAAACTCTTCAACGTGGCTGTCTAATTTTCCCCAAAAGGAAATTTTCCCACTTTAAACAAAACAAAGTGCTTTTAGTGTTTTGTTATCGTGTCTGGTCAGGAATTTTCAACAGAAAAGGCAAATTCAGCCCAAGCTCAGAATCAGATACAGTGCATTAGCAATGTGTTAGTTTGACAAAAAAATAAAATTAACTGACCAGAAAAGCTGTTTCTAAATGGATAATTTATTTATTTTTGGATTCCGTCTATTATTATTCTTACAGCATTATGTTACATGTTTAATATTTCCTACTTAAGAAAGCGCGTTACATTCTTTCATAGAAAAAACAAAAACAAAAGAAAGAAAGAAAGAAAGCGCGACACAGTATGTTACATCTAACTAGATCTAGGAGAAATGAAATTTGATAATATAGTCTTTGGTCTATAAATAAAGTTTTGTCAATGATCATTTTAATTAGTTAGATGGATCTAAGATACTATTTATCGATTTATCATTAATTTATGTTTAATATTAACTACTTGAATTTAAATACTTTATTAAAAGAAAAATTTAATGCACAATTTTTGTGATAAATAATATTTCTTTCATCCTACAATAATTTTTATTTAATAATTCAACCCCTATTAAGAAACAATAATAAATGAAAGGAAGCGAGTTATTATATTATTATATTATCTTTAATTCTTATTAATTGTTAGATATTTTTATTATTATAAATATAAAAGTGAAAATAATAAGTAATGCAATAATACTGATTAATATTATGAAACAATTATAAAGAGAAATTAAAATTACATTCTAATTTAAAAGTGTACTCTTTTGAGACAAATTCTTTATAAATATGATATTATCACAAGACAGAGAGTAATTCGTATTGAAATTTTAAAACATATAATTGTATAAGGTGTTATATATAGAGAGCTTACAAAATCCTTCAAATTAATATTTTGTTAAAATTGTCAACAAAAATAAAATAGTCGTATTGAGGTATTCGTTGTGTTAGCAAAAATAACATGCTAGCATAGTTATTCTCGAAAAACATTTTTTCACTCTTATTTTTTTTTCTTCTCAATTCATTCTACAATATGTGTCTCTTTTACGATGTAGATTAAAACATATAATTAATTTTATAAATTTTAAAAAAATTATTAGTATGATTGAATTAATGTTACGAGAAAGAGAGATAATATAAATTAAAAACAATAATAAATAGACAATGATATAATACAAAAACAACATTAAACAATATTTTATTAGTATTATATATTAAACCACACACGCATGTGTACACACGCACGCACACACATGTCGTATTTAAATAAAATAAAATAACCACCAAATATACTAAAACTATAACTATATACCTTTAATAATTAAATAAAAAAAATTATTTAATACATTTCAAAACATTCACTAATAATAACTATACTATTAATAACTAATTTTGATCACCGTACATGTTAATCAATTCAAAATCAAAACTATTTTAACTATTGTGTTCTTAATTTTCACTCAAATATTCACATCAACATTAAATAAGAGCAAGAACACAGACTTAGTTTCTATTAGAACAATATTGAGATATGATAAAGGTTGATAGACCCATGAGCCATCTTCCTACTAGAGGGTGACAATTTTATTCAAGCGTCGTCTCTTCAAAGTGGAAAAATGAAGAAAAAATATTGGTATTAAGATCACCCTGGTTAACCAGTTACAAAGGGATTGTTGTCACCAATAGTTTTCCTCATAGTTAGTGGTAAAGTTATACTCTTGCTAAATGGCATCTCTAAGATCAATAAGTCTCAAAGAGGTCCGGTTAGCAAGAGCACAGTCAATCCCTTCCAAACGCATTCTCAAGCGTAGGGGTATTGTCTTTCATAAGGTTAGGGAAGTTACCACCAGCCGTTGAACTATGATATAGTGATCGGCAACAAGCCAGGCTACCATATGTAATTGAACTATGATATAGTCTCCATTTTTAGTCTACTTGCGTTTCAGACTAGTTTCCATGAATTTGAAATTGATCAATCTTCCGAGTACCTTAACAGCAAGAGTCATCTTCCAAGAACTTGACCATTTCATCCACTCTTCATTTCAAGTCCAATGGCAAGACCAAACCCATGAGGTGTAACAACATTTTCCTTCATCTCTCTTTAACTCAATTAATCTTTTGGCACCATGTCTTGCTAGCATCATCAACTTCGTCACCAAAACTATTCAAAAGTTTTTCCTTATATGACAACATTGTAATCACTTTGGTCTAAGTGTTTTTTAAAAGTTGTTTTTAGTGTTTCATTATTCGACATGGGCCAGGAACTTTCAAAATTTAAACTGCGAAAAGTAAGGCCTAAACTCGGATACTGTACACTAGAGCTGTGGGCTTTGGATATAATATGGCGAAAATTTTATTTCATACCCACTAAATTATATTTTTACCCCACATTTTAATAAAATTTATATTTATTTATTAAAAAAAAAACTCAAACTTTTAGTTTTTCGAAAACAAACACATTTATATTTATAATTTGAAAATTTTAAATTATATTTTATGGTACAAACTTGTCTTTCGAAATTTTTATTTTATGTTTTTCTGATCAATAAATATATTCAAAAAATTTAAAAAAAAAATTCGAAATATAATTTAAATTTTTTAAAATACACTTGTGTTATGAAAAAAATTAAAAAACATAAATATCAAATTTTCTAAAACACATTTGTGTCACGAAAAACTCCTTTTAATTTTTTCAAAACTCAAGTTCAACTCCGTGGGATATTTATTATTATTATTATTATTATTATTATTATTATTATTTTAAGAAAAGAAAAGAATAAAACGGTTAAATAAAATATGAAGGTACGGTATAATTTGAAAGATATGAGGTAAAATTATTTAGAGGGTTTCTTCTTTTATTCGAGTACTCTTCATATTGATTAATTTAAAAGTGTATTCTAACAATAGAAAATACATCTAAATTAATTATTTCAAAAATATATTTTAAAAACATAAAGTACATTTTCTAATATGTTCTTGGGTCCCAATGACCTGATTGTTTCTAGGCTTTCATAAAGACATAAGTTTGAAAGAAAAAAAAAAGTCCGTAAAAAGGCTTGGACTAGCCCATCTGCCCAATGTACCAAGGATGTCCAATACATAAGCGTGGCAAAACAGGGTTGTCTCTCGATTGACCCACTTAACCCAGTTAAACTTAGAAAACTTTTCTATGTACTTCACACTTATATTTCTATCTCTACGTTTTATATAAAGTACTCATTTTATCATTTTTTTTTTAAAAAAAAAATAATTTTTTACTCTTATAAAATTCAATTTTGGTTCCGTAAAACTTACAAAAAAAAAGTTTTTCAGAGACTCATGTGTTTTAACAATTTGAATTTTGTGTATCAATTTTTTTTTTTAAATATTCCAGTACATAAAAATGTTTTTTGTGTACCAAATTTATTTTTTCCGATGCACATAAAGTTTTTCTACAAAGTATGTTTTATAAGGGTTTAGGACTAACGAACACTTGAAAAAAAATTAATGTATAAAAAACATATTTTTGTATTGGAAAACTCATATATGTATTTTTCGATTTAAATTTAAAAAAAAAATATGTACTTCGAAAAACTTTCTTTAAGGTTTAGTATAGTAGAAAAGATATTATTATTATTATTATTATTATTATTATTTTAAAAAAATGATAATATGGTAGTTTATATAAAATGTGGAAATAAGAGTATGAGTGTGGGGTACAGAATACAAACTTTCTAAACCTAATTGTGCATGACAAACTGAGATTTCTAACCCAATGATTCTATTAAGGTGGATCTTCATCCAACTTTTATGTTTACTTAATTTTATTGAACTTTAATTTTTGATAATGTATTTGGATGCAGATGGACAATATCAAAGGAAGAATGATTTCCTTCTTTTAACATGTCTCGCATATCACATCGAAAAATAGGTTATGAGTTACTGGATGAGTTCATTCTTCGAATTCATTTTATTTTTTACATAATTAATAGTTTTTGTATTTTTATATAATTTTTAAATTATTTTATGGACGTCAATCCGTCAACTCATTTTCCCATAGACATATTTTAGGCGGAGCTTCTTGTACATCATGCACAAACACAATTAACTTAGGATACCTAATTTATTTTTTTTACTTTTGAATAAAAAAAATAACCAATTTTTTTGCTACAAAAAATACACTTATAATTTTATTTGAAAAATAATAAAAGATAAAATAAAATAAAAGATGGTTTGTCATATAAATTTTAGAGGTACTTCGATTAATACCCATTTGTCTAAAACTGAAATTTGTTAATAATTGTTGTTTGAAATGAAAATCCAAGTTTTGTAAAGTGTGACTTGTTATTGACTTGATGCAAGACGAAATATTGGCCAAATTCATGACATCCTACCACTATTAGCTAACTTGTGCATGGGGCACGACAAAACTCAGATTCTACATTTTTTTTTTTTTTTTTTTGTATTTTTGTTACTGGCACGGTGAGATATTGAACACATTTTTCAAATTTAATCCATACACTCTCCATTTTAGGTGATTAACGGCAAAGCAGACATATTATATTAAGAAACAACATTGGTACATCTAACATTTGTGTTCACCATGTAAAAAACTATTTTCTCAAAGTTGACAATTTTTAAACTAGAATAAATATATATTTGGTATCATAATGAATTTATTAGAATTATAATGAATTTATTAGAATTATAATGAATCATTTTAATTTTACAAAATAAATTTACTAGAATTACAATAAATCATCGTAATTTTACAAAAACTACAACTTATAATTTTATAAAATTACGATGATTCACTGTGATTTTTAGAAACTATATCTGATACCAATCATCCACCAAGAAAGTCTTAAATAATAGTTTGAGCTTTCAATATATGTGATCCAACAATTCCAAAGATGAGTAAAAGAATAATCAACCTCAAATTTTTGCTGTCTTTTGAGAGATAACATTATCCCATGTGCGACTCTGGATGTGATTCTAGCAAACGACAAGTGCTACAAAGGGCATTACAAACTTGACTCACTATTTCCTATAATTGTAGTTAAGGACACCAATATGGGTTGAGATTGAGTTGAAATTTTGATCACTAGATTAGTTTGTCCATGAAAAAATGATGGCTCGATCTTCACTCTTATTTTAAAATCTAACAGTTTTGGTTATTCTCTCAGATTTTTTAATTAAATAATTGTGTTATAATATACTTTAAATGATATGACATATGATATGACGATGTTAAATGATAAATACAAATGAAATTGCAATAAAACTTAAAAAAAAAATCAATTTTAGTTTTTTAAAATTATTCATTTGTATAATTTAATTAATAACATATAAATAATTAATAAATCTAGATCTTCTGTATCATAAAATCTTACGTCACATGATTTAAATATGTCAAAATATTATTTTTTAAATTAAAAAATGAATAAATAATTAAAAGTGTCGTATTTTAAAATATGAAAATAAATGAAACAAACCTGCAGTTAAGTCAGAAAAAAAAACCCTATAAAAGTAATTGAAATAGAAAACATTACATTACATGTTTTTTGACTCAATGAAAAACATTACATAAACTCGCAATAATCGTTTATTGTCCTGCAATCAAGGACTAGGATGTTGCATGTGTAGAAGAACATCGAGCTAAATAAATAAATAAATTACAGTTGGCTAGGAGATAAGATTTAGGGTGTATATAGTTGTCCGTGAACGAGGAAAGAAAGAGGGAGGAAAAAAAATTAATTTTTATTTATTTTTGACTAAAAGAGAAGGAATTAATTTAAATTTAACTTGTTTTGTTAATTTATTTGGAGAAGAGAGAAGAGGACATCAACACAAAAATCTGCTATAAGTGAATGCTAACTCTACTTCAAAAGTGAAAAAGTTTGAAGAAGGAGAAAATATTTTTTTTTTTTGACCATCTTTATAAGTGTTTTACGGTAGATTAATAGTTAAAAGTTATGAAATTTTTTAATTACAATGGATAATACTCTTCAAATATAATAGTTTATGGTTATTCTCATTTTTATAAATAAGATAGTGACCTAATTAATATCGATTTAATACGCGATACATATTGATTTTTTTATATTTTTATTGAACTAGTATTATTTAAGTGGTTATCTCAGTAAAAAAAATAAATATGATCATTAGTGTCTATATCTAAGAGACGACGTCTATTATCAATTTAATTTTAAATATTTTTTAAAACTGATCCATAGAAGACCATAGTTGATATTAAAATTTGTGTGTTATTCATATTTGAACTTAGATATTTTTAATTAATGTGATATTAAATATTATAAGGTGAATAATATAATATGATTGTACATTTGCTCTCTATTAAAATTTTCATCTTAATGTCTTTAAATCTTATCTCAACTAACAAATGTCGATTTTGTTATGCTGAATGTCTTGTCATGAATTTGAACATGAGACCTCACAGTTGCATATGAATTTGTAGTAATATTTACCTGTTTTTTCTAGAAAGAAAAAAAAAATCATCTTCCTTATACCAAAAAAAATATCTAATCTTCCCTCAAATCAAACTCAAAAAATTTTAAAATTCATCATCTCCATTTTGTTCCCATTGGTTGAACCATATTAGTCAAGATGGAAGCAGCATTATTATCCATTTTAGTCAAGATTGAAGACTATGTATAAGAAGAAAGTAGTTGTTTTATTGTGAGGTTGAACAGAGAAATGAATGCATTTCACAAATTCCAATTATATATTCAGTAACACATAATTGACTAGTGGCCAGCTATCCAAACACCACCATCCTCTCCAACAAAGATGGCTGAGTACAAAGCAGCACCTCCAAAATCTGATCCTAAAAAGAAGAAATACGCTTGTGCTTGTGCTATATCTTGGCTTCCATGACTTCTATCTTACTTGGTTACGGTGAGTAAATACAAGTAAAAAATATAAATAGTTAAGCAAAAAGAATTAATTGATTGACATATATATGATGATGTTACAACAGATATTGGTGTGATGAGTGGAGCAGCCATTTATATAAAGAGAGATCTTAAAGTAACCGACGTACAGATTGAAATCCTGGTAGGCATAATAAACCTTTACTCTCCGATAGGTTCTTTCATTGCAGGGAGAATCTCTGATTGGATTGGTCGGCGTTACACGATTGTCCTCGCCGGTGTTATTTTCTTTGTTGGAGCTATTCTTATGGGATTATCTCCCAATTATTCATTTTTGATGTTTGGGCGTTTCTTTGCTGGCGTTGGAATAGGATTTGCTTTCTTGATTGCTCCTGTTTACACCTCTGAAATATCCCCAACTTCTTCTCGTGGCTTCCTCACTTCTTTGCCTGAGGCAAGTTTTTTTATTTGCTACTTAATTTTGCTTTCTTAAATCATTTATTGTTGAGATTACTAATTAATTGAAGTTAACTTCTAGAGTTGAAAAATGGGATACAAAATTTGTTTGCTATTAGAGTAGGGATCAAAGAGTGAAATTATACGGAGTTGGGTTCTATTCGATCCCCACCCCTTAATAAAACAAACATAAATATTTATCGTTTTTATATAAAAAAAAAAAAAATTATTTCACAATATCATCAATTGTCAATTGAGCAAGATTTTAAAGATATTTATACATTATTTTTAAGACATGTGTTATTCATTCTAGAATGCTATGATTTCATCTTCCTAAGAATTACATGGTTAAAAGTGGAAAAACTCGCAGGGAAAATCACTCTAATAATCTAGAATTTGATCAGAAGGTAAATAAAGTTTAATGAAATATTTCAAACTCATGTTTTCTCGAATAATTTGTTATTAACTACTTGATTAAACGATGAAATTGAATATTGAATGAAAACATATAAATGGAGTGTTTTTTATAGCCGAAATGTTCCAGATAGTTGGATCTTGGAAATTCACATAAAGTTTTCTTAGGATTTGATAATAGGTTGGCTTACTTAATTGTAGTTTTGGTCCTCGTATTTTAGCTGAATTACGAAAGTAGTCCCTCCATTTTATTTCTCCCTAGTTTTGGTTCTCCAAATAGAATTTTTGTCCAAAATTTGATGAAGTGTTAAGCCACACCACACCATTTATGATCATAGATTTCATGTACAATTGTTGTACCATGAAATCTTGAGGCATGGTGTGACTTAAATTAGCACAAAAAAATGACACTTCATCAAGTTTTGGACTAAAATTTTGTTTGGAGACCAAAACTGTGGAGAAATAAAATGGAGGGACTATTTTCGTGATTCAGCTAAAATAGAGGGACCAAAACTGCAATTAAGCCTATTAGGTTTAACTCATCATAAAGTGATGGTTGTCTATCTTTATAAATTATTATAGAGTTTTACTCTTATTCGCTTGAACTTGAACTTTTTCTAATAAATTTTGAGAGCCCGAGAGTATTTACATATTTCTCTACCAAATTCAAGGTTGACCCAAGTGCAAGGGAACAACTGTTTTATGACTCCAAGAAAAATAAAATTTTTACTTTATCAAAAAACCTCAAAAATTACTTAATAAAAAGGCATCAAATTTTAATATTTTTTAAATTTAATATTGTATCAACAATCTTAAATCAATTGAAAAAAAATATTACATGACACAAATTATATTAAATTAATGATGTCATGTTAAAATTTAAAAAATATGTTTTAAGTCTCATTAAAATTCGCTTTAAACATCCAAATGTGTTAGAACGACTCTGCTACCAATGACGAGGTCTCCACTTTGGCAATGTAATTTAAACCAACCCTTGCGAGATAGGAGTTGAATATTTACCAAATGAATCAGTTGACACAAATGGAGTGTCTTGATATGTTTTTAGTGTCCCATTTTTGTAAATCTGTAAATATAACATAAAAATTATAAAATATCATTGAAAATCGTCATTCTATTAACTTACCTTGTTACTCAATATGATATAACATATTAGTTGGACATGCCGCATCAGAGGGTGATCTAACTTTGAGCTCGCTAAAAAATAATTCTCTTATAAAATTTAGGTCTTCTCACAGTTGTCACTAATTACAATTTTACAAATTAATTTTTCAGAAACCTAAATATCATAAAAAATAATATCTTGTGAGATAATATTGATTTAGGATGTAAATGGATAAGTTATATATTTGGTTAATGTATCACGTCATACCTATACTGAACTGTATATCTTAATTGAGGGACTATTTAGACTTTAATCGAAGATGAGAAGTATTTCGAATTTGAACTTGCATTCTAATATGCCAAATGTCCTTATTGCTACTGTATCATATTTACTTGCAGGATTATTTTTACCCAATTCCCATAGTTCTAAGATCAATTTGCTTATCTACACTAAACTAAATTCATTTTTACTAAATTACTTGATTGAATTCAATTAAATTAAATTCAATGGCATGCTATTTTCAGGTATTTCTGAATGGGGGGATTTTAATCGGATACATCTCAAACTACGGACTTTCGAAGTTACCTCTCCGTTACGGTTGGCGAGTAATGCTTGGAATCGGCGCCATCCCTTCAATATTCCTAGCCGTAGCCGTATTAGCCATGCCTGAGTCACCCAGATGGCTCGTTGCCCAGGGTCGATTAGGAGAAGCAAAAAACATTCTCTACAAAATCTCTGATTCCAACGAAGAGGCTCAGCTAAGACTAGCCGATATTAAAAACATAGCAGGTATCCCCATAGACTGCAACGACGACGTCGTTTCAGTAACAAAACAAGTTCAAGGCAAAGGTGTATGGAAAGAACTTTTCCTTTATCCTACACCTGCAGTTCGTCACATTTTCATTGCCTCATTAGGGATTCACTTCTTCGCACAAGCCACTGGCATAGACGCCGTCGTTTTGTATAGTCCTAGAATCTTCGAGAAGGCCGGGATCAAATCTGATACAAATAAGCTTCTCGCCACCATAGCCGTTGGATTCGTGAAAACAATGTTCGTTTTAGTGGCCACTTTTTTATTGGACCGTGTCGGAAGGCGCGTGTTGTTGTTGACAAGCGTTGGTGGGTTGATAATCTCGCTTTTAACCCTCGCGGTAAGTCTTACTATTATTGAAAACTCACGCGCCACGCTGACGTGGGCTATTGGGCTTAGCTTAGCGGCAGTGTTGTCATTCGTGGGTACCTTTTCAATCGGGTCGGGTCCTATTACGTGGGTTTATAGTTCCGAGATATTTCCGTTGAGGCTTCGTGCTCAAGGTGTTTCTATTGGGGCGGTGGTGAATAGGGTTACCAGTGGGGTAATTTCTATGACTTTTTTGTCGCTTTCTAAGGCCATTACTATTGGGGGTGCTTTTTTTCTTTTCGCGGGAATTGCAATTGCCGCGTGGGTTTTTCATTATACTTTGTTACCTGAAACAAGGGGCAAAACGTTGGAGGAAATAGAAGGGTCATTTGGTGGTTTCTGGAGGAAACCGAATGCTAGTGACGAAGGGGTGAAAGGTAAAGGCGAAATTCAGTTAAGTACCAATAACGAGAATTTGACAACTATGGATTAGGTTGGAGGGTGTTTGAGTAGTTTGATGAGTTGTGATATGCGCCCACACAATCTACCAGTAATATATCGTCAGTTGTATAATTGTGATATCTTTGGGTAGAAAACATAGCAGATTAAACTAAGTTTTTCTGCTAATATTCATATAAGAACTTTATAAATTTACACGAACTTCGCAATTATCGTGATTCTTGCAATCCATTGATGTTGAGATGCATGATTGGACAATCTATATTTTTTTTAGTAGAAATTGAAGTCAATATCATGGTATTTACAACGCTCACACATTGCACCACATGGCAATGTTAATTGTGTTGAATAGTGATGACATCCATGAAAATAAGAAAGAAAAGTTTAAAGGTGTATTATAGTGATGAATATAAATTGATACAAAATGATGAAAATTTAACCTTACATCAAATAATTATCTCCTGTATATAGAGAACCAGTTACTAAGTAACTACTCTCTAATTACAACTACTAATATCTCTAATAAATTGTTGAATAAATAACCTTTTCTAAAATTATAAATTAACTATTTTAAATGTTACAACTTACAAGAGAAGCTTCAATAATAGTTGTATGTCATGATCGAAAACAATTTCTTTTGTACTTTCACTTGAATCATTTAGGAATCAGAGAGAATCATGGTCAAACAAGTTAACATGATTTTGCCAACTATATTGATGGCCTCAAACTAAGATTTGTGAGCGATATACTATAATTCAAATGCACTAAATTTATATCTCTAGAGGTAATATACACAACTTTTGTTCATGTAGCATTGTAGCTAAGCCAACATAAAAATGAGTAACAGAAGTGGTCAAAGCATGATAGCTGGCACAACACAGTGCGTGAAGTATATGCAGAACGAAAAGAAAACAAATGTCTTCATTTTCATTGATTGATAGTCTTTTTAGCATCCCCAATTTGAAGAAAGATTTTGAAGTTGTTAAAAAAATCGTCCATACATGTTCGTTTTTGAGAATAAACGAAGTGGTATTTTAGCTATGTTGAAGAAGATATGGATGATTGCAATATGATCTCGTGGCAATGCTAGAACAGGCATAATCATGTGTTTATTAGTTAGTTAATATATGTTATGATAATAAACTATACTGCTTTCAAAAATCTCAACATCACATGTAGGAAAAGTTGATGCATAAACCCAAAGAATAAAGAATATGACATTGCTTGCTATGGTATATTTCTTCAAGAAATAATTGCTTTAAGGGCATCCTTCACGTATGAATATTTGAATGAGAAACCCAACTTTTTGGCTTGAGTAGGAACCACTCTCTGCCCTTCTAAAACCTACAGAGATTAATGGTGGATTTCATGAAACTCGTATATATTAGAAGATAAATGAATTGATGACATGTTAACCAGAGATAGATGACACTCCTTACCACAGAAGCCCCTTCTCCAAGTACAGCCTTGAGTGCAAAGTCGGGCACTGGCAGCCATGAGGGACGACCCAAAACATGTCCCAGCTGTTCGCACAATTCTGAGAATCGCACAGGATTTGGTGCAGTTCCATTTATAACTCCTAATACAGATATTCATAAACATGATTCAGGGCAATGCAATAAGCTCATGAGTTAATCAATCAAGATTGGGAGTGAGTTCTTCACCTTTGTAAGATGGATTTGATAGTGCTTCATATATTAAATTGACAATGTCATCCAGATGAATCCAGGAGAACCTGTATGAAAAGAGAGAGAGAACCTGAATGTGAGTTCCACCTAGAAATTAAGACACGACAAAAACCCAAATCACAACACAGTTTGCACCATGACATTAATAAATAGAATTTAATATGACAAATAACCACTTGTCTTATCAGTAAATAGAGTTGTCTCGCAATTTTTAGAATACACGCCAGGGTGTAGCGTGATGGAAAATTGTTTGATGGATGGTGTCTAAGTAATGGATTAAAAGGAAACCATAAAGAATCCTTTTACAAGCGTAAGAAACTGAGTAAAATAATACCACTGATTTCCAGAACCTAGAGGTCCACCAGCAAACATCACGAAGAGAGGTATCATTTTAGCTGCAAAGGTTCAAAGATGTAATTATCAGTTAAATCCAGATGATATGATGAATTTTATCTATGAATCATTTATAACTTTTTGATATGATAACATCCCATAAAGCCTAAATGGATAAGTGGTTAGTATATACCTAGTGCTCCACCATCTTTACCAAGAACAACACCAATGCGAATCAGAGCCACTCTAACATCTCCATTAACCTTTAAGGCTGTTGATTCCCATTCTCTGCAAACCTGAAAAGATGGGCAGATTTGGTCGATGCAATCTAGAAGCTACAATTGTACACAGCAAAATGTTAGACTGATTTGAATGTACTCATTCTGAAAAATATGCCTAATCAAAACTGTGGATTCTGGAGGTTATATATTTTGATTGAAAATCTCAGTTAATGATTATGTAATCACAAAATTTATTTCGTGAATGTATTTGACCATGTCTTTCCCAAAATATCGAGGATTATAACAACTTTTTTAGCATGGCAAGACAAATATAACAAGATGAAACCTTTGGAACTTGGCAGTTGGGCACAAGTAATTTTTGTCCTTCACAAGTCACAACCACAGTTTTTGTTCTTATGAGATTTGAGATCTTATAAGTTTTGCAATAATAACAAAAACAATTTCCTTTTACCTCAGCTAGGTAATCCTTTCCTGACGGACTTTGTTCATCAAAGAGTTGTGTCTCACTGGTGCCTAGGTAAAATGAAATAATAAGAAAATGAGAAAATTTGTCTGCAAAATCATGCATAGTCAAGTGATTATAAAAAATGCTCCAAAAGTAATACATTTGCTAACTAAAGCATTTAAGAACCATGATAATTTTAATTAACAATAAAAAGAAGCAATCAGTAAAGAACCTGTTTTGGCATACAAACATACCATAATAACCAACAGCTGTTGCGCTAACCAAAACTTTGGGTTGAATATCACCTGGTGCACTGTTTATCAGTTCTACAACCTTTACAATGAAATGAATAAGTCAGCAGAAGAATAGGAAACGGTTCACTTAAGTTACTGTATCTGTTGTTGTTGCATATGTGTATTTTATCACCAAAAAAATTAAATAAATTTTCTTCAAAGAAATGTCTACTTACTTTTGAGGTCACTCTAATCCTGCTCTGCTTGATTTCTTTCTTTATCTGAAGCATTAAATGAGTCTATTGTCTGTTACTCAGTCTCTAAGAATGAAGTTCAGTAACTTATACTTTGCACCAGTGTTCGAGACAACAAAAATTGCCAAATATGCATTAATATATTTTGATAATTTCAGAGTTTAGGATATAAAACAGTAGTATATAATTTTATTATTTCAGTAAAACTTCCAAAAATGTAAAGGTGGCCATGGTTTCCTACATAACTAGAAAATAAAGACTAACTAGCCATTAGGAAACAAAGAAATCAAATTAGTTCTAAGTCAAGGCAAAAGTTAACCACCAACGCGGTAGAAGTATAAATCATTTAAATAGCAGGAGTAATAAAAACATGGCAATAACCTCAGAAGACCATCTGGTACTTATCGGCAATCCTGCCAAATTCACAACCCCTGTTGAACCCTGAATACAATCTTTCCATTCTGGCTCCTCTGCAATCTTGACCCCAGGAAAGTCTTTCACTGGAAATAGCAAAGGAAGAGTTAATCAGTTAAATTCAGAGTGGAGTATATATTTGACTTTGAGTATCCTTTGAGGAATAAAAATTATATATGAATTAAAATCAACAACAAATATGGTAACTATAAGTTGAAGGTAAGTGGAATTTAGGTGTCATTTGATCTCTTGAATAAGCTTCAGTGCTAAACGAGTTTATGTGAGTACATGTTGTTGCAAAATGTGAGGATTATTACAACTTACTATATTAATTTATTACCTTCTTACCCGGAAAAATTAGTTCTGCTTTAGATTTAGAGCGTGTCAGGACATGAACGCTGTGATTTTCTGCAAAGATTGGAAAGTAAGAACAGTAATTAGCTTAATTGTTTACCAACAAGAAGCTGAGAGTTCCAATGCTATAAACAGGCACATGAGATCTAACAAAATCCCAGGATTCTACTGATACGTCTTGCAGAGTAATGATATAATTAAGGAAGCTATCTACATGATGTAACTATTTATCAGTCTTTTAACTCAAGAGCCTTGAAATCTATAACAGTGTATATATTTTACAGCATAAGAGGAACTATGACCACGACAGTCCAACCCCAATGCATCTTCCATGACAAACAGATAAAGGATATATGTGAGAGCATTGGGAAAATGTTATATATCAATGTACTAGATGGGGCCTCACCTGCTTGAAGCTTTTTCACCAACCTCCTACCTATAAAACCTGTTGCTCCAGTTACAGATATGATCATTTGATTTCCCTGCAAAAACACTTTAACCAATGATGATCCTGAAGAAACTAAAACAACCAATAACAAAACCAGAGATAAAACTCTTAAATTGAAGCTTAGCATGATTTCGATTGAACATTACTTTAGTAATTTGCATTGTACATTAATAATAAGCTTGGTAGCATCATGTGCCTCCGGATTGGGCCATAGCCCAACTCGCTAGAAATAACATCCGGAGGCCCCAACATCATACGCATCAGTGCCTTCGAAGACGCCATTTCTTGCCAGCCATAATCATAACCGATGGAAACAGACACAGGGAGGGAATCGCAGCGCAACATCCGCTAAGGATGTAGACATTACGTTGTCAATAAGGCCTGACACTACACTACAAATAGTATCGTTCATGCACAGCCAAGGCACAAAACATCTAACCTAAAACTCCACTCTCACTCAATCTTATACTAACTTGAGTGCTTGAGTGTTTGCAGGTACCACCCCACCACTGCAAAGACGAAGTGATGTCCTACCAGTCTACCAGTCCGGCCATCCTTCTCGGTCTACTCCGGATCAAGTAGAAAGCTAGAAATCATAAGTACAGTGTAGGTAATTAATCCAACCACGAATGTCACTCCATGAAATTGCAGCCAATATAATGCTTACTTGAAACATTAAGAACTATATCAACCCTAACCTAGAATTAGGTTTAATTTGATCAATAGCAGACAAATCAACAACTAGAACAGACCCACTCAGTATGATAGTTTAAATCCCAAGAAAGAAAAAATAATGAGTAAACAGTAAACACCTTAGCATGAAGCAAAACTTAACCAAACAGCATTGGAAAGGAGAAGTAAAATCAGAATGAAAACACCAAATTATAGAAAATACCTTGGAGCTTTGATCAGAGACACACCAAACTCTAAACCTCCGAGCCTCCCTAGTCTAGTAAGATGAAATGGGTAAGTGAGCAATGCAGTGAAATGTAAATGAAAATGAAAATGAAACTGAAGAATTGGAGCTTACAAAGAGGGGTGGAGGAAGTTGAAGAGAAGGACAGAGGGTGTTAGAACAAGTCATAGCAGTGGCTCCACTGATTTCTATTAACATTGTTTGCTATGCACGCTTTTGTTGTCTGCACCTTAGCAACAACATCTAGTTAGCTAGTATGCACAGTCTTGTATTGAACACCATTAAGATTATTCTTGTTGTTTCGTGGTTAGTTTAGAGCCACAACAACCACAATTTCCATATCCACCACTTGTTTCAAAAAGGGATTTGTTTTGAAAATCAGTTAAATTATAATAAGGACTTTCGTTTTATCTACACTTCCACACCAAACTAAATTCACTATCAAACAACAGATTTAAGGCATCTCCATTGTAAAGCCCTTAAAGAGGAGCAAATTATTATTATTTTTTTAATTCTTAGCTGATTTAGATTTGTGTTTATTCTTTAAATCTTCTCTTTTTTTTTTATTTTTTTTTTATCATTGTAACTTTCCCTTATATTTAGTGAAAGTCTCTAAACTAAAAGATTTGGTGGGAGACTTATTATCAATTTTAAAAAACCATAGATTGAAGCAAAATCAAGTGTCGCTATAAAATGATGTGTGCATGTGGAGACAACTGTATAAACCCAAAATGAATTATCAAGAGACCATTCATTTGAGACACTCTAAATTATTTAATTGAATTAGATTATTCTTTTAAGTTCTTTTTTTATAGATCATTTAAGTCGCATTACATATACAATGTTATTATTTTTAACACCTTCAATTTGCAAAAATAAATTGATCTATAATTAGAGTTCTTAAAATTATCAAACCATCAAGATAAGGTCTCACTTTCACAAATTTCACAAATAATTTAGCTAATTATCACCACAACCATATCAAACACGTAAATTGTGGATGTATAAAACCTTAAGAATTAGAAGGCATCCATTTCTAAATTAACAATTTTATCTTAAGAGTTAATTCACTTTATAAACTTAATTAATAAGAATAGAAAGAAATGTGCTATCCGGCTATTTAGAAATATCAAAATTCAAATAACAGAGTTTCAGAAAAATAGCTGTAATAGAAAACAAAATAGAATAACGGATTTACCAAATAGTTTTTAAATCTTTTCGTTGACAATGATTGAGGATGAAAAAAATTAAGCGAGTTAAATGTTTAGAGTGGATTTTTCAAAGAATGTCATTCTCTAACTGCACCAGTGTATTTTTATTTACAAAAGATAAATTTATAGTATAGATTTTTTTTGTTGGTGATAAACAAACATTTATAATTAAAATCTCAATCAAAAGAGTGGAATAACGAGTTTATTTGTGATAAAGTTCAATTTGATCATCGATTTGCACCAAAAGAATGCACAATAATCAATTTAGAAGCAAGAAGCAAATTCTAACAATTCTATAATGATGTCTTTGACATCTAAATATCTATCAAGTATTACGTTTTCAAAATAGTTGATCTATTTACAAAATATTATTTTAAAATAATTGACTCTTTTAATTTTTTTATTTTTAATTGCATCATTTAATTAACATTATTTACATCATTTTCAATACAATATTTTTTATGACAATGATAGTATATCAATACCTAACAAATAATTTAATAAAAGCAATATTATCTGAGGACACAAAACCCAAAACTAAATATATGAAACCCGGAAGGTTACACCTCACCCCGCCTCATTACCAGCATAATAATTCCAAGAGTTGGTGAAGCCAGAGGATTTTCCATTGCACTAATCGAACTCGAACCATAATAAACTTAGTGAAAATCACATGCGAACCGGTGTAATAAATTTTCGACAGTATAATTATTTCTTTTTTGTTTTAGCAAAGACAAAATATACATTTATTAATAACATATAAAGGACTGGGACAAGAAATGTCATCCCAACAATAATACATCACTAATATTCGCCAGAACAACCAATATATCATCAGTAAATTCAAAATATTAGAATGAAAACCAGCATCCCAACGGTTATAGTATAGCAACCCTTTTTCTGTCATTGGCCAACACAAACATTAAAAGGCATTGCAAATAAAGACAGCGACTAGCACACACATCCTTTCATACAGAGCTCGTGACCAAAGGTTCAGAAGTGAATAAAACATCCTCACTCAGACTTATTTATAGCACGTGACCACACAAAAACACTATCTATCTAATGGATTAGGTGACACCACGTATATCGCATAGACGGGAAGAGGTTCAGAAAATTGAAGCATTACACAAGAATAACGAGGGTTCTTAAAAGAGGCATAATAGCATGATGAAGACAGGCATCAATCTAGTTAAACTTCTCATCTTCCCCCCTTAGATCTTAGTTCGACCCTCTGACAGTTCTTCTTGCCATTCATAATCTGGTTTTCTTGACATTTTAGCTTGCCAAGTAATTTCTTTGTATTTTTTTCATGGGGAGAAAACTTAGAAATACTACTATATAGCACCTTCATACAAAAGTTTGCTTGCTGACGAAAATTTCAGTCAAGTTCATTTCATATTTTCATCTCACTAACAGTCAAATGGTTCAAAATCTTATGAATTTAGAATATGACCTCAACGCATAAAAGCTTTTCTGTTGTGAAAAGGTCATAATAATACTGTAAAAGCCACATCTAGCAGTAACCCTGCATCCAATATGAAAAGATCAACAAATGCATACAAGTTCTATTTGCAACTAAATCATTACAAGCACTAGTTTCAGCGGTAGCAAAAACAAAGTAGGCTCATATAATGTGGCATGACACATTTCAAAATAAAAAAGAAACGAAGCTTAAAAAGCTTTATTAAGCAAAAGATAGACTACTTATACAAACACCATCAAATGACAGGTGGGAGCTATTGCTTTCACAAGTATTTGTTAAATACCGCAAGTGGTGTCCAAACATATCACTAACCGCACAACTAAAAATTCACCCCACACCTTCTTAATAAGAAGGTTGGTGGTCAAAGAATATTTTGCAACACAGCTGTTTTCTTATTCGGCTCTAGACTGGCCAGCACGTGACGACAAGATAATACCAACAATGAGACCATAAAGGGCAAGAGCTTCAGCAAAGATGAGGATAAGAATCATTCCAACAAAAAGTTTTGGCTGCTGTGCATTGGCTCTGCAGAAGGAGATTAATTATTCAAAGAAATAAATTTATTAGGAATGATTGTAGACAAAACATATCCCAGTATCATATTGACAACAATTGCATGCAAGTAAAAGCAAAATACACACTCCATCAAGGATCATCATACCATATTAGATTGTGAAAAAGTTTAAGGACAAATGAATATGAACTTGCCAAGGGTTTGTTTGGATTGGTAGTTTAGGTTGCAATGGAATGAAATAGTTTAGTTAGATTTTAAAAAATGGATGTTAACCCCTTCCATTCAATTCCACTTCATTCCACCCTATACCACCAATTCAAACATACCCAAAGAAAACAGTCGAGCAGTGTAAATAAGAGAAGTCAGGACCCCATGTGTTCACAGATAGAATGCATATCTAAGTGAAATTCTAGACCTCAGTATATCAGAGCAAATCAGAAAGGAAAAAAAGTCATCTAAAAATCAGTTTCAAGTTTAACCACACAAATCAATTACTAAGGTAGCAGAATCATACCTAACACCGGCATCACCAACAATACCAATGGCCATGCCAGCAGAGAGCCCAGCAAGCCCACAGGCAAGACCAGAGGAGAGATGTGCATAACCGTCAAAAAGGTAATAAGATTTAGCCTTGGGGTTAATCCCAGTACTGATAATAACAGCAATAATAAGACCATAAATACCCAAAACACCAGCCATAACAACAGGTACAATAGACTTCATCACCAGCTCCGGTCTCATCACACCCATTGATGCCACTCCCACACCACTCTTTGCTGTGCCATAGGCAGCTCCCATACCTTCATCCATCAATTCAATTCAAAGTATCATAAACATAAATCAAGACAGATCTATGGTCAAATGAACAATCTCATATTTTTCACAAATTAAAACAATTCAACAGTTCCAAACTAAGGTAAAGCAATACCTCGATTTTTAAAACAATGAAGATCCACAGAAATTATAACTGTGAGAAATCACTACTTGTTCATGAGAATATTTTTATAAAACTTCAGAATTTAATATCTATGATTTGCAGTAGCTTATATTAAGTCCAACAAATTTGTTACTCGACAGAAAATATGAAATCACAACTGAATCCATAACCACGATATATAAAATTAATTTTAAAATGAAATAAATAAGATCCTGCATCAAGTTAATTGCTATTCAAACTATTAAAAGGGATCGAAACGCAAGCAAAACTCAGAAACAATTTGAGAAGACTTTGCGTTCATACATATCGAAAATTGAAATTTAGTAAAAAAAAAAAAAAGAGAAATTGAAAAGAGATCGAGAAAAGACGAAAACAGATCTAATTGAGAAAATTAGGGATTGTTGAATTACATGAGAAGACGAGGGCAGCTGCGGCTCCAAGGAAGCCAAAAAACGGTGCCGTTTCATCGCCGCTGAATGGAGCCATTTCTACTGTAACGAAGTCGAATAGATCTGATCTAAGGACAACGGTATTCCGATTGAGAAAGAGATGTTCCGATCTCTTTTTTGCGGTAGAGGAAGAAGGTTAGTGAACGTGGGTGATTGATTGCTTTGCCATTATTTATAGTTAGTTAATTTTCATTTAATTATTAATAAATCTTCGGGTGCCCTGTGGTTTGGGACCCGGATCCGAACCCCGGATTAACAAGCTAAGTCCAGTTGTCATAACGTCGTGGATGTATGTATGTATTGCTTGGTTTATCTTTTCAAAATTGTTAATCATACTTCCTAGTTAATACTCTACCCCCAACAATTTAGCACTTTTATGTTATTTACACATGCCCTAGAAACTAATAAATTTTGGTCCTTAAATCTTATAGCTTGTGATATTATTGTCTCATCGTTTTGACTTCAAATTCAACTCAAAAATTCATAATTGTATAAATTTATTATGACATTTATTATCTCTTTTATAAATTAAATAAAATAAATTTATAAATTTTATTATTTTTATTGTTTTTATAAAATTATTTATCATTTATTATCTCTATTCACATTTTTTCTCTTGCGATAAATAATTATGATAATTTTGAGACTTGACACTAAAAAAAATCGAATGAAGTAGTAAGATCTCAAAGATACCCTATCAATTTTTAATTTTTGCTTTTAAATATAATTTTTACAGCAACAACTATAAAAGTTATTTGAAAAGAAAAATATTTGTAAATAAGATGATAATAACAATAAAAACCGTCTTAAACTGTTTTTTAATAATAAATATATAAACTAAAAAAATAATTTTTACAGTATAATTATTTTAAAAAATGACTATCATTAAATGATATTTTAAAGGAATGTAACAATAATTTTAATTGACATTGGTAAAACAATAATATTAAGTTATATTATTTCGTAATATTTAATTGCAAAATAAATATTATTATATTGAATATCATATTTTAAATTTAAACTCAAATTATATGCAAAAAAAAGTTAAGATATAAAATATAATAGGTGTGAACAATTTTGATACATTTTTTGAGAAATGGGCTTGCGTTATTCCGACATAATGGCCCGATATTTAAGGCCCATATATTGTTATAAGGGAGCGTAGGTGGGGCATAGTCACTTGCATATGTGAGAGCGAAGAGGAAGAAGAAGAAGCAAAAATGGCAATCACACTGAACAGTGGCTTTAAGATGCCTATCATCGGTCTTGGAGTGTGGCGCATTCAAGGCCAAGAAATCAAAGACCTAATTCTCAATTCCATCAAAATCGGTTATCGCCATTTTGATTGTGCTGGTATGTATTGCTATCCTTCTTTTACTCCTTCAATTTTGGATATATTTACTTACTTGGATTTCAATCTAGTTTATTAAATTATGAAAAGGTAGTTAAAAAAATTAGTTATTCTTGTAATCATGTAAACTTGTTGTTTTTGGGTGATGTGTTGATAATTTCAATATGTTGTAGCTGATTACAAGAACGAATCAGAAGTTGGAGATGCGCTTAAAGAGGCTTTTGACAGTGGCCTTGTGAAGAGGGAGGACCTTTTCATTACCACCAAGGTCAATTTAACAACAAATCTTGCTTATTATATTATGTTTATGTGTTACACCGAAACTGATTGGATAAACACCTTAATTAAAAGAGTAGTTATAGCATAAGCTGTTACTATTATATAATATTGAAAAATGTATTTGATAATGAGAATGGTGATTACATCAAGTTACAATAAGGCTTATATTAATTAACAATGAGAACAACTAACAAATGTAAATAATTAACTAATTAATTAACGAGTGTAACCAACTAGTAAATGCAACTAACTAACTAACGAACAAGTGTAACCAACCAACTAGTTTATCTAATATAAGCACTTACTATATAAGTGTTTTTGTATAAACTATTTCTATAAAAAAAAAAGATAAAATAAAGTTAAATTGTTATCTAAGCTAAAGTTGTTTTCACAAGCTATCACGGAGAGTTTGTGAGAATAAACTGAACAGTTTCTGGACATGTAATTAAAAGTTTCCGTAAGTTATACCAATCAGTTTTACAAGTGTTTTCTAGTAGATAAGCTCAAATAAACCAATCCAAATAGGCCCTTTTTGTTGGTAATGGTAATGGTTATTGATTGCTCTGAGTCTGATTATTATTGTCTTATTATGAGTTAATGGTACTTGGCATTTGAATCTCTGCTTTCAGCTTTGGAATTCTGATCATGGACATGTTGTTGAGGCCTGCAAAGATAGTCTTAAGAAGCTTCAGTTAGATTATCTGGATTTATATCTTGTTCACTTTCCTGTAGCCACAAGGCATACTGGTATGTGTAGTTTTTTATGTTTTCTTGAATTTTTTGTTTGTTCATGTATAGAAATTATCCTTGTTGGTTTCTGAAAGGATTGATCTAATTGAACTTTAATCTATTAACATGGAATCAGATATATACATAAATGTCTCTACTTTTAGTCAAATCTGTTATATGCCTTTTAACATAACATGTCTGTTTCTTTTATGGTTCATCCCTCTTGTTTTTCTGTTCACCTCTATACATTCTATCTACTTAGCAAAACTAGCAACTATCAACTTTATGGTTGAAATTTTAACTAGTTATCAATACCGGATAGTGGTGCAGAGAGGCTGATTCCAAAAATGCTATAATTGAATAGTGGAGAGCAGGAGGGCCGTTACTCTCATATTTTTATGTCTTAAATGATATTAAATAATTAATGCTCTATATAAATGCTAAAAAATTGGAAAACTACTCAAGATTCATGACCTATTGATGATTAATAATAAAATGTCATAGTACTTAAGCAAGACATACAAGTAGATGACAACTAAAGGCAAGGAAACAAAAAAATGTAACCTAAAATGCCCCCATCTGAAACATCTTTGTTTAAGGGTGTTTTTGGGTTTTTGAGCATCCCTCCCCTGGTGCGGGCAATAGGCAGTGCCGCTATTACGTTGCTACGGCTGCACCTTTAATCCACAACTCTACAGCTAGAGAATAGTGGCCAGCCGCCACTATTGGCTGCTATAGATAACTATGGTTTTATCAAGTGATCTAAAACACATTCATATGTGTGCTAAATAATTGTCGCAATCCTCACACGTGCAGGGGTTGGTACTACTGATAGTGCTTTGGGTGAAGATGGGGTCCTGGACATAGATACAACCATATCCCTGGAAACTACCTGGCATGCGATGGAAGATCTTGTTTCACAGGGCTTGGTTCGCAGCATAGGAATCAGGTCTAATTCAGTGCTGCAAGCAATCTTAATTATGCCTTCTAGTAGATTCTATGGAAATCCTTTTTATGACTATAGTTTATGTGATAAGTTTAATCTAGTAATTTGGAAATAGTAAAATGATGAAAGATTAAAACAACCAATCTTGATAAGTTCGTGAAGGTTGGTGTCATGAAAGACTGACATTATCTCTTTATTAATTATTCACACACGGCTTAAAATGTGTCCTCCAACTCCTGCATGCAAGGTTATATTATTTTGGGATGATTATAGACTTGCAGCTTATATCAAAATAAAATAAAATAGAGACTTGCAGTTAAGTATTTTGCAAATCCATCATATCATTACTTATGGTCTCTTTGAATGACTTGTACATACATTTTCAAGACTTTTTTGTGTGCTGGTTTATTCATCCTTGTCACATGTTTCAAATTACATGACCTATTATCAGTTTACTGCCTACCCCTTATGGGATAAAGCTTGGTTGTCATTGGTGGCTGTTAGTATAATCTAATAAAATGGGGAATGTGTTGGATAACCCATCTAAGTATAATTTTTGTGGTCTAGATGTTCCTGGTATTGACTTGAGAAATATTTGATTCTATTTAATGAAATTATAATCTGACGAAGAATTATTTGCAGCAATTATGATATCTTTCTGACTAGAGACTGTTTAGCATATTCCAAGATAAAGCCAGCTGTGAATCAGATTGAAACTCATCCGTACTTCCAGCGTGACTCTCTGGTCAAATTTTGTCAGAAGCACGGGATTTGTGTAACAGCCCACACTCCACTAGGAGGTGCGGCAGCAAACACAGAATGGTTTGGTACGGTTTCATGTTTGGATGACCAAGTTCTCAAAGTGAGTTGTAATAAGTTTCAACTCGGATTAGTAGCATATTATCGTATTTTCCAGCCTTTGTGTATCCAAAGTCGGTGAACGTGACTAATTTGAGGGCCCTCTTTGTATCGCGATAATTTGATTTCAGGGTCTTGCTGAAAAATACAAAAAGACTGCGGCCCAGATTGCTCTTCGCTGGGGCATTCAGAGGAACACCGTGGTCATTCCTAAAACGTCGAAACTGGACAGATTGAAAGAGAACTTCCAGGTATTTGATTTTGAGTTGTCTAAAGAGGACGCGGAGCTTATCAGTAGTATGGAGAAGAAATATCGAACTAATCAACCGGCCAAGTTTTGGGGCATAGATCTTTACGCATGAGATTGCCCTTCCTTTGTAAGCATGTATCATGGTCCTCCAAATATGCCAATACATCATGGTTGTTCAATCTTGAGACTTGTATTGACATTCTGACTTGGCATGTGCTAGCCTTTTGGGCCATCCATAGAACCCATTTGAGTTGTTTTCTGAACTATGCTTGGTAATGATTATAAAATGGTGATTGTTCATCCAACCCCCTATTTTTGCTCACAATATGGAAAATGCACTACCGAAAACATGCTTCCGGTAGTGTACTGCATTCAAATTTTCACTCCCGGAAGGGAGGTTCCTGTATATTGCCGAGATTTGGGGGCGGCTTGAGCAACTACCATATAAAATTATCTACCCACTCTTATCAAATCTTGTGTACTAAGTAACGGAGATTCCAGAATATGTTGTTGCTTAATTTGCTTTTCCATTTGTTTACTCCCATCCTGATCCATTTGGTCATATATGTGAACGTTTAGTTGATAAGTTTTTGAAAATAGAAAAGAAAATTATAAGCTTTTGTAGATTTTCTCAAGTAAAAATTGGCTTTTACTCTAGAATAGATGCTGTGAAACTTCAGGCCCTATCTACCTTTTTTAGTTCATTCCTTTCTGTTAAAATAAATGAAAAAAATGAAAGGTTAATTGAAAAGGTGCTAACTTGTTTTTGGAGTTTGGGTTATCACATGCTTTGTTGACCTTCATTGAGACCAGAATTTGACTTTAGATGAAATTCTAAAGTGTAGTTTATGTCAAAATTGTGATGACTCATTGTGATTGTGTTATTTTCACCGCTAATCCAAGCACATACTACAATATAAGCTAAAAGGAAAAGGTAAACAATTTAATTAAGTATTTATGTATAACTTGTTGGCTATTTTTCATAAATAATCTTGAAGATTTTATAAAAATAAATTGATTGATAAGAGTTTGTGTAACGGAAATGTGGCAAACAATTGTAAACTCAAATAAACTATTATAAACGCATACTAAGTCTAATCACAATTTTAAGGTCAACGGTATAGTAGTTTTATGGTTACTGTTTTTGTTAATTTATTGCTGTTTGAATGAGATTGGTTTTCAAAATTCAATTTGAAAAGCAATTCAACTTGCTAAAACATTATTTTTTAGATTTCAACTCATTTCAGTTTTTAGTTCTGAATATATATTCAACTATATTGTATTTTGTTTTATTTTTCAAATTTGTCTCTTGATATATATGAGAGAGAAAGACGATGCAGGTGAAAAACACGAACTTAACTTGAAAAAATGCAATTACTTTTAAAATACTCGGTTACATTTATCAATTTTAAAATGTGTATACAAAATAGATTAAACTAATAAATTTGAAAATGCTCAATTTGAAATATTTCAATTATTCTATAATAATAAATTTCATATGCTTTACATATTGAAACTATGATTTGTTGACGAACATTCTATGAAACTATGCCTTGTGATTATGAATAATCAAACTATGTCTTTGTTTATGAATTGGAAATTTGGTTAATGGTAGGTTACTTTACGAACTGTTTTAAATATGTGATTTAACATTTTTGCGGACTTAAATATCAATTAAAATAACTAAGAAAGATGGGATAAGAAAGATGGGAAAAATTCTGAGAATGATGAAAGAATTATTGCAAGATGGGATGACAATAAAACCAAATTATTTCTAAAAATTTGCATGAAAGAAATTTGAGTCTAAAATATATACATATGTACATTGGTATGTGTAGAGCATCATGTACATTGGTGCAGATAGAGAGCATCATGTAGCTTGATATGTGTATAGGGACTAAAATTTATTTCTCCAATTTTTTTAATTATTAAAATTGCACTTTTTTATTAGGGCTCTTTTTTTATTAGGGCCCAATTTTTAATAATAGAACATGACCTCTAAAATCTATTACTTGCATATTTTCGTGATGATTTATTTATATGTTTATTTGTCACGAGGATCCGAAAATTATGAAAACAGTAGATAGAGATTTGAAGGGGAGATAGAGATGCAGTAGACAGACATATATTTATTTAGAAAAATCATGTATTTAAAAAATGTTTTTTCTAACAAACATGTTTTCTTGAAAATCATTTTTTATTTCCTTTATCGTAATTTTGTAGTTTAAAAAAATTATTTTTACAAAATTATATAAAAACAAGTTAAAAATCATTTTTTTTAAATCTCTAAATTATTTAAAGTAAAAATCATTTTTATTTTAACTTAAACTAACGCACCCCATATCGAGAATGATAAGTGTAACAAGTTTTTTTTTTTGTAAAACAAGTTTTTTTTTAATCATGCTATTCTCAAGAAAAATAGTCTTGATAATCTAAAATTCTATCAGAAAAAAAAAATAAAATTTAATCAATAATTATTTTAGTTAGGATTTGAATTTTCCCCAACGATTCATCCTTAATTAAAATTCATTAATTACTTGAACTTAAACACTTGCGTAGTACAACTTTCGGTTATTTTTATAAAAGACAATTGAGTTATAATTTAGTCAACAAAAATTGATATATTACAAACTAAATATAACAACTTTTATCAATTAAATTACAACTCATTTGTCTCTTATAAAATGGATAGAGAAAACAGTATCACAAAGTCATGTAAACAATCAAGAGTGATTAAATTTCAAAATTTTCTGGAATTTAATATTATGCCATTATGTAAAACTTATTACAAGACTCTCCATATAAAAAGTTTTCAAGCCAAAATATTTTTAAGGAGCGTTATAATTATGAGACATTCTTAGCATGGGTGAGTGTCCATCAGGTATAACCATTCAAAAACTCAAACTAAGATTGAAACAACTTAACTGTAACTAAGGACTCGTGCTCATATGATAATTTCTTCAACACTAAGCTTTTTTCATAAATAACATAACAGCTTAACCTAAATATGTACATCTTGACAAGTGAAAAAGTTCTTTACTGATATTTTGAGATAATTACACTTTTGCCTCACAATCTCAGAGAATAAATGGAATAACAGCAAACCTACTGCTTGGATAATCTTCAAATTTACGACGATACCATCTATGTGTTTCCACGGCTGCAAATGCCAGATTTGTCACCTGTTCCCAACAAAAGAAATATGCAAAAAACAAGTCAATCAAATAATAATTTGTTCATAACATTAAAACCATGATAAATATGATGAGAAAATATTACCACAAAAACAAAAAGTAGCCATATTGTTAGATTGGATCCCCCAGTAGCAACCACAAAACTTGCGTATATAACCTTCATCGTCATTATCAAATATTAGGCTTAGCTAGATGACTCATTGCTGTATAAGTAATAGAGACAGAGAGAAAGATGGTTACCATTTCAGAGAGATAGTGTGGAGAGGAAACGATTTCAAACCAATCACCGCGAGGAATTACATATTCATCTGCTTGTCTTGAATCTCGTAGAGAACCCTGGCAAAATCATTCAATTCAGACAACCTCGGGATAATAAATCGCAAGAATGTTAAGGTAACATAATCCTACCTGATATTATGATGATAAATTTGTTTTAAAAATCCATGCTTCAATTTGAAGAATCATTGCAATAGATAAGTTTACAAAGTCCCGGATAAAGTTCCCAAGCAAAATAAATAAAAATCAAGAACTATACTTTTAATTTCTGAGACCAAAATCGCTCTGTACTGTGACTTGTTACCATTGGTAAGTATTATAATCTCAGTTAAATGAAAATAGATAGCATGTAGAAGCTGTGATCAAAGTATTTGATGTTCAAGTTTTGCAAAACAAATATTTATATCTCAATAAAGTAGATGATGCATACAAGAATCTTATGGCACCGATACTGATGAATCCAGCCCCACAAGAAAACAGCAGCACCAATCCAATGCTTCCACCCAAGTTTGGTGAGGGGATTTAAAATTAGCCAGAAATCTAACTCAGGTATTGGCATCTGATTCTTGCCTTTGACGATGAACTCAGTAGCTAGATTGGCTAAGAAGTCAAAAACATCCAATGCACAATCACCACACAGAGATAGCGGTGCTGCTATGTAGAAACTAGCTTCAAAAAAGAAAACAAATCAATCATCTCCATTTTAGTTTTTGCTGGAGTATAACCAGTGATAACTCTAAGAAGTACAAGTGGAGGAAATGATGCAATCAATATTTGTAGCAATATAGTCACCTACGAACATACATATAACCATTCACTTTATATGGGTAAAATCTTAAAATGAATTTCGGATTTCACATACAACAAATAGAAACAATGTAAATCTATCTAGGATTACTGATGTGTATATAACAATTAGTTCACAAGTAGAAAAAAAATGGAATTAACCATTTGCAATTGCAGTCTTCAACTTCTTCCCTATGAATCATACTCTTCTCGCTGTTTTTCTTCTGCTTTTGTTATTGAGTTCAATGCATTAAATTAGATCGCATGCACCGAGTTACCGCCTACCGGTTTTAACCTTCAAATAATGTGCCTCTATAACACTCACATATATGTCCTAAATCTGAACGCAAGTTATACATCAACTATTATAAGCTATATGAAAACCATCTTAAAAACTTCACATGTCATTACATGTAAATGCTTCAAAACGAAATTGGGAAAATAACTGACTACATTGAACAAAGCTGTATAATAGAACAAGTATCAAATATGCATGTACTGAGAAATGCAATGTTATTTGGAAATTAGAACAAGGTTGTTTCAGGAACCTCAACATGCTTATATCCTCATAAAAGTTGAGTCAAGGAATGCAGAGGAAGAAGCCAAACTTGTACAATAGAGAACCAACATCATATTTTAATCTGAACCATAAGTTGCACACACATGTACAAAATAGGATAGACAGTTGATTATAGCAACTTGTTTGCACCAGAGGATTACATTAAAAAAATGTACAAACTATAACTTGGAATAATTTCAGATTAATCAAGAAGTCATCCAAAGGTAATTAGCAAGAAACAAGAGACCTCATCGCAAAATTATAACAAAAATTTAATTGTTAGCAGAAAATAGGGCTTTTATCTGAAAAATTCATCGCAGTAAAAACAATTTCAAACATTAAAAAGCAATAGCAAGTCAAGTAGATTGAGAAAGGATTAGGAAAAAAACTCACAACCATCCAGTGAGATAACCAAGGATATGCATGCGAGCAGAAGGGCTATAATTAAACACATATATAGTTTCATAAAGCCTTCTAAGAACTTGAGCTTCCATCAATAAGAGAATAAAAACAGCTTGCCATGCAACATATCCCTGATGCAATTTAGCAGAACCAGTTCTAATAGTAGAACCTCCAGTCAAGTAACTAGTTATAGTAGAATAAGACAATTGTTCTGCAACTAATGGCACCATTCTATAAGCATATACCCAAGTTGTAACAAGCAAAAAAGTTGTCCATATTGAAGCCCCAGCATAGAAGTGCAAGAAGAATCTCTGAGGAACAGTAAATTTCTGCAAACCAGTATATGGTAAATGTTTCAAGTTTCAATTTTAATCTAACTATTTTGAAATAACAGGATCATAGATTTGAAGATGCATCTCATATTGAAAGTAAGCTTGAGAGCTTGATAGAGGAAAAAATTCCTTAGAATTCATATTAATAAAAGATAAAGAAATGAATACAATGAGTTCTGTATACAGAGAAACCAACTAATATCTATGAAGCATAGGTAGAGGTACGGTAAAGGATAAGAGTACATGTACCGGATACACTATTTAAAAAATAAATCAAGGTCCAGATATGTCAATAAAAAACATGGAATTTTTTTATAATTTAACTAAGAAGGTTAAATTGTTCAATGTACAATACAAAATCGCAATAAAAGTTTATAAAAGTAAAAAACTGTGTTCCATTACACCAACAAATAAACTCAAATACACAAATAATATTCTATTAAATTATTAATATGGAAGAAAATCATCAATTTTACTCGTGATAAAATAACAAGGGAAAAAAGAGTAAGGAGTAAGTAATCAGTACTGTTTAGAAGTACCATACTTTAGAAACTAACATAGAGCAATTAACTAACTAACTCTAACATCTTAATTGAATCACAATTTTGAATAAGACCCATCAAAATCTTTGAGTAGAACAATGTACCCATTAGTAAAAAGATGAAAAATTTGAACATTGGAGAAATGGGAATGAATAAAAATTAAAATGGGTAGTAAATATGCAATGAGATAATGAGTAGATGAGAAAGTGGTGTTACTTGAGAAGAAGAGTGCATGATTTTTCCTCTCCTTGCAAAACCCAGCAAGACTCGACGGAAGCAGTTGAGTTTGGGAATGGGAATGGAAGCGATTATAATAGGCAATGTAGCAGCGATCCAAGCTAGTCTGAGGAATTGAACTAGAAGAACCTCCATTTGATGATGATGGTTTAACATAAACGACAAGTCGATAGTTATATGTGATGAATTTGAAGAATGAAAATAGATATGATACGAGGAGTGAAGCGCGGGGAATTAACGATAACTTGTGTAGGGAGAGTAAAGGAATAGGTTAGGGATCCGATTTCATTCTCATGAGAGAGAGAGACACTCTTTCTAATGCGTCATCACTGTCCCAAAGTTTTTTTCTTCTCTTTTTTCCAAATAACATCAACGTAATCTAATGATTTATTTAAGTGCAACTCCTAAATTACTTTTACACTGTCTATTTGTTTACTACACAAATTTTTTCAATAAATTTCAAAATTACCTTTAATTAATTAACTAAATAAAAGATAAATATATATTTTATTAATAATTTTTTTAATTATCTTCTGAATAAATTTTTGACAAAAACTGCATTGCAATAATATTTTATTATATATATTATACATAATATATATATATATACATATATTATTGATAAATTAATTAAAAATTTATTTCATATAAATTAAACGGTTAAAAAAATTATTTTACCTACATACATGGAATATAACAAAAACTGTTGCTTTATACACATTTACACATTGATCCGATCACATTTTATCTGGAAATTATTACTACTATTTATGTAATGGCATTGCAATTGCAATTTTTCTAAACCTGCATATGGGAAGGCCACTAAAACAAGTCTCTCTAAAAAAAATGATTTTTTAACTTGATAACACGGCCTCAAACTTTTTTTTACTTTACATTCTAATATTCTAACAACTAAAAACTGATAAAACCTTTTATATATATATATATATATATATATATATATATATCTAATATTGTTTCAA
>JBBPBP010009779.1:20386814-20397468 GCA_037974735.1 Cicer chorassanicum | reverse complement strand
TATATATATATAGTTCAATATCAATTGAGTATATGTATGATACTAGTCAAATTAGGAAAATAATATCTTAGTTGAGCAAATACTCTTAAAAAAAATTTATTTTGAGTTTACAACAAACATACTTCTGTCCATCTAGTTAATGTGCATCAATTAAATTTATCAATAATATTATTTTCTCTTATAAAATATTATCTTAGAATTCCAAGTATAAGTAGAATTGGAAGTTAAACTTAAAGAAAATAAGAAACATAAAAGAATCTACTTTTCGATAAAATAGTCAATTATTCCATTTTTTTTAATCATTTCTTTCAGTTAAAGTATGTGTCTATATATATAATATTTTATGTATATATATTTTATGCATAAGTCAACAGATGAGTTAAACTTTGAGAAATTAAATGTTACCACAATATGAGTACATATTGATGGAGCTAAATATCACTAGAAGGGGGATTGAATAGGAATTTTGGAGTTTTTGAGTTTCTGTCCTCTTTGAGAGGATACGAATTGGAAAATAGATTTTCAAATTTTTTAAATAAGAACATAATAAATGCAAGGAAAATATAAAGAGATAGACACACAACTTTTATACTGGTTCACCCAAAGATGGCTACGTCCAGACCTCACACCCTTGTGAGATTTCACTAAAAATCAATCAGATCAGCCTCTTGCAGAGGATGATTACACTTTATGTTTTCTCAAGTTTCACCAAGCTTACAACCTTATTCCTTACAAGTTTCAAATATTTTCAAGTACACCTTACTTGAAAATTACAGAGTGATATGAGTATGATTTCTTTCTCTTTACTTTAACACTTTCTATAATGATATTTCAAAGATCTAGTGTATGAATGTAGAAAGTGTAAAGAGAGGATGACTATTGCTTATGATAGACTTAAGATTATTGATCTTTTTTCTGCAATGTTGTGGTGTATTTGATGATGAATAGCTTGCTGCCTTTTATAGAGGTCTTGTGATGTTCTTTCCATGTGATAAGCTCTTGTGACCGTTTGAAATCAAATCAAAACAATCCATGTCTTTCATCATATTTACGAAAATGCCATCCAATTGTCCTTGGATAGAGGCAGTCCATCCTCAGCCTTGATGTTGACTCTCATTGGACCTTGGTCTTGTGTTGTCCTTTTCTTTTCTCATTCTTCAAGACCTATAGGACTTCTATTTTGAGTTTGTTTGTAGTTGCCTTTCTGTAGATTGACTTTGCTTTATTTTTTCAATCATACATGAATGATATATAGATATGCACATTAGCCTTTGCACATGGGATGGTGGTTTGCAAACATGTGACTATTTGAAGATCCATCCTCTTGTATAGTACATGTCATCCTCGTACCTTGTACAACTGGCCTTCTGACTTCTTTTGATCAGATGCTTTATATATTCATTTATTAATACTGTTTTGACTTCTTTTGATGAATTAGAAACATTATTTCAACAAGGATGAGAAGTTTCATATTCATCTTTGATGCACATATCATATTGGCAACAATGATACACTTCGCTTAACTCACTACTTGTTTTTGCAAAACAACAACTCTTTTAATGATAGAAACATGTATATAATAAATAGATATATTTATTTGAAGTAGTTTTTAGATTTTAATTTTCTTAAAAGTTATAATAAATAGATAAAAGAATTCAAAAATTATTTTATTTTTTACGAAAAAGTTGTAATAAACAAGTTTATATTTACTACTTTTAAGTGGTTAATATTCGCACATGAGTTATTTGATCAAGTAAGACAAAAGTCTTCCTATAATTCATTCTCAAGTTTTGCTAATATATGTTCTTAAAACATTTGCTAAAGATTTCAAAAAATATAAGTTTTTTTTTGCTGAATTTTGTTTTTAAACTTTCAAATATTTTATTGTAGAAATTATAATATAAAATTTCTACATTTCTCATCTTAAAATCCTTTGGGCGCATAGACCTGCATTTTTCTACTAATAATATTTTGTTAGTTATGATAAATAATACATATATTTATACTGCAACTATTTATGTCAACATTAAAAGTAATTTCATAGATGAGAGAGAATCGCATAAATGAGAATCGGAACAAAACTTTATCCCCACCCATGCCAAATTGGAAACCTTTTATGATTTATTTTGGTGGTATAAGCAGGAATTCTAAAAGAAAATACATACATAATCATAAAATTGCAAATTAAAGCACAAGTAAAAGAAAGCAATGGGATTTTATTTCCTTCCAAAAGTAAGTTGTTTATTAGAAATTGGCCCACAGGAAATAATAAAATAACAAATAAATAAAATAATACAATGGGCGTTTTCCTTTTACAATGTTTAGCAAAAGCGCGTGATCAAGTAAAATATCAATTAAGGCAAAAAAAGAAATTCATAATTTATCAATAAAATAAAAAAGAAGATTAGTTTATTTTGAGTAAAAAGTTGCTACATAAACCGCGGGGACAAGGGGGGAAGAAAATTAGAAAAACCTGCCGTATGTCAAAACAAACAAATGAGGTCGGAATGAAATTGAAATGCGAAGGAAATGCAAATTACACTGAAATGAAATTCTTATTAAATTCACGCGTAGTAGTCATGAAATCCGTGTAGTAATAGTCATCGTCGCGGAGTAGAGAGAGAAAAAGAAAAGAAAAAAAGACACTGTGTATGGATGTTTGTGTGTGAGTCTTTTATTTTTCTTCTTCTTGGGCTTCCTTGTCGTTGTTGTTCTAGAGATAGAGTGAATCTTGGAGCGATAAGCGCCTGTTCCTTCGGCATTTCCGCCAAACAACAACAAAGTTAACACCAAGCGTCACTATTAATCATTTATTTTAAGATTATGATTTTTCAGTTTCAGATTAACGGTTGTTGAATCGGAATTAAATTATAGCAGAATGGGAGATAGTGAAGATAATGAAATGATGCAGAGGCTTCATTCTTCTTCTTCTTCTTCTTTTATGCAACAACATACACTGAACAATCACATGGAACAGTTAAGCATACCGCAATTTAATCCTTCACAAATGCGTAGGCATCAGAATCAGCATCAACAAAGAGCAGGTATACCACCTTCTCATCCACACCAGATCCCGCCTATTTCACCATACTCTCAGATCCCGGTTTCACGGCCGCAATTAGGTTCACATAACACTAGTCCTACACCTTCCCACACTCGATCACTCTCCCAACCCTCTTTTTTCTCACTAGACTCCCTTCCGCCTCTTAGCCCTTGTCCGTTTCGCGACTCTTCATCCACGGACCACGCTGACGTGTCAATGGAAGATCGTGACGTCACTTCTCACTCTCTTTTACCTCCGTCTTCTCCGTTTGCTCGAAACCCTTGCCGCGTTAACGATAATTCGCCGTTACCGCCTCGGAAATCTCACCGGCGTTCCAACAGTGACATTCCGTTTGGATTTTCCACGGTGTTGCAATCTTCGCCGCCTCTTATTCCTCTCAGAGGAAGAGAAGTTGCGAAAACTTCTCCTTCTTCGGTGGTGAAAAGGGAAACAAGTTGGGACAGAAATGTTGATAATCATAATGTAGAGGGTTCTATTGAGAAGAAATCGCAATCACCTGAAGGTGAAGTTGTTGATGATCTTTTCTCTGCTTACATGAATTTGGATAACATTGATGCGATTAACTCTTCTGGAACTGATGACAAAAATGCTGCTACCGATAATCGCGATGATTTGGATAGTAGAGCTAGCGGAACGAAGACTAATGGAGGTGATAGTAGTGAAAATGAAGCTGAGAGTAGTGTTAATGAGAGTGGGGATAGTATGCAGAGGAGGGAAGGGATGAAGAGAAGTGCAGGAGGTGATATTGCGCCGACTACGAGACACTATAGGAGCGTGTCCATGGATAGTTTTATTGGAAAGTTGAATTTCAATGATGAGTCGTCCAAGCTTCCACCTTCACCTGGGTTGATGTCTCCCGGGAATTCGGTTGATGGGAATTCAGCTGCAGCTTTTAGCTTGGAGTTTGGGAATGGTGAATTTAGTGGCCCGGAATTGAAGAAAATTATGGCTAATGAGAAACTTGCTGAAATTGCTATGGCTGATCCAAAACGTGCTAAGAGGTGCTGTAATTGAATTATTCAACATCTTAATTAGTAATGCTGACATGGATGGTTGGTTAATTTTAACTTTGATTTTATTGGGTGATTTCAGGATTTTGGCTAATAGGCAATCGGCTGCGCGGTCGAAAGAACGCAAGATGCGTTATATTTCGGAGCTAGAACATAAGGTTCAGACTCTGCAGACTGAAGCCACTACACTTTCTGCACAGCTTACTCTATTGCAGGTGGGAACGTGTTTATTTATGTTTGTAAATAAATGTATGTTTTAGTTTGGTGATTCAAGCGAAGTTTTTTTCTCTCCTAATTTTATTGATATCTTTGTTGTGAATGCAGAGAGATTCTGTTGGACTTACCAACCAAAATAGTGAGTTGAAGTTCCGCCTTCAATCCATGGAACAACAAGCAAAACTCCGAGATGGTATTTCTGTCAATCTTTTCAATGTATCGTTATTCATGGATATGAGCAAAACATTCAACATTGTAACTCATTTTATGTTTCTGGATGAAAACTAACAAGCTGAAAACTGATAGAGGAAAGATTTTATTGTACGGAGCCTTTTAATTTAGACATAAAAATCATTTAGAGGTTTTAACTAACAGCTTGAGCTTTTAAGAATGTAGATTCTTGACATGCCGACCAAGTGTGGTTAGAAGTTTCATTCTTTCTGTTCCAATTTTCCTAAATATTAAGTTGAATTTCAGTACAAGATAAAGTCATTTGTTTAGCATTGGAAGATGGGTTATAGGAATTAAAAAGATATGATATGATTAGAAGTTTAGCTAGATACAGAATTCCAGTGCACTATGAGAAACAAAAAACATATTTTGGTTATGAAACGAGCATCACAGAGGGGGTTTGCTGATTCCATTGCTGAGGTTTAAGTTGCCCCTTATTTATTCCTGTTCAGATTTCTTGGGGATAGCTAAAAAATATCTTGTGTGTCAGCTTAAGCTAGCTTTTCTTAATGTAAGTTACTTAGTCATGTTGACTATCAATGCTACAACCCCATTATAAGATCTATCTGGTGTGCCCTCAATCCCTCATATGCACTTGTTCCCTTCTGCTGAAACTGACTGTACATGAGATTTCATTTGAATAACTCCTTATGTTTGTAGCAGTTACTTCTGGTTTTGGAAATTATTAAGCATCCTGGGAAAGTTAATGTAGACCTATGAAAACACGAATATTGACACAGACACGACACTATCACATCGACACGGTGATAATTTGAGAAAATGAATTAATTGAATGTATCAGTGTCGGACACCGGGACATGACTTCAATCAAAAGTTCGGTGATTTAAATACTTTGTGATGCTCGCTTCTTGTCTATTAGAAGCTGTAATATCTCATCAACAGCATTTCTATACAATCACTAGGTTTTTTCTGTATTTAAAAGGCCTATAAATCACTAGTAGTAGTCACTTGCTTGTATTACTTTAACAGTTTTAGACTTAGTACTTAGTAGTAGGAATTCATTGATTGCTTTTTGCTGATTATTACTTCTGATCCCTGTATCCTCTTCTAATAGCTCTGAATGAGGCGCTTACTGCTGAGGTTCAAAGACTGAAGATTGCTACAGCTGAGCTGAATGGGGAGTCACATCCTTCTAGCTGCTTGATTCCGCAACATTCTGTCAACCCTATGATGTTCCAACAGCAGCATCAGCCTCCTACATCGCAACAAAACATTCATCTTCAGCAGCAGCAGCAGCAGCAGCAGCATCAGCAACAACAGCAGAATGGTAATGCCAACTCAAAGACGGACTTAAAGCAATAGGTTGTGTTGGAGATCACATATGGTTCTTTATATATTTGTTGCTGTTTCATTGCACTCAGTTTCACATATTTACAGAAGTTCTCCTTAGTTGTTATATGGTTCGCATTCCCTATCCACAGCTCGGACAGATAGTCCATATACAAGTCCTAATTCCTGTCTTATATTAAAATTATTATAGCCCATATTTAATTTCAGTACATATCTGAAATTGTAAGCATTGTTTGGACATGATTTGTTTTGTGATAACATTTAGATGAAGTGTTACAAACTTTTATTTTTTGGTAAGGAATGACCATTGTTTTGCCGTTGTGTTCATACCCGTTTGATCGTAGGGACTAATTGAGGCTAAGGTCAAATGCATTAATTTAATGGCAGAATCAATAATACAGTGATAAGGATTGTATTCTAATGCATATCTTCTCACGTATTTTATATACGTTTAACAAAGTTTCCTCTATCATCAATTTCTAACCCACCTTGAAAAGAGCACAGAAGTTAGGTTTATGTAGGATACATTATTTAATGGTGTATTCCGAACATTTTTTTGGTCCAACTTCATAATTATCTATACCAACCGAGCTTTCTTGTCAAAAAAAAATATACCAACCGAGCTTTATTTCACTAGATTGGATTGACCACGTGGATCATAATTTCCATAATTTTCATTACATTAAAAATATTTTTTCCAACATGGATCGAGTTTTTGTTAAATTAATAATTATGTTTATAATTATTATTATATTTACATAATTCTGTAATGAATTTTATCAGTTTTTTATTCAATTTTGTGGAAAAAATAGAATATCCTTATCTGTCTCAAAATGAGAACAAAATAAAAAGAGAGAACTAACTGCATAGATTAAATTGCACGGTTCTTAAATTATCTATATATTTTTTTCTATCATTTCCTTGAATTATTATTGTTGTCTTACTTTTTGAGTTCAAAGTATAATAAATTAAAAAAATTATTAATCAACAAGGAAATTTTTATAAGAACGTAATAGTTGTAAAATTAGGTTAAAATAGCTGGAAATTTTTTAACAATAGATAATTAACTTAACTCTATCGCTAAAAAAAATGTTTATCTATAAAAGAAAAAAAGGTATTGGAAGTGGATTTTTGGTAAAAGAAAAATAGAAAATATTAGTGGATAACAGAAAATAAACTAATTGATGTTCAATTTAATTTTCAGATGATAAGTTGGTTCGAGGTAGTTACAAAGATATGTATATGCAGGTGGATTTTCATTTTGCGAAACTATTAGTCAGTAGTTAAATTCTATTCGTTAGATAATTAGCATATCAGTCAGGATGGCCGAGTGGTCTAAGGCGCCAGACTCAAGTTCTGGTCTTCGAAAGAGGGCGTGGGTTCAAATCCCACTTCTGACATTTTTATAATTATTGTAATTTTTTGAAATAATCGAAAAATAGTTACACGAGCCCAAATGCCACTCCTTGTCCATATTCAACTTCAAGTGCACGGGGATGGAAAAGATTGAAATGAAGATTGCATAAAAGACGAAATTTGAGAGTCCTCTATGGATCTGTCGCTATGGTGGTACCATTAAACAAGACTAGAATTTGGAAATGAACTTGTGAATGACATCTCTTAATGATGTGAGAAGTAACAAAACAGATGAATGGACCAGGATCCACTAAACAACACAACAATCAAGAAAAGGTCTAAATTTTTTATTTTTGGGGAACATTACAAACATTTTTTTTTCCCCTAAACAAATCCTAACGGGAAAGCATTAATAAAGGGGTTTTGCAAGAAAATAACGTGATAACAAAGTATATGTCAGTTATGTCTATCCTACTAATTTCATTTGGGCACAGTAAGTTGTTTCACTTTAAAATGCAAACGAGGGTAGTTGAAAAAAATCGTCATTAATTAATAAACAAATTTACATTAAGTGCATAAAAAATGTATACGACAATTTCATAAAAATGTATAAAATAAATTGCAATTTTAGAATAGAGACATAAAGGGAAATGCTACAACAACTCTGAAATTTGGCCTGTACTTTTGTTTGATTGACAGTAAATGGAAATTGAAGCTTCTATGGATCCTTAAAGAGAGAAAACAACAAAGTAAACCCATTAGAAACCACGTATACTAGCGGGAGAGATTAGACAACTTTTAATTAATTTTAATGCATCAAGATTGTTATTGTTCTATTATTTTATTTAACCAAGTAAACATGAAGTTTTGTTTGTTTAAAATGTTGATTGCACTTTCTTCAACCTACCGAAAAAACAAAGATATAGTAATATATACAACATGTCAACAAGTATACAAAAGAAGAGATGGAGAATGATGAAACGTGCACAAATATAAATAATCCAAAATTGTACGATTACAAGTTGTTTTGAAGATAAAAAAAGGTGGGAAGAAAAAAGAAACAAGAAGCAAAACATGCAACATTGTTCTTATAGCACTCTAATCTTAGTTCTAGATGACAAAAACTCCATATAACATATCCAAATTTATCACTATTAAGCATTAGCCTTCAGAATCTGAATGATATATGGAGCTACCACTGTGGTTAGATCGATTGACACCATCTTTAACCACACCAGATCACAAAGGTACCCTTTCTGATTAAAGACCAGTAGCAGCATTAACCTCTTTCTGATTTCTATTAGCTTGAACCCAACCACCATCAATTTGTTCCAAACTTCCATTCAATCCATCATCAACAAAATCACCAACCCTTTTAACCTTAAGTTCTCTTGGTTCAACAGGGTATTTCCCAGAAAAACAAGCATAACAAAAATTAGGTGAGTCAGTACCCAACATATTATGCAAGCTACTAAATGGAAGAAAAGCAAGTGAATCCGATCCAATAAACTCGTTTATTTCATCAACACTCATCCTATTAGAGATCAATTCCTCTGAGCTAGGTGTATCCACACCATAATAACATGACCCTATAATTGGAGGACTTGCAATTCTCATGTGAACTTCTTTTGCACCTGCTTCTTTAAGCAACCTCACGATCTTTGATGATGTTGTTCCTCTCACAATTGAATCATCAACAACCACAACCCTTTTACCTTCGAGTACAGCGCGAACCGGCGAAAGCTTCAACTTCACACCAAAATCCCTAATTTTCTGAGATGGCTCAATGAAAGTCCTTCCTACATAGTGTGACCTTATCAGCCCTTGCTGAAAAGGAACACCAGCTTTTGCAGCATAACCAAGTGCTGCAACAACACCAGAGTCAGGAACAGCTATGACAACATCACAATCAACAGGACTCTCAGTAGCAAGTATCTCCCCGAATCGTCTACGAGACTCGTAAACAGACCTACCAAAAACAACAGAATTAGGCAATGCAAAGTAAATATGCTCAAAGATACATTGCTTTGGTTGTGGATGAGACATGAGACAAAGTGATTGAATCCCATTTTTATCAACCACAATAACTTCACCAGGGAACACTTCCCTCTCATAAGTAGCTTCAATCAAATCAAGAGCACAAGTCTCAGAAGCAAAAACAACAGCACCATTACTTCTCCTACCCATAACCAAAGGTCGAAAACCAAAAGGATCCCTAACAGCAACAAGTTTATCCTCAGTAACAAACACAATTGAATAAGCACCTTCAAGCTTCTCACATGCATCAACAATCCTCAATATAAAAGGTCTATGCTTTGAAGTTGCAATCAAATGAAGAACAACTTCAGTATCAGAAGTAGTATTAAAAATCGAACCTTTTTCTTCAAGTTTAGCCCTTAAAGTTCGGTAATTAACCAAATTGCCATTGTGAGCAACCCCAACAGAACCAAAACGGTACCCAGCAACGAAAGGTTGAACATTTTTAAGCATGGATTGTCCAGCAGTTGAGTAACGAACATGGCCAATAGCTAAACTTCCAGGTAATTGATCGAGTTTCGATTCGTTGAAGACATCGGAAACTAAACCAACGCCAGTGATAGATTGAAGGACGTTATCGTTAACAGTAACGATTCCAGCACCTTCTTGACCACGGTGTTGGAGAGCGTGAAGGGCTAAGTAGCAAAGACGGGAGGCTTCGGAGTCGCCGTAAATGCCGACGACGCCGCACTCTTCTCTAGGTTTGTCGTCATCGTCATCGGAGAGAGAGAGGGAAACATCGTGGTGTGGGGATGTTTTGTTTTGGTTATGATTTGAGAGGATGATGTCGGAAATAGGGTTTTTAGAGGAAACGGTGAAGAGGGGTTTGGGGGTGTCGGAGAGGTGGAAAGGGAGAGCGGGTTTTGGGGAAAATCGAGTGTTGGTGAGAGGGAAAGGGAGAGGGGAGGGTTTGGAAAGGGATGAAGATAGGGTTTGTGATGCGGCCATTGAGAAATGGTATTGTGAGGGAAAGAGAAGAAGAAGATGGATGGAAAAGTCAATTTCTAGGTTTTCTATTTTGCTTATTATATTTGTTCATTCTTCTGCAAACCGTTACTACACATTTCACTTTCTTAAAATTATATTTTCTCTTCTGCAATATAGGCTGATATATATAGCACACTCACTTAACCAATCATTCAATTTCAAATTCCGCCACTCAATAATTCTAAATTTTCTCAACAACAACAAAATATTCTAAACTCCATTATTTTTTATTTTCTCTAAATTAATTGATTAGTGATTTCTTTTTATTATTATTCAATATAGGTTTTTTTTCATTATCTTCTTATTTTCTTAATATTTTTTTATTTGTAATTTTTTATATTTAAATATGTCTAATAATTATCAACATCAATCTTTATTTTGAGGTAATAATCATAGAGTTCTTTCACTATTTTCGATCTCTAGCTCTTTTTTAAATGTTATT
>JBBPBP010009779.1:20365666-20379910 GCA_037974735.1 Cicer chorassanicum | reverse complement strand
TTACATAAAAACATGCACAAACATATTATAATTTAGTGTATAAATCATACACGAGATGAATATTGATCACTAGTTAGTTAATTAAAATATGATGTTTCACAAATCAATTAGTTTAATCATAAATTTATATTTTTTTTAATAGTGTGTCTTTTCAATATCCTATCGTTAAAAATATGATAAAAGTTTCAATACGCTTACACTAGACAAAAAATATTATATAATAATTACAATTTATTGTATAAACCATATACGACAATTGTTTCCCATCGATCAATTAATTAAAGATGACATTTTCACCAATTAATTATTTCAAACAAAAAATTGTATATTTTAATAGTGAGTCTCTTAAATTTCCTCTAGATAAAAATAGAAAGAAAATCATAATGCAAGTACATATTATAAAAATTAAAGTACATAAATTATAATTTACAGTACAAATCCTACACGAAACAATTATTTATTATTAATCAATTACTTAAAAGATATTCCACGAATCAATTAATTCAAACCAACATTTGTTTTTTAGTAGTATGTCACTTGAATAGCCTCTAGATAAAGTTGTAAAGAAAATTATATACACACTTACATGGCACAATTTTGTTAAATATGTTGGGTTTCTAATGCTTACATTGTTGAATTATAGAGATGCTCTAGAGGGGATGCAGTTGGCTAAGAAGAGAGGTTTTGTGCATGTTGAGCTTCATTTGGATTATGTTACTGTTGGTAAGATAAAGGTTTGATGCATGTTGTGCTTCATTTGGATTATGCGAATGTTTTGGACTGGGCCAATACCCATGTCAAGAATCACACAATCGGGCGTATCCTAAGTTGGCCCAAGGCCCGATCCATCAAACAAAATCCACCAAATTTCCCACGACACTTGGACGAAGAGAAGGATAGGTTGAGTGAAGATCGCGTCGAGAAACTCATCGAGGATATATATTATACACTTATGCGACACAAAATTATTAAATATATTGTGTTTTCTAATGCATACGTTGTTGAATTATGGGATGTAGTTGGTTTAGAATAAAGGTTAACTTCATTTGGATTATGTTATTGTTCTGGACTGGATCAATACCCATGTCAAGAATCACACAACAGGGGCCTATCCCGAGTTGGCCCAAGGCCTGATCCATCAAACAAACTCCACCAAATTTCCATGGCTCTTGGAGGAATAAGAGGAAACACTAAGTGGAGATCGCAATGATAAACTCATCGAGGATGCGAGCATTACAACACTAGCAGAGTTCGAACAACACTACAAAGACTATCATCTGCACATTAACAAAGTGCACATTATTTATCCATAGCTTATTCTCCCACTCTATATGATATTAACTTAAGCGTTAAACTACTGGCAGGTACCACCACCACCACTACAACTCCGGATAAGAGGTGCTACCTCTAATCTGCAACATTGTTATCTTTCTTGCTCCGCTCCAAATCAATTATTATTGTTAATTGTTTATCTAAAGCTACTACTGTAGAGTTCTCAAGGGTGTACTATGGTTATTATTGGTTAAGATGATTCAAAGGTTGATTGATGATGATTAGAGTGTTTTTAAGCACATCTATCATGAAACTGATAGAATAGCGGATAGTTTAGCTTATATTGGATGTGAACTTGGTAGGCTAGTAGTGGTTTTGTTATGTTTTATAGTGTACATCTCAATTGGAACAAATTTTTATAGATGATGTAAAAGGAGTTTACTACTCTAGCTTTTTATTTAATCAATATACTCTCCTCCTCCTCCTCACTTTATCTCTTGGTAAATGAAGTTTTGGGCTTAAGCCCATTTAATAAAAAATACGGTGAACTCATAGTGTAAAATATATCATCAAATCTTAATTTTCAATAATATATATATGAAGGCGACGAAAAAAAAAAGACGGGAGATGGTTCACCAAAATATATATACAAAACGAATAAAGCGCCCGGGAGATATTGAAAGGAGAAAATTGGTTTTCGTACCCCCCATTTATTGATGTACCCCCACATTTTAAATTTTTTGAGTGAAATTACCAAAATATCCCTAAAAAATTTGTAAATTCAGAAAACTTCCTCGTACCCCTCATTGTGAAATTTCCGAAAAAAGTGAGTATTAAGTTTTTCGGTTTTTTCCCGGAAATTTCAAATTCATTGAAATTTCCGGTACACAAAATACGTACCGGAAATTTCGTTTTTGAAATTTCCGGGAATTTTTCCGGAAATTTCAAAAACGAAATTTCCGGTAGGTATTTTGTACACCGAAAATTTCAATGTCTTTGAAATTTTCGGTAGTCTTATTTTTTTTTTGTTATATTTTGTTATTTTTTTTTATATATTGTTTGATTAATTTTTTTCATTCTATTGTTTACAGTGAGGACCAGATGAGCTAAAACCAGCGGTGAACATTCTAGAGTTCGGCCGCCTACACAGTCAAATAGGATAGCGGTAGTTGAGAAACGTAGAAGGCGAAATGAAGAAATAGATGTTCACCAGCAGGATCAGCAGCAGCAGGATCATCATCAGCATGATTATATTGATGATCAGCATCATGATGAGTATATTGATGATCAGCAGAAGGAGCAGCAGGATGAGGAGCAGGAGCAGCAGGAGCAGTAGCATCAGGAGCGGGAGTTGCCTGATGCTCCATTATTTCCCGGTGGTCCATACGATTTATCTGTCCTGAAGAATTATGAGGACCACATAGCTGTAAAAATCTGGAATGGGGAGGTTAGTTAATAATATTTATTATTTTAATTATTTATTATTATAATTATTTGTTATTATAATTATTTATTAAGTTATTTATTTATTTTAATATATTTGTAGTATAATTTGTTATATTCATTATTTAAATTTTAATTTATTGTCTATTTGTTATTTATTGTAATTAAACAGGATAGGTGTGCCCTTAAAGTGGTCTCAAATGGCAATAAGCAGACGAAATTTATTGACATTAGAGCTGTATTACCTGCCGAGATTGATCGTTGGATTACTATATATGGACTACGTGCTCTGCAGCGATGTAGTCTGAGTATGATTGACGGTAATCTAATATTAGCTTTTTCCGAGAGATGACACGCAAAGACGAGCTCATTTCACATGCCATTTGGTGAGATGACTATCACTCTGGACGATGTCAGGGGTCTACTCAGCATTCCATGTCGTGGTGAGTTCTTCACCCCTCCAACTAATTTCACTGAAGACCTGGCGATTACTGTTGCCGTTGAATTATTAGGAGTTACTGTTGATGAAGCAATGGCAGAGACCAGGATTAACAGATGTCCATCGTACAACTTTGAGTGGTTGAAGTCGGTATTTTTTACACAGCTGCGTGATGGACGATATGATTGTGCAGCCAGGGCATACCTACTACATTTAGTAGGGTGTACGATATAAGGAGATAAAAGTTTTACACTAGTATCTGCTAAATATTTGTTCCTGTTTCACGATCTTGAAACATGTGGCAAATGGGCTTGGGGACCAGCAACACTTGTTGTGTTATATGACTATCTAAGAGATAGTACTCTACCGGCAACGAAGCAGATCGGTGGATATTTATCTCTCTTTCAGGTACTATTATATTATTTTCCATACTTATTATATTGTTATTTGATAATATGGTTAATTAATTATTTGTATGTTTTTATTATTTACAAACCTGGATATATGAGCACTTTCCTCGTATATGTAAAAGGGAACTGAATGAGCCGTTGTCTTTCATGCCTCAGATGTATCGGTGGACCGCTAAACAAACATCCGGGAGCGTGTCGTACTACTGAGCAAAGTTGGATGCTTTGAGGGAGTCAAATGTAATATGGGCAGTAAATTACGACGAGGACTCTACCACACGGTTTCAGTCTGTTTCGTTATTTACTGGTCATATTCGTTGGTGTTTCACTATGGTACCTTATTTACCAGAGAGGTGCATCCGACAATTTGGATATATTCAGCATATCCCTCATACACCACCTTTGCTTGTAGTACGTGATGTGGATGTCGAATGGAGTATGTACAGGAACTCTGTTCGAGCCCTTCGTGCAGTGTTGCATCGGGCTACATACCCACACCAGACTGTTGAGGGGTACATCCAGTGGTACTATAAGATATCTCATCCTAGGTTGACCCCTCACGTTGCTGTAGATGCTGCTGGTCCTGATGTTGCTGGTCCTAGTCATGCCGGAGATTATACTGATGTTGCTGGTCCTGGTGATGCCGGAGATTATACTGATGTTGGAGGTCCTAGTGATGCTGATGGTCATGGGGAGTGGTATACACAGTGTCAACACATCAGTGGTCTGATACAGGAGAGTTTAGATTTAGATAGACTACCGGGTGATGATGACATGCATGCTTTATTAGAGAGGGCTTTATACATCTCTAAAGGAGGGAGTTATCAGTAGTATTTATGTTGTATTTATAATATTTAGACTTATTTTTATTTATTTAGTATTCAGACTTATTTGTTTACACTTATTATTTATTTTGTTATTTTAATTTTTATTTAGACTTCATTGTGTTATTTGCTTATACTTTATATTTATTGTGTTATTTTATTTAGACTTAATTGTGTCATTTGCTAAAACTTTATATTAACTGAAAACAACATATAATATGTATTGAATAAAACTTGTTACAAAAGTGTCAATCATCTGCTAAAGACATATAATCTGATGTGTCATCTAAATCTAATGAACCCTAATGTTGTAGACGTCCTGCATACGCTACAGCCCATGATGTAGACTCATCACTACGGTGCTCCTTCCAATGCCATGCTAGTGGAGGTAATGGACATGTTGCTTTCAATTTAACTTGAACCCAATGACTGTCATTAACAAAACCAATGCTGATAATACGATCACGTGATAGGTCTTCACTGTGTGCACCCGTCAATGGGAAAAAAGTCAAACAAAAACTTTTTGCCAATGCCACAAGAACGAGATTATATTTTGTTGCTATCACGTAACCCATATCTGGAATGCTCAGCCACTTTTCCATTGGTTGGTTTCCCAGTTCATATACAAGAGTCACTCACTTCTTGCAAACGTTCCTTGAATACCGCAAGATATAAATCAGGTTTGGACTTAATGTCTAAATACAACTGTCGACTCACAATGCTCCAAGATTCTTCACTATGGCCAAGTAAAGAAGCAATAGCACGATATCCACAATTTCCATCTGCTTTAACATTAACTACGTCTACAATATATGGATGAATTAGAGCAGGAAATTCGTCCAAATATTTTCAAACCTGAGGGACTTGTTTGGATGCTTGGGAGACTTGTTTGGATGCTTGTTGGGAGACTTGTTGGGATGCATCAACATGTTCAAAAAATGAAGGGTCGTGATATACATCAAATCCATTCGGCTTATTGCCTTTTTTCTTCTTCACACCACCTTTTGTTTTGATCTTAGATGGTAGGGCACACATTGATGTTGTTTCTCGATATACAATTTCACGCAACTTGCTCTTCAATGCCCTTCTTCCAACAACATTAAGTGTTTTCCATATTTTCCAAATAACATTCATCTCACATGTAATGTCCAACTCCGAATCCTTTTCCAACTGTTCTTCCTCTTTATCACTATTCATGGTTAATTTCCTCCATTGTATATGAATAGCCTCCAATGGAATTGAAACACCTTTCAACTTTTACCGTGCCAACTCACATGCACACGGTAATCCATGAGTGTTTCTAAGTGTACAACCACATGCAGCTTTGTCGTTACCGACATACCTGACTCTCTTGTACTCATGATCAATATCAGCTAAAGCGTTCTTCGATACAACCCAATCCAAATTCTCAAAGAATGGATTGTTGTGTATATGCTCTCTACGACCCTAACTTGTTTCAAATGAACCTTTGATCTTAATAATTTGGTACTTCAACATGTCATGCATACCAGACCATGCCTTACAGAAATCTCCTTTACTATGTTCCAAAAATTTCTTCAACGACCAATGAGCAAACTCAACCCTAATATTCAAACATAAACAAAATTTTATATAAGTATAAATATAACAAAAAATCATACATGTTTAATTATATATAAACAAAATTAATCATATATAAGTATAAATATAACAAAAAAATAAAGTTTTAATGACGTACCTATTAGTTGTAGTATTTCTTCGATGCAATACTCGATTGGTCCATGCTTCAACAAATCTTTCCTTGTGAGGATTCAACCATGTGTCTTTGACGTAATCAAAGAAAATAATATTATCGACACATGCTTGCTCAAACATTTGCAACATTTCCTCATACTCCTTCTCTTGAGAACAATAAACAATTTTCTTCCACACCTCAAGAATGGGTTCTTGAATATCTTTCTTCAGTATATATTGTTTGCATTTGGCTCCAACATTTTTATTGATATGAAGTTGACAAAATAAATTTGTTGAAGATGGAAATACAACTTCAATTGCATTCATCAAAAGCAAGTTGTCTATTAGTGACAATCACCTGAGGAAATGGAGTGTTTGCAAGAAACAACTGTTTTAACTTCTCCAATGTCCAACAGAAGTTTTCTTGACGCTCGCTGTCCATATAAGCAAATGCAACATTGAATGTCAACCCTGTTGAAGTTACACCAACAATTTCCAACAATGGTAACCTATACTTGTTGGTTTTGTAGGTGCTATCCATGATCAATACAAAATGGAACATGTTCAACAAAGTTATGGAATCTGGATGCGTCCAAAACATGTCCCTCACAACGTTGGAGTCTCCATGAGTCCTAGTCCAACATGCATACTTCTCAGCTTCAAGTAACTTCAACAAATGTTGCATATCAGTTCTAGGTCCTTTCAAATTCTTTTTGTATGTGGTTCGACGGTTATAAATTTGAGAGATACTAGTCACATTCTCCTTATCTCGATCCCTCAAAGATGACAATATATGCCTCGGTGCAACATGATACTTAGTCAGTTCGTCACCATGATTCTTATCTTCATCGGTTAAGCGCCCCACAAATGCATTATTCTCAAAAGTAGCCACTAACTCATGGTTGTGAAGTCCACAAAATAAACTAATAATCCATCCCTCAGCCTCAACATTTTTCAATGGTCTCGATCGAATTTTAAACGGACAACCACACCTTTTTGTTGAAGTACCTGACTCACTTTTATTTGACTGATATTTTCCACCTCTATCACAACCAAGAATTAATTTAGATTTCCTTCCTCTCTTTCCTGTCTCTACGTCGGATCGAGTTATGATAACAACTACTCGATTTTGAAGGCCAACCTCTCTTACCCATGATATGACAGCTTCCCGTGATTCAAAAATTTGATTGGTAGTGAATGCTTCAGTCAAATCTATACACACTGATTGTCTTTTTTCCATACCTATGTCAACAAAAAAAAATCAAAAAATAACAAAAAAAAATCAAAATGACTACCAGATATTTGAATTTTCCGGTGAAACACAAATACCGGAAATTTCACATCTCTCAAATTTCCGGTAGTACAAATAACTTATCGGAAATTTCCAGTAAAGGAAATTAACTACCGGAAATTTCACAAGTTTTGAAATTTCCAGTAGTTATATTTTAACTACCGGATTTTTGGGGAAAAAATATACATACCAGAAATTTTGATAGTGGATTAAATTTTAGGAGTAAATTTTTTTTACCTTTTACAGAATGGTGAATTGTGTGGGCAATTTTGAGTTTTTATGTATTTGGGGTACGAAAACCAATTTTCTTGAAAGGATTTGGATCTCAATTTGCGGCCCAATATTATGGGCCTCATCAGGTTCGTGTCAAAAACTATAAAAAAGAAAAAGTAAAACAGCGCGGATCCACAAAAGGACATCGTTTGAGATTGTGAGTAACCTCTCTATCTCTAGGGTTCGATAATTAAATCGAGAGTTGTGGAGAAGAAGAGTGTATTCTTCTTCGTTCGGAATCGTTACCTCTGTGCTTAGCATTTGCGTTCAACCAGAATCGATCTCATGGCACCTCCACCAGGACCTTATTCTGGTACCAGCACCCTAGCTTTGGTACAACCCTATTTTCCCTTTTGTTTTTGTTTTTGTTTTACCGAATTGTTATAATTTTTATTTAATTATTTATTTATCTTGCGTTTTCTTCATTGGTAGGTCGCAAGAGCTTCTGCTTTCTCATTTGGTATTGTTTATGGAAGTATTAAGCTCAAGTACCTTAAGGTATTCTAACGAATCCCTCGTTCTTCAATGTATACGAAACCCTAGGCAGAGTTTCTTTCAATTTTGCTCTGTGTTTTATCGATCTGATTTCAATTGATCTATTGTCACTGCTATTAAGATAACCCTTTTTGAATTTTTTTTGTGTGCAAAATGAATTGGAAATCGGTGTTGATCTTAATTCCAGTTCACATGCATTATTTTTCACTGTATGCTTGTTGAGTGTGATCAATCAGATTTTTAGATACAATTGATTTACTTACTTAGACTACCTTTTCATTCTAATTTGATTATTGACTGTGCGAGTTATTTTTATCGAATTTCCCTAACAACATGGCTGAGGTTTAAGGGATTCTAATTTTTCTGACAATACAACAATGATTTATTATTGTTGGTTTTATTAATGTAATCTGCAGCTCCAAATCATTATAATACCAATTTTCAAGCTAGATCTACAGCATTAGTTTGAATTCCCTTTGCCAGTTCTTTGCTTGAGTGATGTTGTGTGTTTGATGGATATGGAATCATTGTTCAACATTATTTTTAAATGACATTTTTGGTTCGAAAGGATATATATTTTTTTATAAATATAAAATCATACACTGGAATATCAAAATAGTAATAACTACCATCATCGTCATTTCTCACTCAAGTTGCACTGTAATCTGTTAACAAGTCAAACTTAGCATCAAACTTGGTGTTATGCGTTGCTTGATTTGGAATTGAGTGATAAGTGAGATTTGGGTTGTAAATATGTGAACTCAACAACTACCACTACCGGAATAAGTACTCACTACTCAATATGGGTAAGACTTATGCATACCCACCCATCCAATCCCACACAGACATCAATATGCTTCTGTGTTGATATCTATCTACAAGCTTAGCGATAACATCAAAAACTCCATAGGTTTTTTAGAATAATACGTTTTGGTTGTTTTCTATTTTGTTATGTTTTGTACTGTAAAATATGAGAAAAACAGCACAAGCTATTAAGATCTGAAGCTGTGTAGATCTGCTTGATGTCTTGAATAAGAAGTTCCCTGATGTTGGGAAAATATTTATATTCTGCTTTGTACACAATTCTGTAAGGTTCAAATCAGATTTTGTTCTTTTTTTTGGCAAAAGATCAGATTTACTTCTTAATAAAATCTAATTGCATGCTATGCGCATCATGTGTTATTTTTTTTAATGGGCTAGTTTTGGACCATTGTCTCTAGTGCTGAGCACCTCCCATATTTCCATTTGTTATTTCTAGATTATTATTTAAGAAATTTATGAAGATTGCTTCAACATCTTTTTTGATTATTGTGCACTTTGTAGAACTTCTGTCTACTTTTAAGCGTAACTTCACTGATGTTTGATTCCTGTTATTACATTTGTTCTACTTTCAGTCAAAAGCTAAATCACAACAGAAAGCTGAGGCCAAGTCTCATCACTGAAAGCAGTGAGATGGATGGAGCAGAAAACCAAAATAATTCATGACATGGAACTGTACCATGTTTTCTCCTAATTTTTTTGTTTTCTGATTTAAGCTTTGGTTAATCATAAAGCATTGAGTTTAGTGCATTGAGAAGATGTTCAAATTATGATGGTTTTGCCCTGTTTTAATAGTTACCTTCTCTCATTTTGAGTTCCAAGTTTATATTGCAAGGGCCTGCTATACATTGTTTTTCATTTGCTTCTAGACTGGAAAAAGTTATTCACTAATTTTGCTGTGTCTTCCTTTAGGTAATTACTACTTTGTTGTTCATTTTTAAATTTTCAGGTTCGGTCGTAATTGAGTCAGTCAATCACTTTGTTTTTGCGTGCTCTGTAGATAGTCATAGTATGAGTCCTCAGATTAAGTAAAAAACAAGTTGAATATGGTGGTCTAATTTTCTAGTCAGTCAATCACAATGTTTTAGATTTATTGGAACATTTTCTTCCAAAAATAGGTTTGTCTCTTAACGAACCCATTCCTCTTTTTTCAATGGTACCATCATAATATGGATCCGATTCTTACATCTACGGGTTATATCAGGCTTCGACTTCCTGTGGGTCTGTTTCACAGTGAGTTATTTCGTCTTTGATTCAAATGTATTGTTTGTACCTCTCCTTGTTCTATCTGTCAGCAGCCGTCTAATCACAGTACTTCTCATTAGTTTTCTTCTGTTTCAGTTTTCTTTTTCATCTTCTGAATTTCATTGCTTTTCCTATTCCCCCTTCTATTATGCCTCTTTCTTGTATGTTTTGCTGATGTGTAAACATTTGTCTCTTAGAATTCCTGCTTGCTCTCTTAGATGATTGACAAATAATGGTGGTGCTGATTTGTTAGTATTGCTACATAAAAGATGGAGAGGTGTATTGTTGGGTAATCGTAAGATGGTCATGGTCGGTGGAATGTAAATTTAGGTAGTGTTGGAGTCTTATCGTACCGCTCAGAGTAAGGTGGCTGGCAGTGTGATTAAGATAGGGAAGGGGTGTTTTCTTCTTCATTTTGGAAAGTATTTGATTAAGGAGCTACACCTGATGAAATTTATGGATCTTCTTTTGGACCCTTTTCTCGGGTTCCAAACTCTTTTGATAAAGGAGCATGATGATAATTTATATGATAAATTACTCTATTGGTCCTTTAACTATTTTTCAAGTTTTATGTTTGTTCCTTAATTAATTTTTGCTTCGCTAGCCATTTTGTAAAACGTTAAATCATTGATTACATGTTACACCCAACTAGGTTGTCTGACTACATCTCTCTTCCATATACATCCACTCACTACGTTGATGAACATCCCAACAACACTTGTAAACCCTACATCTCACATCCAAACCAGAAAAAGAGAAATTGAAAAGAAAGTAGATCTTCATTAGACAGCTCAAATAAATTCATTTTTCTCTGGGTTTCTTTATACATAAACAAATCAAGAAAAACAACAGAAAATATATCCAGTAAACTAATTCAACAACTCAGAAGCAAACTTAGAAAAATAGAAAAATCTTCAAACCCAATTTTATATTTTAAGGTTGTTCTCTACTTTTCTGGTCTCTTCATGTTTTTAGCTAGAGTTTGGATTTTTTAGGATTTTGTTTACGAAGAACCGTTTAATATAATGTTGATATTGGATTTGTTTTTTGTTTTTGTTTTGAGGTAGTGATATAGTAACTTTGGTGGTGCTGGTAAGAAGAAGAAGAAATCAAAGAATGATGAGTTTTTTCTTGATTTTTTCACATCAAACATAATGTAAGATATGTGGATAGGTTTGGGAAGAATGTGGATGAGTTTTTTTTTTAATATCAAACAGTTTGTTCAGTGTCAGATGTCCATTATTTAATGTTTTTTTAATAAATTTGATCGAAAGAAGTGAAGAGTTCAACGAAATGATATTTAAGGATGAAAACGATACTAAAATTAATTAAAATATCAAAATGAAAGTTGAAAAAAAGTTGGATTAAAAGAGTAAGTTAGTGTACTTTATATGATTTATAAAAGTTTTCATTCTCGAATGAAAAGTAAGTTATTTCATTTATTGATGAGAAAAAATGATTTTTGATATATACATATCAAATATAATAAATTATGAATTGCTCATTTTGAAACTTTCACTAGTGTAGATAATCTATATCTATAACTGTTTTATAGTGACTTAATTTATAATAATTCATTTAGATATTCCTTAAGTTTTTACGATTTATGATGTATTTGGTTTGAGGTAGATGGAGGAGAGAGAATATATTTAGAGATAATTTATTTTGTGAAAATACTACATTTTTTTTTAAATTTGTGTTAATTTTAATCATTAACGAGAAGGTAAAAGGTTTTTGAAAGTGAATAATCGTCTAAATTTCTAAAAATAGTTGAAATGTCAAAAAACTTTTTTCATTATTTTTAGAAATACATCTTTGTTAACAAACAATTCATCTTATCTTCATAACGATGATTTACTTTAAGAGTCTTTTATCAAAAAAAAAATGAACTCAATTTTAAGAAATGAAAACATAAAATGTTTTACAAAGTATATGATCTCTTAAAGTTTTTGTGTTGATTCATTTTTCTATCCTTCTATTTTCGAGGGATTTGAGAGGAGATGAAGGGATTTTGAGAGGAGATGAGGGGAGGAAATCAAAATAACATAAAAATCATTTAAAAATATCATTTCATTGAGCCAAACACAACAATTGAAAATTTTACTTCTTCCTTTTCATCCGATCTTTTGAACCAAGCATGTTTTTACTTTCATCCCCTCCCCTCAGTTAATATTCTTTCCCTTCCCTCATTTGAATCAAACAAATTCTTACTTGTAGTCTAGCCACATGTACATATTCAATATATTTAATATTTTTTAATATTAAAAAATATAATTTTTTTTTTATAAAAAATATGATTTTAATATTTTTTTTAAATTTCATTATTGTATAATAATAATAATAATAATTTTATTATAATAAATATGACTTTTAAATTTATTATTTTATATATATAAATATGTGCGAGCAGGAAAATCTAAATCCCGTTGTAAATGGAGATAGAGACTTAAATTTCACACCCGATAAAAAATGAGAGTGGATGCAAATTTTCCTTGAATAGTAGAATGCAAGGATGAAGTAGGTAAAATTGGTTTCCACCCTGTTGCAATGCCTACCTGCACCCTAGTTATAGTGGAGCTTTGGCGTATTAAACTAGATGAGTCCTTGAATAAATGACTTATTTGCTAAACTTTTTAAAACGAGGACTAGAAGGAAAGAAAAATAATGAAAATCTTAATCCCACCTAGTCTAAATGAAAAAAACAAATATTGTAATTAAATGCAATTAACAGTCCTTTAAGTCATATGACAAATGTCCATATTATTAAATTGGATAACGTCACAGTCGTGTGAATTAATTATGATGTAATTTATCATATTTTGTAAGAAAAAAAAAATAATTATTAAAAGTTTGTTATTGCTTAGTTAGCATTCCTCCTAAATTGGCTAGCACTATCTTAATTTAGTAACTTTTATTAAATGCGGCCACAGTAACCGTTTTGATTATTAGGAAATATGTACAACTACTCAGAAGTTGAAAAATAATTGAATAGCAAATTAGTCTTTTAAAAAGTAAATATTAGTCTATGAATTTTATAAATTGTCAAATAAATTTTTGATGTTGTAAAATATCAATGAAAATATTTTTAAAATAAACTTTTGTCGTTAGATAATTTTGACATGACATTGAAATTGTATATCTGAGTTATCATCGTTGATCTCACATCAATGTCATTTTCTCTGAAACAAATTTTCTAATGAAAGCTTGTCATCTCAAAGACAAATATGTCGGTAATTATTATTATGCATGAATTAATCATTAACAAATTAGTCAATGAAATATTTAAATTTCATAAGAAAATTAGTTGACGTTGTGATGACATTAGTATGAAATCAATTTAGAAGAGACATATCAATTAACATGTCATATCATAGTCTCTAATGATAAAAATTTAAATATAAACTATTTTGATTGATATTTTACAATTTCAAGGATATATTTATCAATTTACAAAATTCAAAGACTAATTTAACCAACAATTACAATTTCAAAGACTAATTTGTACTAAAAAAAAGGGTTTTCTATACGTTGTTTTAGGAAAATGGCTCACTATATGCAAAATAGAGTTTCTCCTTCCACTCCTTACATTCTCGAAAACCCTTTAATTACTAATTTTTGTAAGGGTTAAATAAGTTTTTAGTCTTTATAAAATATCAATGTTTTGTTTTTGGTCCCTATAAAATAATTCTTCTACTATAGTCCCAAAAATATTTCTTGCTTTGTTTTTTGCCACTACTTTTAAGTTCATTCATGTGCATTTTTTAAATATTGAAAGGTTTTCTGAATTCATATTTAAAACATATCTCTTACAAAAATATAAAATTTTTCTACAAATGATCAATTAAATATAAAACTTTAAGCCTCTGACACTTAAAAAGTCATATTTAATTCATCTTTTGTTAAAAAATTTAAACTTTTGTGAGAGAAACTCTTATAATGTTCTAAACATGAATGAAAAATCTTTCAAAAATTTAAATAAAAAAGATGAGTTGACATGAAAGTAGGAAACAAAAACGAAATTGC